>JAJJWW010003324.1:0-600000 GCA_023531295.1 Papaver armeniacum
GAAAATGTAGATTACCAACTTTTTTAAAATGTTGTTTTGGCAAGTTTGTAGTTTCGTCAGTGTAACTCCCGAGTCGTCATGGTGTACGTGAGTGGTGGAAATGGAAATCGTGAGGTCCATTTGTTTAACAATTCTACCAACGAGACAGTAGTAACGGTTATCAATGATGAGCTAGGGGGCTTTTGGAGGTGGAAATGGACGGTCAAATTGTGGGTTTTGCTTAATTCTCTCTTATACAAATCTATTACCATGTAATAATCGTGGAAATGTATTAATTTGCTTGGTAATTAATCTATCTTCATACACCCTTCAGTAGTCGTGGATGATGTATCATTGTAGACATTGTATCTATGTCTTATTTCCCGCACAAGCAAAAGAGACGTTAGCATGGACTTGCACAAAATACATCATTGAAAGCCCATGACTAAATGCAGGATCAAGTGAGAGTCTTATGCATTCTTTTAGAGTCAAATGCATTCATTCACAAAGTCATAGGATGATCAACTTGGTAGAGAGGAACCTAGAGTTCATTGTGAAACTCCATAGCGAAGCTCGAATACTCCTTAATTGGTAAATCTCATTAATTATGCATCTCTCAGTTTAACTTAGGACATGCCTGCAACTGTAAAACTTTGGTAATAAAAGTATTTAAAAGAAGTTGTGTAATTTTGGCCTGCGGCCGGAATATATAGTTGGCGAGGTATACATCCGTTCGTCCGTTTTTGATGTATAATTTTGGACCGGCTTGGAATATATTGCTGCCCAGAACAAATCTAACTTTTACCTGATCACTATGCCTAGCCATGGCTATTGCAGGGCGAACCTTACCTGACTATGAAAAGTATGTGAACACAAACCAACGCCCTTATTCGTGTGGATTGAAGTTTGATATATCCTACCATCGATTTCGTCATCCGATGGCGCGGATCGAGAGTTGGGGGAGGGATATTTTCATGCGTCGGATGCCCCGGGTTTCCTGATTTTGGTACACTCTCGTTAATGTTTTGGTCTTCCTCTTAAATCAAACGTTTCCTAATACCAGTCTGTTTCTCTAAATACAATTGTTTCCTAATACTAAGTAGATATTATTAATATTAAAGAACCAGCTAGCATAACTTGCGAGCATCAGATTTGTTTTTGGTTCTGTTTGAGCTTAGGTTTTTTTCTTGAGAAAGATTGATTTACAGATTTAAGGTATGCAGTGAATTTGAACAACTTTTCAAATAATGACATTTGTTTGATGAAACAAATCGGAGAATCTGTTTATTTTGACATTCAAACAATGTTCTTTGAATTGTTGTTGTCTGTTAATTTTTTTTTTTTTTTTTTTAACAAATTTGTTCAGACCATCTTCGAATTTATCGCCAGATGTTTAACCTACGGCAAAACTTTCGCTTAACGAAAGAGAATCTCAGGAATCATCAAAGGTAACATTATAATAATCGTTATGTTCATTGTTGTGTTATGTATCATTCTTGCTTCAAACTTTTTTCGTATCGATATTCAATCGTTGAGAAGCAACTAGTTGAAATTGAATTAAGATAAAAATTTGTTTCTATAATTAAGAAGTGAACATAAAAAGGGACGGTTTGCAATGATTGCACTGGCAGTTTCTCTCACAGTAGAAATATCAACATGCAAGGCATATTTAGAGGTAGTAAGGAAGTTTGTAAGTTAGTAAAGAACTCATTGAGAGGAATAGAAGAAGAAGGTAAACATTAAGAAACCTAGAAAATTTTGTTTTTTTCCTTCAATTGATTGTTTGGTTTAGGGTATGTTTTTTTAGTATACTTTAATAAATTTTTATTTATATGTTGTAGTTGAATTAGAAAGACGATTGAGAGGTTAGAAAGACGACTGAGAGGAGTAGAATAAGAATGTAAATATACATAATACTTTGACCACTTGATGTAACTTGTGTTGATGAGTGACTATGTTACCGAGATAATGAAGATGGGCTTAGATAATTGTTCAAATTAAGCTTTCTGCTTTCTTCTGCGATGCTTCTTCTATTTAAATAAATCCAACTCCAAGGTTTTTGCAATGGTTGAATTCCTGGATCAAAATATTTCTCAAATGCTTCCATTTTATGACTTGCATCATCGTAGGTCTTTCTGAAGGGTGTGTGGAAAATTCGTGCAGAGTTTCCAGATGCATATTCATACAAGCCTCCTATTGGATTCTTGAACAAAAAATTTCATCCCAATGTTGACGATTTGTGAGAAAACTTACTCATGCAACCAGTGTCCAATGCTTATATTGTTACAAACAGCTTAAGCTTTGTTCTTTGTTCTAATTAACATTAATCAGAATAATTGGTTTGCTTAAATATTGCTTTAGGGAATCCGTTGTTTAACATTTGAACATGTATTTCCACCTATTATCCCATCCACTGCTGAAGTTAATACTCGAAAATGACCATTAGTTTTCTTCATTGGTTTTAAGTGTGAAATTGTGTGTTTATCTCGGCTGAATTTCTTGGGTCTGCTTGGCAGGATAGAACTGTAAGACTCTTTGAAAAAAATACATATTTTGTTGTGAGTATCTTTCACCATGTGACACTGCGTCCACAACTTAATATGACCGATATAATCGAGGTAATGATGACATGAGTGATTTCAGTTCTGTTCATTACATCTTTGGTTATTGTGGAATCTTGGTTCAGGCACTTTTTGGCTTTACTGACATTTCTGATGTTTGTTAATGCCACCTATTACTCTTTCTTTTTATCTCCATGTTCTAGCGATGTTGTTTTCTTATGATGTCTCTTATAGGTTGTTGGGAACTTCATCTGAGGAGAAGTGGCCGGATTGGCATGAATATATCTACAGTGGTAGCCGCAAAACATAGTGGGCATTGTAAAATCATTGGAAGCTGATAGTGTTTGATCTATTAATGGTATAAATTCATTCCTTTTGCATGTACTGGATCTATTGTTATTCAATTTACTTTGTCCACCCCCTACTATATGACACAAAACTTACCTAATAACCAAACAGAGTTCTCAATATTATCAAAGATGGGTATGAGAGAAACTAAAAGGAAAAACTATCTTATGCTTCGATGCATTAGCCTTCATCCTCATTTGTATAGCATTTTCATAAAATACTGAATTTTCTTATGTCGGTTATTTTGAAGGTTCTCTTATTGTTTGATTTTCTTATATCTGATCACACTTTGGATTTTCATGCCTTGATATTTGAGTGTTTTACGTTAAGCTTTGGATCAGACTTGTTATGAGATATTTCATGTTTATCTTCAGATCGGATTTGTTTGCCTTGAACAATGACTGCGTTTAAAAAATAGTGGTTCTCTGCATCTACTGTGTCTCACTATCTAAAACCTATTCGCCTTTTTTCTTTGTTACATACACCTCATTCGAAGATGTGAAATATTAAAATCATCAGTTCACCATGTTCTCTAAGGTCTTCCCTCTTTTTGCAATCAGCTTGACAACAACCAATTTAAGGGAAGTCGACGAATAAACTCTTGGATGTACTCTTGATTTTTTGTTCTTAAAGAAGCACGATTTTGTTGTCAGCACATCTCAGGAGTCTACTCAGCCATGCAGTTTTTTTTTTTTTTTTTTTTTTTTTTTTTTTTTTTTAATTAGATTTTGTTCGTAGAGGTAAAGAGGAGATTTTAGCACCTAAAGTCGCCATTAAAGGTATGTAAATAAGTACTTCTTAAGGTAGTTGTTTCTCACTGCTTATAGAGATGGGGTTGAGAATTTGTGTTGCATATTTGTAAGAAATTGATTAAGAAAGCTTTATTTCGTGCGATTATTCCATAATCTTCTTTGGGCTCAAAATCCATTGTGTCGATTAGTTGTTCTCATAAAAGTTGACTAGGTTAATTGGCACATTGTTTCAGGTTTCCATTTCAGATTTCCAGGTTGCACAGCTTTTAATACATGCAGCTTTGTGTTCATGTAAATACTTTTATTCCAATTTGAGGTAGTACACAATCGAGGAAACATGAAGAATATCTTGTTGTTGATTTTGCTGCTGGAAAGTGTTGTATTCTCCTAGGCACTGGGTACCAAATTCTACGCACCCTAACTGCTATGTTAGAGGCTATTATCTAAACGAGGTATCCTTGAAAATCTTTTTACTCCATTTGGAAAATTTGTTCTTATGTTTTTTTATAGAATTTGACAGTTGTACAGCTTAACATCGCACGAATCATTGCTACGTGGGTATAATTAACGCATCTCTCCTATATTCAGTTACATATTTCATATTTGTTTGAAGTTAAACAATTTTCCCTTAATACTTTGAGATATTATTGCTTTATTTAGGCTAGGAAAGAGGCATAAAAGTCCTTGAATCGATGTTCATTTTTGGCTTTACATTTGTTCATCGAGATATAAAATACAAAGTCTCAAACCAACCGATATTATATTGTAAATATGGGTATGGGTATGGGTATGGGTATGGATCCGAAAGTTCCAATGTATGGGATTCCTCGGTTGAGGTCTAAGAGAAAAAAAAAATTGAAGAAAATGTGGTCCAAGGGGTGCATCTTTACTGACTGTACATTAATGTAATGATGCTGGAAATCAAACATGGCCGCTTATGGTTTGTTATTCTTTTCCTTTAATATGTTCTTTTTCTTGAAATACTCACTTTTTTTTTTCACATCTTTTTTTTTCACATCTTTTTTTTTCAACTTTTTTTTTTTTTTTTTTTTTTTTTTTTTTTTTTTTGTATCTCAATCACTCTAATTCACCCTAGCATCGGTAACAACTTGATTCGTGGGCCCCATCTAATCACTTAGAGAAACATAGTTTAAAAACAAAATAAAAATAAAAACAGAAGTGAAAAGGACTCAACGAGATATGGTGAAACTATCATGTTATTTCTAACACCGGAGCTCTGTGCTTTTATGAATAGACTCTTTAGATGTTGCCATCTAATCAGATTGGTTCCTCAACTCCTACAACCAAAATGCTTCCATCCACTTAGATTGGTTAGTGCCATCCTTAATAAGCATAAATTTCTAGGCTCTGGAGTTTAATAATGCAACTAAAAGTTTCTCCCATACCCCAAAACTTAAATCTAACATTGTCCTCAATGTTCTAAAGATAAAATTAAAAGCATGAACAAGGAGAAACTGTTACCATTTGAAGCAAAAGAGTTAAGGAAAGATATTACCGTGTCGCATGAATATTGGGTTACCTCCCAAGAAGTGCTAAGTTTAAAGTCTTCAGCCAGACTAAGAAAGGATTAGTCACCTCATAAAATCATAAAGTAATAGCCGGAATATCTGTGGGTCATCAACACCAAATAGAGCTATCACAAGTAAAAGGAGTCTCCAACCTGCCAAGAAAATTAACAAATGAAGCACACCCTTGTCTAGTTTCCTGTTTAAGACAACTACATCTAGTTGTGGTTCAGGTTCAGGTTCTATAACTGGGTCCAAATAAAATATTTTCATGGGTTGGATTTCCTCGTAGCTAAGATCCGGTTCAGGTATTAGAGTTTGGAAAATATCAAGTAAAAACTTAGAAGCACATAATAGTAACCTGAATAACTGCGGATCCTGAAAGTCAATCAGTTTTGACTCACACAATTGACCACGATGAAACTGGCAGTCAATCATAAGAAAACGTGTCATTTCTATTCTCCTAAAATGATTAGGTTTGGTCTCAGAACTTAATAACTGACACATTTTGAACTCATACATTCCCACAATTGGTTGAAAGATATTTGGTGGGAAAACAAAATCAATCTGGGTATCATAGCCTGGATAAACCACATCCACCAGAGGATGGGTTTCTAACAACTGAACTTCCTTATGGACATTATTAGGTTCTGGAGAACTAGTATGAAGGTAATCTGGCTCAATGGTTGAGGCACATATATCAAGTCCCAAGTGTGGGATCTCTACAAGAGCTAAAGGTAAAGCACGGGGAGAATGATAATCACCCCCAAACTTAGAGTTTTGGGTGTCTCTAGATAGACTATCTACAATTTCCCTAATTTCTAGATCAACGGAATCCTGAAAATGGTCAATTGCTTCTTCTAAGTTATAATCGGAAGGTGCATCCTCACTCATTGTAGTTGCAGGAAATCCCACAATACACCCCTCACTATATTTTGTTAAACTATTCCATTCAAAAGATAATAGAAGAACAATTATGAATGTTTATTAATAACTTTCTTGAATCTTTACACAGGAAAATGAGATTACACTTAAGAACTTACAAATGTTTCTCTCCTTTCTCTCTCCTAATGACTTACTCTCCAATCCAAAAAGACCTCTCTACGACAGATCCACCCATCCCTTTATATAGGGCAGTACATAGTGAATGACAGCTAAGCCGTCCCCTTATTTTCGGAAATGTCTTGCGAAGTGTCGCAGGCGTACAAATTCTCATACTCGCGACACTTCTTAACTCTCGCCAGATTTCATATCTTCCTATCGTCATCCAGTGCGTCATTTACATTCAATCCTCTGCGACTGACTCGCAGTGTTGCTATTCGTTGTCTTCGCGAATTATTGTTGTGGCGATATTATGATCCTACATCTTGCCTCTTCTCATGTCTTCTCTGCGAAGGAGAGAATGTCATGAGAATCGATATTTTTAAACCGCCGCAAATCGTTTATTTGTACTTATTTCAGTTTCATCTTTCCATACGGATTTTATTACGGATGTCTATTCCTCCATTCTATTCCCGACACGTTTCTTTCATTCGTTTATTCCACGACCATTCACGTCCCTTCTCGGCATTAAATGTCCTCGTTTCCCCAAGGATGTTTTTCTCTATATATATTTTTCATATCTTTCTCTTCTCCTCTTTCGTTTTCTCTCTGCAATTTTTCTTTTATCTTCTTCTTCCGCAAATTGCGCTTCTATTACCTCAAATCTTCAATCTCTTGTCATATCTTAATCTTCGACTCTTTATCCATTCCCATATTTGATAATGGCTTCACTTAGTCGTATGTACAAACCTCGCTTTATTGAGATCGAGGAAAAAGTTGCAAGATGAAGGTTTCACCCTTTCTACTATTCCCGATCAAGGAGGTTCATCTATACTCACTTTGCCAAACTTTTCTCCGATCATAAGTGTGATGATCACAAGATTATTGTTTCGTTAGGTCAACTTCTCGCGGGACTTCCCATTCCTTTGTATGATCCCGAGATGCCACTCTTTTATGAAATCCTTTCCCATCCGAGCTTCTCGCGAGCCGTCTATCAACTATGCGGCGATTGTATTCGCCTAATGCTCGAGTTTGCCAGTCGTAGTCTTTGGCAAAGGATCTCTATACCCTATCGAGTGTCGAAATCCCGAATATGTAAATTTAGAAATAATCCCCGAGAAATACACCGTGGAAAACTTCTTTGAAAATTATGAAGTAATAGGCATGAGAAATAAGAAATCTCATTTGGGGCTCGGTTGAAGAGAAGAGATAATATCCCCGAGGATAAATTACTTATGCAAGATATCGACCGGCATTCGGGTAAGAACACTACTCCTCGCCACTCTAAAGATGAGAGGTGGTGGGTTGTTCCTTTGCTCTTAAGTGGACCTTACATAGCAGGTTCGCATGTACTTCCGCAAATCTCGCAGCTATCATCCTTGGGAATTTAAGTGGCCCAAGAAGGCGAAAGAGGTATGTCTCCATAGTTTTCTTTTGCAATCCCTCTTTCCTCTTGTATTCATTGATTTTGTAAATTTTCTGATTGCCAAACTGAGGAAAAGTTACAAGGCAAATCCACTGGCAAGCACCTTGGCAATACTTCGATCGCTTACGGATGAAGTAAGAAATATTCTTTTTGTATTACTTAACAATATTGTTGCCTCTATTTCTTATCTTCATTTGTATGCGAAGGTTGACGCTGAGGAAACGATAGCTGCGAAGGTTAAAGGCAAAGCTAAAGCCAATGCACGCAAGGATAAGTCTTCTGTTCCACCATCTAAGAAGCGAAAAACTCAGCCCTCCTCTCATCTCAGCTCAAGTTCTGAGTCTTCCGGTGAAGATGATAATGATAATGATAATGTTTTGGATTCAACTTTCCAAAATGAAGCTCAACCATCCAATTCTCCTATGGATCAATTGTTCAGCATCTTCTCGGATTCTCTTCAAGGACTTGGAGATACCCATCTGACTTTTATATGCGAGAGCCTCGCCACCGTATGCAATGCTACACTACTGGATGGCAACGACTCTTTCAAAGGAGTTTCTAGATCTGTATCCCCTAGCTTCTTAAATGCACTTAATTCGTTGGTATGTTCGATCTCACGTTTCCTTTCCAATTTCATTTTCTAATTTGTACCTTAATAACCTTTGTACCTTTCTTCGCAGGCTGGAAAAACCTCTTTTGTGGTTGCCTCAGATCTTGAGAGGAGGTATAATATTCAATTGAAAAAGAATACTCAATCTTGCATAAGGATCAAAGAATTAGAAGCGAGTGCATGGATATCGCGAAAAGATCCAACAATTGGAGACCGAGTTTTACGCCGAGAAAGACAAAGTTACCACTCTCAGTAATGCTAATCGGCTGACTTTATGGTATAAAAAATTTTTCCCTCTTATTATTTTATTTTATCAATTTCCCGTTGCTACCTGACTTATCACTTTCGCAGATGTATATAATCTCTCCGAAGAAGCTATTCTTCTCCATTCATTTCCTGAGCCTATGGATAATGATACTCTTCTCGCTCATGTCAACAACTCCTTAAGTAGTTCGTCGAATAGAATTAATACTCTTTCATTAAGCGAACTCCAAACCAAGTACCGCCTCTTAATAATTGAGCACAGATCTAGTTTAAGTACAACCAACCAGTTTAAACAAATGTATCTCGAATCTCATGAGGAAATCAAAATTTTAAGGAAGAAAATTAGTGACCATATAGATGACAAAGATCGCATTGCTAATAATGGTGCCCAGGCATTAGCAACATTTCAAAAGTCCCTTCTTGAAGTGCAAATGGAGCGAGATGAATTGCTTCGTCAAAATTCTTTACTCATCGAGCGAGAAAACCAAATTCGTTCACTTCTTATTATAAATAATGACGACGAATTCGCTTGGGCCATGAAAATCTTAGATAATGCCGGGAATAATTTAGGTGTTGATGTTGGTCTTCACACCGAGCATACTTCCTTGGTTAAAGATATAATATCTAGCAGAGAAGGTTACTTATTATACCTTACTGTTTCTTATCTCTGCAATATTGCTGTTGAGTTGTTAACTTACCGTTGTCTATTTGCAGAGTCCGAAAAAAGATTTCAAGCAAGAATTGAAGAACTTGAATCTGAGAAAGCACAGCTCGCAAAGAATCTCAGCCTTCGCGAGAATAAGTATTCCAAGTTGAAGAATCAATTCCAAACTACAGTGGCGAATTTTAATAATGATGCCGTTCGTTTTCGCAATGAAGCCATGAAGTATGTTTGTAAAGATCATAAAATTCCTTTTTCTTTATATCCTTGGCTTTCCGAAGAAGTTCCTGAGAATTTGCCTATCTCAGACATTTCTGATAGTGAAGCCAGCGAAGAAGAAAATTCTGGCGGCGAGAATAATAGAATTGAAGGATCAGATAGAGGAGAAGAATCGCCGAAGAGATAGTTCTTTTTGTTTCTTTTGCTGCGTGTAATATCTCGTGCATTTCGTGTCTTTTTGTAAACTTCTTGGGTTTGTTGTCCATAAATTCCATCTTCATTCCCTTTTCTTGGCAATTTTTCTCTTGTAATATAATTGGCTTACATTATTAATGTATAACTCTTTCATGGGAAGATGGATAACAACATTTCATCTTTTCCATTCCACATTTGCCTCTCGTTATTCATCTTCGGATGAAAGAATGAATTTTTTGAGATCCGCACGTTCTTCTTCTGATCAGGAATGATGTTTTAAATTTATAGTTGCGATGGAATCGCAAGAACTTTTCATTAAAGAAGAGATTGTTTGGTCTCGCCTTATCATTTGTGGTGGACTTCTAAGCTTGACCTTCCTAAGTAAAGGTCTTACTCGCCACCACTGTATTGCGACAAGACCAGCAGGACGTCTTTACACTTGCATGTAAAAACCCATTGATCTTGTCTTATCATTATTCAAGTATTTTTGCCTCTGCGGGATATTTTGTTTTGCGACAATATGATAGGCCTAAATTCTCTTGCGAAAGTAAAGCCCCATGACATTGTCGTCTTGCGACGAAATCGCAGGACGTCTTTACACTTTCATGTAAGGACCCATTGATCTCGTCTTACCCTCGCGTTAGTATTATTGCCTCTCTGCGGGATCATTGCACAAATATGACAAGCCTAAGTTTCCTTGCGAAACAAAGCCTCGTGACATTTGCGTCTTTGGCACTTATCGGCTCCCTAATGGAGGGTGCCGCCCTTATCACCTCCCGGTTGCCCCTTCAAGGAGGCGTACATCGGCCATACAAGGCTAGCTCCTCCCATCCGGTCTTAACAACAACCGGTTGTTTTCGCAGCCTCTTATCCCTTATACCTATAGAGTTTATGGTTACAAGGCTGCACCCTAAGTGGAGTTTTCTTCGGGCCGAGTGCGGCGTGCGCCAAGACTTGTCAAGAGTGGTAAGGAAGTTCCATGCTCCCCGCACTCTTGACTCAACCGGGTACCTCGGCGCCTTGATCATACGCTGACTCCTTGAAAGAGACCCTCGGTCGCCCAACCAGGGTATAACCTACATATATAGTTGGGAATCCAAGGTATCTCCTCCGGATAGGCTTTCATGGGCCCCAAATCTGCATGACTCAGGTTCCAGGGGCGATGTAACCTTTTCCCTGAGCCATGTTAAGAGATACCCCTTATATGACGCACTTTAGGTCTTACATTTGCCTCTTACGAAATTTTGATTCGCGAACTAGGGTGTACGCCATAAAGGTTCGTCTCATTCATTTATTCATTCATTGTTGTTAAATCATTCAATCATTCATATTTAATTCTTTGAGTGATATTTAATTTGCGAAGACATCGCACAATGTTGTTCATTCATTTTTGCCTCGGATTCTTCTCTTTGTCGAAATTCTCGTATATCATTTCTTCTTAGTCTTGCCTTTGATATATCTTTGTCGATTACTTATCGCAGATCATTCGGCTTACTTTTTATGCCTTTTGTTCATTGCACTCTTTGCCTTAGTGTTATCCCCACCCTTGAAGGACTCCTTTCCATCGTAACGTTCGCCTGCTTCCATGCATTCCTCTGCGGCACTTCGCGATGTTTCTACAAAGACTTCGTGATGAACTACAACCAATTATCTTTGCAAAGATCGTAACATTCGTCTATTACCGCGACACTTCGCGATGCTTCTTCATTTCTTATTTCGATAGTATCCACCATCGACTTCTCTTTTCTCTGTTCATCTTTGATATTTTGTTTCCAGTCTTTCCTTTTAGCATTTCTCTCTTCACAACTCTCTACGTCAACCTCATAACATTTCTGACCTTCCTTCCAATCTCCCTTTATAATGCCGATACCATTTGGATGGGGAAACTTTATACATTGATGGTATGTTGATGCTACTCCCAAGATTTCGTGTAGCCACGGTCGCCCAATTAATGCGTTATAAGGAGATTCCACATCAACTACGCGAGAATAAAATGTTAGCCGATAATCCTTGTAAAGGTATCCTCATGTGAATCTCTCCTTTAGGTTTGTTATTTTGTTAAGTTAAAACCATAAATTTTGTATGTTGAAGGAATCAAATTTTCATCCTCTCCACCCATAGTCTTATAAGTATGGTAAAACAGAATATTCACCGAACTTCCGATTGTCGATTAGGATTCTATTGATTGCCCAACAATTTTCTCGCTTCGTCATCTTCTCCATCAACTTTGGTCTTGGATTAATGTCCAGTCGCACCACTAACGGGCTATCATGTACTTCTCTTCCTTTCGGTACCAAATCGTGCAGAGAAAGAAATAGTTTTTAAGCGCCAATCTTGCAATTGCGACTTTCTCGCCAGGTTCATCACCTCTTTGTTATGAAAATCTCTTGCATATACTCTACTAAGCACGTTATCGTGAAAGTCTTCGATTGTACGATATGAATGAACGATAGAATTGCAAAATAGATTTTTGGCCTTTGTTCCCACTTCTATTACGAGTGCTTCTTTTCCCTTCTTTGAAACTGTTCTTTGTACTTCCGATGGTGATGTTGTTAGTACTTGCTTCCCTTTCTCTTCATTTTTAGAAAATGAGCCAACTTCCCCTGATCAATCATTCGGAGAATGATTCTCTTTATGTTTCGCAATCATTTGTTAAATGTCCATGAAAGCGATGGTAAGAACAATATTCATGACTTCGTCGCTTGGTGGTGGTTCACCGCCCGCATTCCATGGTGGTGGTACGTCCTCCATTACAAGTATAGCTTCCCAAATTTTCTCAACACTAGCATTTAGTGGTGGCATTCTTATCTCTTCCCATACCACTCTACGATTTCTTGGCCTTCCATAGTTATTTCGCCTTTGTCCTCCATAAGTTTCTTGCATATGATCTAATCTCTCGAATTTTATTATTGTTGCCGCGGTTGTAGTAGTTCCTTTCTCTATCAAACTCCTCCTGATCTCGGCTTCCCATAGCTACTATTTTCTGCTGTCCATCATCAACTCCGTTTTCCGGTTGCCCTTGCGAAGTGGTCGCTACTGAGTTTAAGAATTTTGGTAATAAACTTGCATTCAACGTTTGAACTTGTATTCGCAATCGGGTATGATTCCATTTCATTTTGTCTTTCTTCCAAAGCAATGTATTCTTCTTGAAGTTCTACTTGACTCACCCATCGTAATCGTGTTTTTAATTTGAATATTTGGATGTATAGCAAACTTGTTGCGAACAGAGCATTTACAAATGATAAAATGAGATATCTTTCCTCTACCCTTCCTTAGGCCATTTCACCGCACATTGTTCTCCATCTCATTGTCGATGTCTTAAACTCTCGCCAACTCTTTGTTTCAATCCGAATACATCCTCAATTCCCGGTCGCATGGAATTGTTACTTATATAAGCTCCCAAGAAAATAGTTTGTAAATGGTTGAATGATGAGATTGTGTTTCTTGGTAATCCTTCAAACCATTTCAGTGCTTCTCCAATTAAGCTTGATGCGAAATATTTGCACAATATCGCATCATGATTCTCCCATTGTAACATACATCTCATATAAGCCTTGATGTGTTGTACCGCACAGGTTGTTCCATCGAAAATGTTGGTTAATGCAAAAGCAGATTACACTTAGGTGGTATTCCTCCCATTTGTACTTCTATTGTGAAAGGAGTCTTCGCAGCTTTCCGCGATGGCTTCATCCAACCTGTCTTCTTCCTCCTTCCTTCTTATTGTTTAACAATTTTCTCATTTCTGCTAGTTCTTTCAAGATTTGCTCATTTTCCTCAGGATTTGATTCTGCTGGTCTTTTTAACTCTGCCTCTCGCCGCCTTCGTTCATGCCTGTTTTGACCTTCTTGTTCACTATTTTCTTCTCTCCTTTTCTCTGCGACTTTCTCCTTCGTCTCTTTCATCAATTCGCACACCATTATATCTATTGTTCTCTCTTCTGGGTTCTCTATCAACTCTCCTCTGCATCCTTTCGTATTCTCCATTGGTATTTCTATTGACACGATCTTGTGTTCGCCTTCTCTCTCGGTTGTCGTGATTATTTTGCCGGATTGCTTCTTCCAATTCTTGGTTTTCCACTTCTGCTCTTACACTCTCTCTCTCTCTCGCGGGCTAAGCGTGCTTGTTCAGCATAATGTTTCTCAATGTCGTCCACGATCTCTTTTTGCCTTCGCAATGCTTCTCTTCCATGCAGTATTACTCTTCCTTGGTAATTTGGATCATTTGGTCCCCGAAATCGCCTAGTTCCCCGATTTTCTTCATTCGCTCAACTTGGAAATTCTCGGGATGGGGAATATAACGATCTTCTGCGTCCTCTCTTCTTTCATGATGTTTCGAGTGAGATTTTGTGCTTCCCGTTGGTTTTCTACCTCTGTAATTTCGTTGGTAAAGCTCTCCTTCTTTCTTCCCTAGTCGATCTTGAACTCGATCTCGCAAAGTGCTTCTCGATCTTCTATTTTGCAATCTTATATTTTCCATTCTTAATTCATGATTCTGTCTTGTCAAGTTTGCTCGTTCCTCCGCCTCTAGTCGCCGCTCTTCATGTATCGTTTGTCTCAATGTTTCCAATCTTTGTGAGTTCTTCATTTCCTAGATTCATTTCTCCATTCATTCTTTGATCTTCTTCTCCGTGTCCATTGTTTACCAATTGTTGCTCTTCTTCCCTTTCCTCCTCAGAATCCGTCCTCCAAGTGTGCACGCTTACTCTATCGTAATCCACGGTTTCATTTGTTAGGTGGAATTAAAGCTTGGACATGATTCTCTTCATCATTCCTCATATTCATCCTTGACGATTCTCCTCTTTTAATTCTCCTTTCTCCAGCAAGTCTTCCACTTCTTCTCACCGGTTGTTCAAGTACATTTCTTCTTCTAGCCATTTCTCTTTTGGTAACTTCTTTGAAAATTATCTCAAATTTCTTTCTTATTAATTCTCTTCTTTTAATGATGTTCAAAGCCTGTTTCTAGCGCCAATATGTAGTTGCAGGAAATCCCACAATACACCCCTCACTATATTTTGTTAAACTAATCCATTCAAAAGATAATAGAAGAACAATTATGAATGTTTATTAATAACTTTCTTGAATCTTTACACAGGAAAATGAGATTACACTTAAGAACTTACAAATGTTTCTCTCCTTTCTCTCTCCTAATGACTTACTCTCCAATCCAAAAAGACCTCTCTACGACAGATCCACCCATCCCTTTATATAGGGCAGTACATAGTGAATGACAGCTAAGCCGTCCCCTTATTTTCGGAAATGTCTTGCGAAGTGTCGCAGGCGTACAAATTCTCATACTCGCGACACTTCTTAACTCTCGCCAGATTTCATATCTTCCTATCGTCATCCAGTGCGTCATTTACATTCAATCCTCTGCGACTGACTCGCAGTGTTGCTATTCGTTGTCTTCGCGAATTGTTGTTGTGGCGATATTATGATCCTACACTCATCATATTTGAAAGCTCTACGAGTTCATCTTCTTTGTCTAAGACTAATGTTTCTAAATCGTTAGACTCTAAAACAATGTTCTCAGAATAAACTCTTTCCTCAAAACTATCATCGGCTTTGTAATCATAAGGAAATACTATATCGTCTAAAACGGTGGTATCTCTAGTCAAATCCTCGTCCTTTTGAATAGGTGAATAATTATTAAAATTATTTGAATTTGAACTAGAAATATTATCATTGTAAAGCTCAATTGGAGTAACAAATTCCTGATCACTATGCCTAAATATTTCAGATTCTTCATCAACACTATCCTCATCATAATCATCATTGTAATAACATGAAAATGGTCGAACCTCGTCTAAAAAGGTAGTGTTACCAATTCTAACCTCGTCATCTCGATTATGCAAATAACTATCCTCATTTTCAAGGGTACTATTGGAAACACTAAGATTATTTCGAGCAAAACTGTTCTGGGCCTCTAACAAAAGCTTTTGTGTCGACTCACATGACTTCCTTATGGTATCGTGTATAGAAGGTTCACTCATGGGTGCATTTTGTTTATTCATTTCTAACACAAACCTATTTGTATTCTCAGTTAATTGTTTGAGAGACTCTTCTAGAGAAATGGAAGGATCATAAGAAGCACTAGGGTATAATTGTTTGATTAAATCATTCAACGGGGAACTAGTACTATTATATTCTTGCTCGTATGACCGGTGTGTGTGTGGATAGTAATTGGGCTCATCATGGTATAAGCCATAACCTTGAAAAGGCTGATGTTCCCAACCACTATTCACATTATGGTCAAAGTAGTAACGTCCATTTTGAAACTCAGTCGGATATTCGTTGTATTGGCTATTGTAATACCAGTTCGACATTCTATTTGCAGGGGTGTGAGTTGTCACACAAAATAAAACCCACTGACAGGGGATTCGTGGGTGAATAGAGTCTTACCTCCCGTACCAGACGGGCGATGAACCGTTGAAGTCGACTCAGGCCACCAACTCCGATGTATGTGTACGAACCCGAGGGGCCGAGACAGTATCGTAACTGTCGTCCTTCCCTGCAAACAGTTTTATTTAATCTTAACCCTTCCTTATGGTTTTAAAAAATAATGAAGTCCAAGTCCAAAAATAAAGTCCAAAAAGTGTCCAAAAATAAAAAGAAAAATTACAAAAATACAACCCTATTTACAGTTTCTAAAAATTAAACAAAATAACTATATACAAAATCTTCTTCTTCACTCCTTTCAGATTCCTCTTTTCTTTCCTTCTTTGGCGATGCTTTCCTTTTATAGCACTTTTTTGTTTCCTTGTAGCTTCGCTCCAAATCGAAAAGAATCGAAAAATACCAAAGGCGTAAAAAAGAACAAAAAATAATAAAAAGAAAAAGAAACCTAAAACAAATCTAAATACAAGTCCGCGTCGGCGGCGCCAAAAATTGATGTGATTTTGAAAGTTGTAGAAAAGTGGTAAGAAAGATGTCGTTCACTCAGACTTGTAAAGATTCGATTTAAGAAAATACTAAAAACAAAGAAAATATATACACAAGTTTGTCACGATATCGAGAGATTACTGAGACTCAGGATTCCACCCATTCTTACATTCATGTGGTTCAACTAATAGTTCTAGACATTTATAGCTCAAATTTATTGACTCTAATTCATTGCCGAAAGTAGATTTTGAAAGTAATGATTTGTATATCTAAAGCATGAGACATCAAAACACTTAAGAAAGCATTACCCATCAATTGAAATCACAATCATTCAATAAAAATCATAAGATACGATTAAAAATCAATGCAATAAGTCATAAAAGAATTAATAGAATTACCACACGCATGAAAAATGGCTTCCTCCATCGTCCCAGTGTTGGGGTTTAGCTCCTCATATTATTCACGTGCTCAAAATAATAGTTCATAGCTCAAATAGGTGAAAAACAAGAGAAAACTAATGACTCAGACAGTTTGCAACGCCGAAAAGGCGTTACAAACGGTATTCTGAGAAGAATAAGTCGCCTTATAAACGATATAAGTGTTCTCATTTTGTTTTAACAGCGATAGTTTTCTGCGACTGTTAGCTGAGCGTCTTATGTTCTTCAGCCCTTCTTCTTCTCCGGCAGCACCAGCAGAGAAAATTCTCTGCAACCTCTTCGTTCTTCCTCTGCAACCTCCCTTAGGTCCCCAAAGTCTCAACTCCTCTATTGTGACTCGGAACAACTTATATATAGCCAACAAGTCCATAAAACTCTCGACTTGAACCAAAATTCTCTCCCTTTTCTTTCTTCCCAAGTTAGGTTATTTCCTCTTTTACTTCTATGATTCACACGCTTTGTTAGGAATGGATTGTTAAAAACTCTTTCTAAATATATGGTCGAGTCCCAGATGAACTAAAACTCATGCGAACTTCTATATATGAACCCAAAAATCCGAGAATATTTCTCTTCCTCTGTTCCGCTCCACACAATTATCCAGCCCAATCTATTCGCTGCAAACACACGTATCATCACTATTAATCTCTAACAAGTCCATCCCAAGCCAAACCAGCGATTGAATCTCCATTAGGATATCCCAACGAGTCCAAACATCATGATAAACTATCCTCCCCTGTTTAGCTCAAAACTCCATATAGCGTCTTGTATTTTTGAATCTGGAAGACCTACCAACCCTGTTTAGTCGTAACAGGGTGGTACCAATCCAAGGCATCCATTAAATCTGGATGAAACTCGATCAAATCTCGCCCTGAAAATTCCGCAGCAAACCAACATTTTTTTCCCGCCATTTTTTCTTTAAAACGTGAAGAAGAAGAGGCGCCCCCTATCCAGAGTAGGGGTGCCTTTAGCAGACGCTTTTGGGATGCCCTAGGGTGCAAATAACAGGAGGGTACCCCTTAGTAATTGAGGTGCCCCTTATCCAAATGAGGGGTGTCTTTAGTAATTTTCTCCCACGAGCGCAAATACCACTTTTCGAGCCAATTTTCCCGCAAAAGCTTATTTCTCCAAAAACACCTACAAAGACATAAAATAACCAAATAAGTACAAAATCGAGCATTTTAATTACACAGAATTGAGATCATATCAGACACATAAATGTGTCTATCAAATACCCCCAAACTTATTATTTGCTCGTCCTCGAGTAAATCAAATCAAAAAAATAAAATCCTAACTCACTGTCGCAGGCATCGTCGATTGCATTTAGCGTATGCAATAAGCCTTTAAACCCCTAGGTGGCCCTAGTGGCCGAGTTATAGTCTCGGGAGGGTTTACCAGAGGTGTACCCACAAAACCTTTACTCCAAACCTTAGCTATCTACGCAGAACCTTGGAAGGCACTAAAGAATCTCCTTGGTTGGCATACTTATTGACTACATGAGGAAGTACCCCGATGCGAAATTCCAATTGTTGTACACGAGTTTGCACTCAAGCATACTAAAATTCATATATAAGTCACCGAGCTCTACTCAGATAGTCGCACTATGGACATCAATACCCGGAGTCAAAACTAATCACATGGATAGATCAAGAAGATGGATATAGAGAAAAACATAGATGGTTTTGATGTTTACTAAGTGAGCAGTGTTTCCATATATACGTCCGAAGGCCTCGCCAAAATGAACCTATCCTAATGGTGAGATACTAGTCGACTAATATCAACACACTTGGCATAGACAAGGGAACCAGTGGTCAATAATCCTAACTCTAGGTCAACACAACTGGCATATACAAGGTTCCAGTGGTCGACTTTATTGAATTTATTCCGGTTGGTCAAATGGTCTGGTCTCACTTTCTTTTTTTTCTTTTTTTTTTTCACATCTTTTTTTTCACATCTTTTTTTTTTCTTTTTTTTTTCAACTTTTTTTTCAACTTTTTTTTTTTTTTGTGTATCTCAATCACTCTAATTCACCCTAGCATCGGTAACAACTTGATTCGTGGGCCCCACCTAATCACTTAGAGAAACATAGTTTAAAAACAAAATAAAAATAAAAACAGAAGCGAAAAGGACTCAACGAGATATGGTGAAACTATCATGTTATTTCTAACACCTGAGCTCTGTGCTTTTATGAATAGACTCTTTAGATGTTGCCATCTAATCAGATTGGTTCCTCAACTCCTACAACCAAAATGCTTCCATCCACTTAGATTGGTTAGTGCCATCCTTAATAAGCATAAATTTCTAGGCTCGGGAGTTTAATAATGCAACTAAAAGTTTCTCCCATACCCCCAAACTTAAATCTAACATTGTCCTCAATGTTCTAAAGATAAAATTAAAAGCATGAACAAGGAGAAACTGTTACCATTTGAAGCAAAAGAGTTAAGGAAAGATATTACCGTGTCGCATGAATATTGGGTTACATCCCAAGAAGTGCTAAGTTTAAAGTCTTCAGCCAGACTAAGAAAGGATTAGTCACCTCATAAAATCATAAAGTAATAGCCGGAATATCTGTGGGTCATCAACACCAAATAGAGCTATCACAAGTAAAAGGAATCTCCAACCTGCCAAGAAAATTAACAAATGAAGCACACCCTTGTCTAGTTTCCTGTTTAAGACAACTACATCTAGCTGTGGTTCAGGTTCAGGTTCTATAACTGGGTCCAAATAAAATATTTTCATGGGTTGGATTTCCTCGTAGCTAAGATCCGGTTCAGGTATTAGAGTTTGGAAAATCTCAAGTAAAAACTTAGAAGCACATAATAGTAACCTGAATAACTGCGGATCCTGAAAGTCAATCAGTTTTGACTCACACAATTGACCACGATGAAATCGGCGTCAATCATAAGAAAACGTGTCATTTCTATTCTCCTAAAATGATTAGGTTTGGTCTCGAGAACTTAATAACTGACACATTTTGAACTCATACATTCCCACAATTGGTTGAAAGATATTTGGTGGGAAAACAAAATCAATCTGGGTATCATAGCCTGGATAAACCACATCAACCAGAGGATGGGTTTCTAACAACTGAACTTCCTTATGGACATTATTAGGTTCTGGAGAACTAGTATGAAGGCAATCTGGCTCAATGGTTGAGGCACATATATCAAGTCCCAAGTGAGGGATCTCTACAAGAGCTAAAGATAAAGCACGGGGAGAATGATAATCACCCCCAAACTTAGAGTTTTGGGTGTCTCTAGATAGACTATCTACAATTTCCTAATTTCTAGATCATCGGAATCCGAAAATGGTCAATTGCTTCTTCTAAGTTATAATCGGAAGGTGCATCCTCACTCATCATATTTGAAAGCTCTACGAGTTCATCTTCTTTGTCTAAGACTAATGTTTCTAAATCGTTAGACTCTAAAACAATGTTCTCAGAATAAACTCTTTCCTCAAAACTATCATCGGCTTTGTAATCATAAGGAAATACTACATCGTCTAAAACGGTGGTATCTCTAGTCAAATCCTCGTCCTTTTGAATAGGTGAATAATTATTAAAATTATTTGAATTTGAACTAGAAATATTATCATTGTAAAGCTCAATTGGAGTAACAAATTCCTGATCACTATGCCTAAATATTTCAGATTCTTCATCAACACTATCCTCATCATAATCATCATTGTAATAACATGAAAATGGTCGAACCTCGTCTAAAAAGGTAGTGTTACCAATTCTAACCTCGTCATCTCGATTATGCAAATAACTATCCTCATTTTCAAGGGTACAATTGGAAACACTAAGATTATTTCGAGCAAAAGCATTCGGGCCTCTAACAAAAGCTTTTGTGTCGACTCACATGACTTCCTTATGGTATCGTGTATAGAAGGTTCACTCATGGGTGCATTTTGTTTATTCATTTCTAACACAAACCTATTTGTATTCTCAGTTAATTGTTTGAGAGACTCTTCTAGAGAAATGGAAGGATCATAAGAAGCACTAGGGTATAATTGTTTGATTCATTCAACGGGGAACTAGTACTATTATATTCTTACTCGTATGACCGGTGTGTGTGTGGATAGTAATTGGGCTCATCATGGTATGAGCCATAACCTTGAAAAGGCTGATGTTCCCAACCACTATTCACATTATGGTCAAAGTAGTAACGTCCATTTTGAAACTCGATCGGATATTCGTTGTATTGGCTATTGTAATACCGGTTCGACATTCTATTTGCGGGGGTGTGAGTTGTCACACAAAAAATAAAACCCACTGACAGGGGATTCGTGGGTGAATAGAGTCTTACCTCCCGTACCAGACGGGCGATGAACCGTTGAAGTCGACTCAGGCCACCAACTCCGATGTCAGTGTACGAACCCGAGGGGCCGAGACAGTATCGTAACTGTCGTCCTTCCCTGCAAACAGTTTTATTTAATCTTAACCCTTCCTTAGGGTTTTAAAAAATAATGAAGTCCAAGTCCAAAAAGTGTCCAAAAATAAAAAGAAAAATTACAAAAAATACAACCCTATTTACAGTTTCTAAAAATAAAACAAAATAACTATATACAAAATCTTCTTCTTCACTCCTTTCAGATTCCTCTTTTCTTTCCTTCTTTGGTGATGCTTTCCTTTTATAGCACTTTTTTTGTTTCCTTGTAGCTTCGCTCCAAATATGAAAAGAATCGAAAAATACCAAAGGCGTAAAAAAGAATAAAAAAGAATAAAAAGAAAAAGAAACCTAAAACAAATCTAAATACAAGTCCGCGTCGGCGGCGCCAAAAATTGATGTGATTTTGAAAGTTGTAGAAAAGTGGTAAGAAAGATGTCGTTCACTCAGACTTGTAAAGATTCGATTTAAGAAAATACTAAAAACAAAGAAAATATATACACAAGTTTGTCACGATATCGAGAGATTACTGAGACTCAGGATTCCACCCATTCTTACATTCATGTGGTTCAACTAATAGTTCTAGACATTTATATCTCAAATTTATTGACTCTAATTCATTGCTTAGAAAGTAGATTTTGAAAGTAATGACTGTATATCTAAAGCATGAGACATCAAAACACTTAAGAAAGCATGACCCATCAATTGAAATCACAATCATTCAATAAAAATCATAAGATACGATTAAAAATCAATGCAATAAGTCATAAAAGAATTAATAGAATTACCACACGCATGAAAAATGGCTTCCTCCATCGTCCCAAAGTGTTGGGGTTTAGCTCATCATATTATTCATGTGCTCAAAATAATAGTTCATAGCTCAAATAGGTGAAAAACAAGAGAAAACTAATGACTCGGACGGTTTGCAACGCTGAAAGGCGTTACAAACGGACATTATTCTGAGAAGAATAAGTGTGCCTTATAAACGATACAAGTGTTCTCATAACATTTTAACGGCGATAGTTTTTGCGATCGTTAGGCGAGCGTCTTATGTTCTTGACCCTTCTTCTTCTTCCGGCAGCACCAGCAGAGAAAATTCTCTGCAACCTCTTCGTTCTTCCTCTGCAACCTCCCTTAGGTCCCCAAATTCTCAACTCCTCTATTGTGACTCGGAACAACTTATATATAGCCAACAAGTCCATAAAACTCTCGACTTGAACCAAAATTCTCTCCCTTTTCTTTCTTCCCAAGTTCCGGTTATTTCCTCTTTTACTTCTCTGATTCACACGCCTGTTAGGAATCTGGATTGTTAAAAACTCTTTCTAAATATATGACTGAGTCCCAGATGAACTAAAACTCATGCGAACTTCTATATATGAACCCAAAAATCCGAGAATATTTCTCTTCCTCTGTTCCGCTCCACACAATTATCCAGCCCAATCTATTCGCTGCAAACACACGTATCATCACTATTAATCTCTAACAAGTCCAGCCCAAGCCAAACCAGCGATTGAATCTCCACCGGATATCCCAACAGAGTCCAAACATCGTGATAAACTATCCTCCCCTGTTTAGCTCAAAACTCCATATAGCGTCTTGTATTTTCGAATCTGGAAGACCTACCAACCCTGTTTAGTCGTAACAGGGTGGTACCAATCCAAGGCATCCATTAAATCCGGATGAAACTCGATCAAATCTCGCCCGAAAATTCATGACAAACCAACATTTTTTCCCGCCATTTTTTCTTTAAAACGTGAAGAAGAAGAGGCGCCCCCTATCCAGAGTAGGGGTGCCTTTAGCAGACGCCTTTGGGATGCCCTAGGGTGCAAATAACAGGAGGGTACCCCTTAGTAATTGAGGTGCCCCTTATCCAAATGAGGGGTGTCTTTAGTAATTTTCTCCCACGAGCGCAAATACCACTTTTCGAGCCAATTTTCCCGCAAAAGCTTATTTCTCCAAAAACACCTACAAAGACATAAAATAACCAAATAAGTACAAAATCGAGCATTTTAATTACACAGAATTGAGATCATATCAGACACATAAATGTGTCTATCACCTAAGAATAGGCACGTGAAAGCAAATCAGGTTACTTTCCATGGGAAGAAATATCCAATACTATGAGAGTCATGCAAAGAGTAATTACAAACCGTGCTTTCCATTTGATTTTTCTAGATTTGTTTAGCGACTAGATAGCGTATTATGTATTGATGTTGTAATTATTTTTGGAAATTTTTCAGCCACTGGGATCAAGAGTTCTTAGCATTTGGGAATTGAGAAGGTATATATGGTTGTGCAGGCTGTGGTTGAGCACATGACGAGTGATCCACCATAGGGGTTGTCGTTCAAATGAAATTTAGACGTATATTGTGTTGTATAGAGAGTGATTAATTGCTTTTCTACAATGTAGTTCATGAATATTAATATGCTTAAAAAATAGGGATATTTTGACTTTGGGTCACCAAAAAGTGATCAGAGTTGCGTTTGGGTCACGTGAAAATTTTAATTAGAGTTTGGGTCACAAGACCTTCGTTGATCGCCTTGACAGTTATAAAATCTGTTAAGTGTGTAAATGACTAACTAATACTGGGATTTCAAATTATTTACTAACTGTGCCATTTAACGGGTACGGTTAAGATAGCAGTTGAAAACCCAAATAAAGAACTCTTCCTCGACTACTTTTTCGATTTGCCATCTAATCTGACACATTTCTTGTCTCCACGTTTATGGAGGGTCGTCATTTCCCCAAATAACTATCTAAAAGGAAGAAAAAAAAGAAGTCGTCTTCTTCTTCTCGTTCCTTGGTTACCCTTATGGCACCATCAACAGATGCAGATCTCGTTTATCTAAACCTATAGAAAAAATCCTAATTTATTTGACACAAATACATAGATTTATTTCCATTTTAATAACCCTTTTCTCTAATTCATTCCCATTTTCTCTGTTGATCGAACAAACCCTATTTTCTTTGCTTATCACCATTAATGGATGTTCGATGCATGTTCATTGGGAAGAATACGCTGTCGCTTTGGGAGCCCAAGTCGAGCACCTAGTAGGCATCAATTAGCACCAGCTTCTTTGAACAAGATTGTATGCACAGACATCTTCTTTTGACTGAATCATGGTGATGCATGAGCGAACGGCAATATGAGCGAACAGAACATTGATTCAACCGTAACTTACCTAATCTGAAACTTCTAAGAGGAAATTAAAAATGGATGACTGCACTTGGTCAAAAACAAAACCCTAATTTCCACTAATTTCTCACCGTTAACATACACTACCATCTCCAAAACTTGAGTTCTCTCTGTTTTTTTTTTCTTCTTCCGTATTTCCATTTTTCGTATTTGTCTTAAGGAGGTGGTGGTGTAGCTTGAACTGAAGGAGGCGGAGGTGGTGGTGGTTACGGTGATGGTGGTGGTGGTGATGGTTGAGTTAACGGCACCTAACGGAGTTAGATAAATTAAAATTAATTTTAAGAAATAAATAATTAACTAACGGTCAAGATGGTCAATGATGGTCATGTGACCCAAACTCTAATTAAAATTTTCACATGACCCAAACGCAACTCTTGTCACTTTTTTGTGACCCAAAATCAAAATATCCCTAAAAAAATAAATGAAATACCAATATTAGGTGAACTTTACGTATTTTGTCTGAATAAGCTATAGAGTTCGATAAGAGGTTAGTTTGGGTGGGCACGATTACAGTACATATTTCAAACTATGGACATTCAAATCAAACTAATAATATTATAAGAAATACATTTTTTTGGCCAAAATTTTAGCAGCAACATCTTATTTCATGGGTCGTTCCTCATTCATCGCCAAAAACTTCTTAGAGATGAAAAAATGAGTATATGTGGTTTGTGGTTAATGAGGTAAGTTTTGTCAAGCACTGAAGCATTACTACTTATGTTAGAGAGACTTGACATGATAAGTACCATGCATATAGGATTATTTTTTTACTTATTGATGTCGAAAATTGACTAGGTCGAATCGGATTCAAAGGGTGGAGGCATGTTGACTATTCGCGAGTTCGAGTAGATCAATTTTATCAAATCTATATTTATGAAGTTATATGATATACATGTTCGCATAATTATACCGGCTATTTGAGTTCCATATATGAATCACGCTTTTTCAATGTAATCGAAGCCATACCATATAAACATACGAGACATGTGGATCCCATGGATGAACCTTCTGGGCTTCCCACACTTTTTAAACTAATCCCTGATTTATCTGCACGATTATGAATCTGTGGCGCAATGGTAGCACGTCGACTCCATGTCGAGAGGCTGCGTGTTCCAATCATGTCAGGTTCACTATCCGACTTTAGATATCTTGGAACACATTGAATTAAATGGCATAATTACAAGAAACAAGAATCTCCAAATGGGGGTGGGTTTATATTGTTTCCCACATGGAAATGAACTGTTCCCTATTGGGTCATCTTCCGAGTCGTGTTTGAATTATTTTCAAAAGTTTAAAAAAACATATTGGTTGTTATGAGTTATATCAAGGATGCAACTCCGAGTAGATAATCGAGATGAGCAAGGAGCACAACTGCTGGGTCCTCTTCTTGATTAGCTACCATACAATTATCTCGCTATTTCTCATCACCCCATCGATGACCATGCGATGCGTTTGATTGATACTCTCTGTTGATGTCAAATGTTGGCATAAACTTTTCTTATATATCTTGATTTTGGTTTGTTGATTTTGTATTGTATCATGTAGTTGATTTCTGAAGCCAACTATAACGTCTCTTCATCTTAGGCTCTTGCCTATATGGTTTATTTTTACTATTTAAATATAACGTTACTCATTTTTGCTTCATATATTGTACCATTGAGGCTTTTCCTTTCAAAGAGATCCAAGGGTTATTCACACCACGAAGATATATGATATACTTCTATTTATAGGATAATAGAAATAAGGTAAAAGAACCATGGGATTAGAAAGAGCAAGCGTCTTTCCACAGAATGTATGAAAGAGCCATAGGATTAGTTTCATATATTTGTATCAAATATATGGGACTATTTTCCAAGAAAATGGTTTTATTTTCCATTGTACTGGAATTAATGAGTTACTTAGCGAGCATGTTGACGTCGTGCAAAAGAAGTTATAAACTAATCGACAGTGTCATATCTAAATGTTACTATTGTCACGGTTTGCATGTAATATTATCTTCAATGGTACATATTATTCAGAGAATTTGTATGTCAATAGTGAATGTGCTGCTCCGGAAAATGGAACTAAGAATAGTCGCTTGGCAATTTCACTTCAAATTACTGCACCGGGGAATTCAAATAACCCACCTAGCAATGTGGTTCTTTGACATGAGAATGGAGCATGTGGATCTATTGGTAGCTCTTTAGGCTAAACATATATACAAACTAACTCCGCTATTTAATTTCCATTTGTATTTAGATGTGTATCTATTCATATTTGACATTAATTTAATGGTATGCATCCACGTTTGTGTATAGAAAAACCGTTGCAAACAAAATTGAATCATATGATTTGCATGAACTTCGTAGTAAGACGAGGAGGACGACGTGGGTACACCAAACGTCTTAAATCATAACAATGAACCGGACTTATCTCTCTGTCATTATCTTGAAAAAACGTATGTTGAATGCTCTGTATGTGGGCTGATGAAATTTTTAATTTGTTTGTTGAAGTAGTAAAAGGGTTGTCGTTCACTCGGACTTGACGAGATTGATTTTAAGAATTAATAAAAGAAAATAAAAGAAAAATATATACAAATATTGTCACAGGATGAAGAGTCACTAGGACTTGAGGATTTCACTACTCTTCATATTCTTGTGGTTGATCATTAACTCTAAACAATATAGCTCAAACAAAAGAAATTGTGACTCTAATTCCTTGCCAAAAATAGATTTCATAAAACATTATCTGTAAGTCGTAAGCATGACGCATCAAAAGTAATTTAAACTAAGCATGCGACATCAGACAAAATAACAGATAATTAATAGAAATCATAACACAATTAAATCTATGCAAAAAGTCATATAAATAATTAATTCATTTACCACAATCATGAAAAGTTGCTTCCTCCGTTGTCCTAGTGATGGGTTCTAGCTCCGCATATTGGAAACACGCTCAAAAGTTGATTTCATTGCTCAAAAGGTGCTTACAAGGATGAAAATATATGAAAACAGAGATTCGTAACACTTATATTTGTTACAATTGGCCTTTATTCTGAACGATAAAACTTAATTGTCGCCGACGTGTGGCTGCTGCGACCCTCGTCTAAGTGTCGTTGTCTCTGCAGAGAAACGACCGCCTCCGGTGGTCTAATGTTCTTCGTCCTCCCCTTTAATGGCAGCAGCAGAGACAAGCTCTGCAACTCTGATTTCTCACCCTATTTCGTTCCCCTAACTCTCCATCCTCCTTCTCTGAGTCCCCAGCACACTACATATACTCGACATGATCAAAATATCTCGCAGCAAATGCAAATAATCCTCCCAAATCTTCTCACATCAATATATTAACCCGAGAACATTTTCTTTCTTGTTTTTCTGTCTCCACGCGTTTTGCAGCTGTTAAACATCCTTATTTATCTCCTCCACGCTTCTACAGCGACCAATATCTATCCAAACACGAGAAAAACTCGTACAAACCCGTGATTATCTCAAAAGCACACGTACTCGCCATGTTTTCTTGCTCGGTGAATTATCCCTCTTTTCTTACGATTATGGGAGACTTACCGTTCCTGTTAAGCCTCAATAACTCATCTGAAATCAATCTGCATAAGGGAATCACGAGAAAATCTCTCTAAAACTCATGCGATCATGTGAAATATTTCTCCCATGCACGAACTGACCTGATTTCATCTGTTGGATTATCTAGCCAAAATTAATGGAAACAAACAATCCTACCACGCCTGTTACACTCAATCAAACTATTCCAAAGAAAATCAGCCATTGAATCTCTCTAAAACAACTCCAAAATCCGAACCCTAATCTGGTTCGTTGCTGCCATAGTTTCCCGCCAGATTTCAGAATTTAAAAGGTAGGTGATGAAGTGCCCTGATCCAAAACACGGGCGCCTTTAACAGCTGGGGTGCCCTGAGGTGCCCCTTAACCAACATGAGGGTGCCTTTAGTAAATGTCCTCCGGGATGCCTTTAACAACTTTTCGAGCCGAATTTTTCCGAAAACGTTTATTGCCCAAAACTACCTACAAATACATAAAAACACAATATTAGTACAAAAATCGAGTTCTAACAATACATACATCGAGGACAAATCAGACACAAAAATGTGTCTATCAAAATACCCCCAAACTTATTATTTGCTAGTCCTCGAGCAAATTTATTCTAGAAAATAAAATATTAACTCACTAGGTGGCCCTAGTGACCGAGTTGTAGTCTCGGGAGGGTTTACCAGAGGTGTACCCACAAAACCTTTACTCCAGACCCTAGCTATCTACGCAGAACCTTGGAAGGCACTAAAGAATCTCCTTGGTTGGCATACTCATTGACTATAGGAGGAAGTACCCTGATGCGAAATTCCAATTGATGTATACGAGTTTGCACTCAAGCATACTAAAATTCATATATAAGTCACAGAGCTCTACTCAGATAGTTTCTGGACATCATAAACCGGAGTCAACCAATCACAAGGATAGATTAAGAAGATGGATGTAGAAAAAACGTAGATGATGTTGACTAAGGTGAACCTATCCTAATGGACTGAGATCTTTGGTCCGGACTAATATCAACACAATCGGCATATAAAAGGGAACCAAAGTGGTCGATAATCCTAACTCTAGGTCAACTCATTTGGCATATACAAGGGTACCAAAAGTGGTCGACTTTATTGAATTTATTCCGATTGGTCTAATGGTCTGGTCTTTTTTTTTTTTTTTTTTTTAATAATTCGTTGGTATCTCAGCCATTATATTTCACCCTAGCAATGGTAAAAAGAATAAAAAAAAAAAGAAAAAAAAAAAGAAGAAGTGATCAGGATTCTTTCAATGTTTCCATCACGAGGATACGACGAAACTACCATGTTTTCTTTTCTAACACCTGAGCTCTGTGCTTTTATGAATAGACTCTTCTAGATGTTTCCATCTAATCAGATTGGTTCCTCAACTCCTACAACCAAGATGTTCCCATCCACTTAGATTAGTTAGTGCCAACCTTAATAAGCATAAATTTCTAGTCTCTGGAGTTTATTTATTGCAACTAAAAAGTTTCTCCCATACCCCCAAACTTAAATCTAACATTGTCCTCAATGTTCTAAAGATAAAATTAAAAGCATGAACAAGGAGAAATTGTTACCACTTGAAGCAAAAGAGTAAGGAAAGATATTACCGTGTTGCAAGAACATGGGTTACCTCCCAAGAAGTGCTAAGTTTAAAGTCTTCAGCCAGACATTGGAAAGGATTAGTCATCTCGAGGAATCATATAGCAACAACCGGAATAACTGCGGGTCATCTGGATCAAAAAGTGCTGACCACAAGAAGAGGAGACTGCAGCAGACCAGGAAGATACCCTTATCTATTTTTTTGTTTAAGACAACTACATCTAGTTGTGGCTCAGGTTCAGGCTCTATAAAAGGATCTAGATAAAAAGTTTTCATAGGTTGCGTTTCCTTATAAGTTAGATCCGAATGTTCAGGTTCTAGAGTCTGGAAAAACTCAAATAAAAACTTAGAAGCACATAATAATAACTGAATAATTGAGGATTCTCTAAGTCAATCGGTTTTGACTTACACAGTGACCACAATAAGATTGGTGGTCTTCCTTAAGCAAATGTGTCGAGCCTAATATCCTAAAGTAATTAGGTTTAGTCTCAAAACTTAATAAATCGACACATTTGTAACTCATATGTTCCCACAATTGAAAGAAAAGTTTTTGGTGGGAAAACAAAGTCAATTTTGGTATCATAGCTTTGGGTTAACCACATCAACCGAGAGGATGGGTTTCTAACAACTGAACTTCTTCCTGGACATTATTAGGTTCGGGAGAGCTAGCATGAAGGTAATCTAGCACAATGGTTGAGGCACATATATCAAGTCCCAAGTGAGGGATCTCTGTAAGAGCTAAAGGTAAGGCACAAGGAGAATGATAATCACCCCCAAACTTAGAATTTTGGGTGTCTCTAGATAAACTAGACTAGCTACAATTTCTAGATCATCGAAAATGGTGATGCATGTAAATTATCGGAGTGATCATCCTCTCATATTTAAAAGCTCTACGAGTTCATCTTCTTCGTCTAAGACTATTGTTTTTAAATCGTTAGACTCTAAAATAATATTCTCAGGATAAACCCGTTCCTCTAAACCATTATCGACTTCGTAAACATGAAATACTACATCGTCTAAAACAGTATCTCTAGTCAAATCCTCGTCCTTTTGAATAGGTGAATAATTGTTAAAATTATTAGGATCTGAACCGAAATAACCCTATTATTATAAAGCTCAATTGGAGTAGCAAATTCCTGATCACTATGCCTATTTATTTCAAATTCTTCATCAACACTATCCTCATCATAATCATTATTATAATAACATCAAAAAGGTTGAACCTCATCTAAACAAGTAGTGTTACCAATTCTAACCTCATCATCTTGATTATGTGAATAACTATCTTCATTCTCAAAGGTATTATTGGATACACTATATTGGAAATTCAAGTTATTTCGAGCAATACTTTCATTCGTCTCTAACTCAAGTCTACGAGTCGACTCAGCTATCCTCTCAAGGGTCTCCTCCAAAGAAAGTTCCCTTAGTGTTGGATCTAAGTTTTGAGTTAATCTATTGAGGATATCTTCTAAAGATTCAGTCGTTGTTGCAGTCCTTTCGTCCATAACTATGTTATTCACCTTAGCTAACTTACATGTTGATTCAGCTAATTTTTGTGTCGACTCAGCTAAACCCCTGAGGGACTCTTCTAGAGAAGGAAGAGGAACAGAAGGATCATAAAAAGGACTACTTTTAAAAAGTTTGATTGTATCCTCTAGAGACGAAGAACTAGTACTATAATCTTCTTGCTCGAATGACCGATGCTCATGTGGATAGTAATTGGGCTCACCATGGTATGACCCATAACCTTTAAAAGATTGGCGTTCCCAACCACTATTCATACTATGGTCATAAGAAGAGTAATGTCCATATTGTTCAGTTGGATAATCATTGTATTGGCTGTTATAATACCAGTTTGACATCCTAACTGCAAGGGAATTCTACACAAACACAAACAAGGATGACTCGACCAAAACAAACCTACTGATTTCTAGCAAACAAAAAGCATGATGGCTCCACTTAGATTATTTCTAGATCAGCTTCTAATACTTCGAAAGGGAATTCGTTACAATCTGAGCAAACCCCTCTGGAATCAATCCGAGTTTAAGTAAGTTGAATAGAGGAGAGGGAATCTGCGTGGATCTTTGATACCCAAGGCCTCACCGCATTACAAGGCGGCGCAGTCACGCATTCAACTCACAGAAACCATCATGAACTTCGAAGTATGCTTAAAAGTGTAACCAATATTTTTCGAACGACTTTCCTATTAAGCTTGTTACCCTATCGGTCTCGTTCTATTCAAAATTTTAGGCTTAGGTTCGCGTTTGGTTTCGTTTTCCTGAGGCGGGCAAGAAGAGAACGGTGATGAAATCCGAACCCTTATCTTGTATGGCCAGTCCTTGCCCTTTACTAGGAAATTAAAACAGACGTATTCAAGACCTCAACATATATGCATACAAAATCATCCAGTAAACCCATTTGGCGGGGGATTCGCGGGTGTTTAGAATTCTTACCTCCGTTCAGACGGGGATGAACCGTTGAAGTCGATTCGGGCCACGACTCCTATGTCATGTACGAACCCGAGGGGCCGAGACGATATCGTAATCGTCGTCCTTCCCTGTGCAGTTTATATTTAAATAACCCTTCCTTAGGGTTTTAAAAAAAATAATGTCCAAAAGTCCAAAAATTAAAAAGTCCAAAAATAAAAATTACAAAAATAATTACCTAATTACAATTTCTAAAAAAAGAAAAAAAAATTACACTATATACAAAATTTTCTTCTTCACTCCGTTCGGATCTCTCCTTTCTTTCCTATTTTGGCTTTGCTTTTCTTTTCAGCACTTTCTCTTGGCTCCAAATCTGAAAGCAAACAGAAATACCAAAACGCGTAAAAAAGAACAAAAATAATAATAGAAAAATAATAATAATAATAAAACCTAAAAACAAATCTATACACAAGTCCGCGTCGGCGGCGTCAAAAATTGATGAAATTTTTAATTTGTTTGTTGAAGTAGTAAAAGGGTTGTCGTTCACTCGGACTTAACGAGATTGATTTTAAGAATTAATAAAAGAAAATAAAAGAAAAATATATACAAATATTATCACAGGATGAAGAGTCACTAGGACGCAGGATTTCACTACTCTTCATATTCTTGTGGTTCAGTCATTAACTCTAAACAATATAGCTCAAACAAAAGAAATTGTGACTCTAATTCCTTGCCAAAAATAGATTTCATAAAACATTATCTGTAAGTCGTAAGCATGACGCATCAAAAGTAATTTAAACTAAGCATGCGACATCAGACAAAATAACAGATAATTAATAGAAATCATAAAACAATTAAATCTATGCAAAAAGTCATATAAATAATTAATTCATTTACCACAATCATGAAAAGTTGCTTCCTCCGTTGTCCCAGGTGATGGGTTCTAGCTCCGCATATTGGAAACACGCTCAAAAGTGATTTGATTTCATTGCTCAAAAAGGTGCTTACAAGGATGAAAATATATGAAAACAGAGATTCGTAACACTTATATTTGTTACAATTGGCATTGTTACGAACGATAAAACTTAAGCGTCGTTGACGCCAGTAGCGCTGCGACCCTAAATCTAAGTGTCGTTGTCTCGTAGAGAAACGACCGCCCACGGTGGTCTAATGTTCTTCGTCCTCCCCTTTAATGGCAGCAGTAGAGACAAGCTCTGCAACTCTGATTTCTCACCCTATTTCGTTCCCCTAACTCTCCATCCTCCTTCTCTGAGTCCCCGGCATACTACATATACTCGACAGGATCAAAATATCTCGCAGCAAATGCAAATAATCCTCCCAAATCTTCTCACATCAATATATTAACCCGAGAACATTTTTTTTCTTGTTTTTCTGTCTCCACGCGTTTTTCTTTGTTAAACATCCTTATTTATATCCTCCACGCTTCTACAGCGACCAATATCTATCCAAACACGAGAAAAACTCGTACAAACCCGTGATTATCTCAACAGCACACGTACTCGCCCTGTTTTCTTGCTCGGTGAATTATCCCTCTTTTCTTACGATTCTGGGAGACTTACCGTTCCTGCTAAGCCTCAATAACTCATCTGAAATCAATTTGCTGAAGGGAATCACGAGAAAATCTCTCCAAAACTCATGCGATCACGTGAAATATTTCTCCCATGCACGAACCGCCCCGATTTCATCGTTGGATTATCTAGCCAAAATTAATGGAAACAAACAATCCTACCACGCCCGTTACGCTCAATCAAACTATTCCAAAGAAAATCACCATTGAATCTCTCTAAAACGGCTCCAAAATCCGAACCTAACAGGTTCGTTCTTTGCCATAGTTTCCGCCATATTTTGATTTTAAAAGGTAGGTGATGAAGTGCCCCGATCCAAAACACGGCGCGCTTTAACACTGGGTGCCACGAGGTGCCCCTTAACCAACATGAGGGTGCCTTTAGTAAATGTCCTCCGGGATGCCTTTAACAACTTTTCGATCCGAATTTTTCCGAAAACGTTTATTGCCCAAAACTACCTACAAATACATAAAAACACAATATTAGTACAAAAATCGAGTTCTAACAATACATACATCGAGGACAAATCAGACACAAAAATGTGTCTATCATGGGCCGATGCATTGGGCTGACGAGAGATTGACTAAATCGTTCAAGAAGAATCTAACCTTTGAAAAATGTTCTCCAAAGGAAAGTAAAACTCCCTCCGTTGCTTGAACCTCCCAAATCTTGGAGGGATTATATGATGTTGGTGATGCCTTAAAATTGTGTGGTGATTACATCCGAGAGTACAATGCTTCGAATGCAATTACCATTTTTGGGCTCTAAAAAGCAAGGGTTCAATGTGTTTTTCAGTACTCAGGGAACTTGGAAAAAATAGTGAAGCGCATTAGTACAAGAAAGAAACATTTTATTCTCAGCTTTATATAGACGATCCTAATCATGCACTGAGTGTTCGACAAAGATGTACGTGAGCCAGTTCAAGATATACTATCACATCAATAACTATTCTTTGGCACATGATACTTAGAGTAGCGTCCTATCGAGAACACTACTAAAATTATTATAAAGAAACTACGGATGAAAGGCGGTACAATTTACAAACAACCGCCGAAGCGATTATACTACCAGTAGATGATTTTGACATACCAATTAAGTGTCCCCAATATTTCGCTTCACCTAAAGGAGACAAAAGGTATTCCCATATCTCTAAGCACCACCCTGCTTACTTGCCTCTGCATTATGTTTTTTTTTTTCCGTATGGCAAGTTGAGTTGGCATCTTGACATAAATCAACTGGATCCAAAAATCGGAAAACATATCAATGTTTGACTAAAACTGAAAATTAGAACTCTTGAAAACGTTAATCCATAAGCTAAAACTGAAAATATCAAAAATTGAGAAAAAGAAAAAGAGAGAAGGGACTAAGAAAAGTTTGGATTTCAAAAATTGAGGAAGAAAGGAGAAAATACTAATATGCATTAGACCTGAAAATTTATGGACATCCAGAGAGTGAGAATGACTATGTACGATAATGTGAAAGTAATAATAATTGGTGTGTAAACTTTCCAGCAAAGATTTGCTTCGCAATGATGAAGAAAAATATCGAAGGTACTCATAATATCCACAACATCGGGATTTACGTACACAATCATTGCGTATGCCATGGAATATTTTTAACACATTGGATCCAAAGAGTACAACTATATAAAAAATTAAGAAAAAATACAATCATACAAAACAATGGTAGAAAGCATCGCCTTTCCATGACATATGCAACATAACATTGACTAGGTCTTTTAAAATAACTTGGTGAATTTGTTCTTTTCTTTTCGAAAAATAACTTTATTTCACATTTTTTCATGTCATTTTATTTTATTTTTATAATTTCTTGAGCAATTTAACTACAAGTTATTCTTTCCAGCATAATTTTCTATGAATGATGGGTGTGGCTGAAATTGGTGGCAACAATTATTTTTTGGAGATTTTTTTTGAATTAGAGACACCAAAATTGATAGCAGGCTTGAAGGTGGTGCATTTGTTTTCTGACTTGACTATAAAGGCCACCCTGCTTTCCTAGCTCAATCACCACAACTTCACAAGCAGATGGAAATTTTTGTTGATTTCAGGAGTGTCATTGAGATAGGCCAAAAGTCTTTTTAGACTATAAGGTCAGAGCACCATATCTGATATCTCTACAAAGAATGAAAGGATCAAGTCGAGCTATCTTCTCCTGAAAGTCTTCCGATCAATGAGAAGGTTGTCTACAAACTCATTTTTCCCACAAGGTTATTTACTAGGACCTGGATGGAAACTTCTTGGTTCTTTGCCTTTTTCTTCGGTCATTTGAATTGCCTTCAATGAGCGTTTGAGTAACAAGACTGAGATAAAAAATGCACTTATTTTGGTCATTTAAGAAAAGTCGGGCATCATAAGATGGAAATGTTTGTATGCGTACCCAATATGTAATCTCTTAAACGATTCAACACTGAAATCGTCAAGCCATTCAGGTGGTGAGTGCTTTCGCTTCGTTCGTTCAATCATTTGTTTTTTTGTTAAACATGATATTGTCATCACTTATTTCTCTTTTTTTTTTTTTGCACCATTTGATTTCCAAAGTTTTCCTTGATCTGATTATCCTTCGATCGAACTCAAAACTTGAACTTCCAACTTAGTTATGTCCATGTAGTTAAGCTATTTAAACTGTAAATGTGTCTGCCTTTATTGTGATTACTTTTGAAAGTTTTCTATCTTTGATTAGGGCTTATTTAATTTTTTTTAGCGTCCCTCCATACCACATATATAGGCGGAGTTTTAACATTGGTTATCCCATTAGATAGAGGACTTCCAATTTGAAGATGTGTTATGCATCCAATTACAATTATGATGTGTTAAGTAGTTGAACAATAGATTTATGATGTTTAAAAAAAATGGATAAGTGCAAATTGATCTTTGTGATACGTAAAGAATCAAGAGTTGTCAAGAATACCTATTATCAAGAACAAGATGTACTAAGTGTCGAGAATTATATCATTTAACAAGTAATCGTATTGTTCATGAATAGAAATGGGACATAGTTGTTGGTTAGGAACCAACATCGTTCTGAATTACATATTGCTAAGGCGGGCTGTTTTTCTCTTCGAAAAGATTTTATGGATTGATTTTTAAAATTTGAACTTATTGCTTTCAGATTCTTAGATTTTTTTCTATTAAGAATAAGCAAATACGTACTGGAATTCTTCATTTTTTTTTGTTTCAAACCACGCTTGCATGTTCTAATTTGTTAGATAATAAGGCTCATCATTATACACGTAGGTCACATTATATTAACTATGAAAGGTCATTTTTACATTAAATTAGTGATCACCATTTAATTATCCTGGAAACAATGAATAAAAAACACACCAAGGTAAACAATCTTGAAATCATTAATTGTGACACCTAGATAACATAAGTTGGATTATATTTGTGAGATGTCTGGATAAATATATTAATGGTATTTTAAATTATCTTCGGGGAACATAAACCAACCAAGTTAAAAACCATGTTGATTATCAAAGACTACGTGACACATAATACTAATTAGAGGTTGATCCGGGGCCGTAAGGCCCCGATGATACCTAGTATATATATATATATTTTGGGTCTTGTTCATTTTAGTGTCAACCCATTTTTAACTCCGCCAACGCGAATGCGTTCCCCGGTCCCAAGCCCGGATAAAGGAAGAGGGAGAAGGTTAGTATGCTATCATACATATAATATGGACTTGCTCTTTTCTTTTTCAGATAAGGAGTTTCCTTGCACCAGTTTTGTACCAGTTTTTGAGTTTGATTTTCTATCATTATTACTAGTGAGGGTTCTCCACTTTTGACTGTTTTTCTATATTTGTATGATGTTTCAAGCATGGTTATCTATATCTATTCTCCAACATACATATAATATGGACTTGCTCTTTTCTTTTTCAGATAAGGAGTTTCCTTGCACCAGTTTCTGAGTTTGATTTTCTATCATTCTTGTTGGGTGAGGGTTCTCCACTTTTGACTGTTTTCTTTATATCTGTATGATGTTTCAAGCATGGTTACTTATATCTATTCGCCAACTTTCTTTGAAGTATACGGTGTAACCATCTCTCGAAATGTTGAACCCGGATGTGAGGCCAGTATTCCTATCTGTGATGTTTGCTTTTTGCATATGTGAAGTGTTAACTTGTGACCAGCTCCAATTTTGATCTTTCTATCTACTCCCTCCGTTACTTTTTAATAGGCTGGTTTCTATAAATAAATGTTACAAAAAAATAGGCTGGTTTCCTAATTGGGAAAGTCAAATGTTACTTTAGTTTTTAGGGACCACTTTTCTCTTAACTTCTTTTGATGACAAGTGTCATGGGGACCATTTCACTTTACTTCTTTTGTTGACAAGTGTCATGGGGACCATTTCAATTCACTTCTTTTATTGACAAGTGTCATGAGGACCACTTTCAATGATTAGTTTTCTAAATTTCCTTAATTTTGTCAAAAAACCAAACCAGCCTATTAAAAAGTAACGGAGGGAGTATTTGTTTCTACTACTATTGACTGCGATTGTTGTTATCGCTTCAATTTGATTTTGACTTGATTTGCTATTGTACTGTTTGCTCAATTTGGCAAGAATTTTGTTTCTGAATCGATTTTGGTAGTTGATTAACTTCCTCCAAAACTACACTCAGCTTAAAATCAGAATTTGAAGGACCAAGCAATTGCAGGTCATGTTTTTGTCTTATCAACCATTAACAAATTGAATTTAAAGGACCAAGAAATTTTGTCTTATCGACCATTAACACATTGAATTTTCAGGCCTCGGTCAACTTGAATTTTACCATCAGGCGAACATTGTTTACTAAGTAAGTTTTTTGTTCAGATTTTTTTTTGAGTTGATATGTTATCTGCACAAACTAATTCTTGTTTTATTATAATAAATTTAATTGAGGTGTCAACATTTTTTTTTGTCAATAAACTATGAGGTTTCCGTATCAAAAAGGACTAATCCTGTCTTGTACTTTGCAGGATTGATTTTAATTTTCTTCCACCATTGGTAGAGTGCTGGAATCAAAAAGGACTTCTCATTTACAATATGTAAACAACTGAAGGTTAGTATTCTTTTGAACTACCTTTCGTACAATCTTTGAATCAATCAAACTATCGTATATATGGGTTTATGATAGTCTTCTGTTAAATGCTTATGAGGAATTCATATATTGCAAGTTGATACGAATATATATGTATAGTTCTATATTGTGATAATCAACCATATATTTGTGATGATGATAATGTGTTTATGATATTCCTTCCGTATGAAAAATTGGGTCTTGTAATTGATCTAGAATGGTATATATAGCAGGTGTAGAAATCGAATGGTATATATATGCGGTGTGTAAATCTTAGGAACAATTGCGGATTTTTTTCACCTGTAAATATTGTGCAACGGATATAAACGTTGGAAACCATTACGTTGCTTTGACTTGCTTCCATGAGCAACGGTACTAAATAAAATATAGCGTTGCAGAATTTTTAGTGGAATTATTTAAACGTTTGTCTAATGCAAAGAAACATTGCTCAAATTAAAGATTTACGTTGCTTAAATTATCCAATACGTTGCTCAAATTATAAACTAAAACGTTGGTAAACAAGGTGAGAAACGGTGCAAAACATTGCTCTATTTAATTTGAGCAATGTATTCTGGCGTTGCATAATAATTTGCTACGCCGGATTAGCAACACACTGTGATATTGCTTTAATTCTTAGCAACGCGTCCGTCCATTCCAAAATAGTTGTTTTGGTGTAGTGTAATCAATCCAATCTATCACAAGGATAAACCGATTATAGTTGGATCCTCTTTACCCGAAACAAGTATTGTGCAGACCAAAGATTATGAGCCCAAATAAGAAATATTCTTCGTATTCAAATCTTCTTAGATCTTCAATAAACACCTGCACACAATCAACTTGAATCTCTTGTGATCAATCACACACAGAACGGAGCCTGTTAACAATAGATTATCACAAGACGTTTTTAGATCTACAAACAGTCTAAAGATCCACGTCGAAACTTCGATCTAGTTTGAGTGAATCTTATATCAGAAGAGAAGATTCTCAAGCATAAACAAACTAGGTGCAATCAAAGTTCAACAACCGTTAGTTAATAAAATCAATCGAAAACTAATAATAAACCGCAATTATCTAGTTTCCCACCAACGATACTAATAGATCTTCTCAATCCCAAAGAAGTCTTTAAACCGAGCGGCCGTAAGAGATTTCGCGTAATTAGGTTACTTTCCTTCTGAATAGGCGGCTCCACCAGTAACAACACAACTAGGTAGTTTTGTTGGCTCTGAGGATTAGTTTGTTCGAAATGCAAACTTTGATATTTATAGACCAAGGAATTTCCAAAACCGAAAATATTCTCAAGATATGCAATATATTCCAAATTCGGTTTTCCATAATTCCTGGAAATGCTTTGTCCAAATGTTGACCGAAATCTTACTAGAAAATCTCCAATTAGTAAATGGACATTAATAATCTTTATTTTCCAAATATAAAATTAAAAACCTTAATTAAAAGATTCTCAATTTATTTTCGATCCGGGATTCTCCTTTAGCTATTAAGGAATATCTTTGAACAATAAAAGGTAAGCGTTACTGCACGTATTCAAAGTATGTCGACATCTTTACTTTGTAAGTCTTCTTTCATACTTACAATCTTGGAATCGATTTGCCACACTTCCAAACAAGTTTAGAATTGGTTCATCTGTCTTCCAAGAACTATGTGATTGATTATCCTATCAAATCACCAAACATGGGTTTCACGGTTCTACCAAAACAAGTTTCGGTTCTACCTCTATGTGGGTACTAGAATTAGTCACGCTAGTTACCAAATTATGGTTGAGTAAGTACTAGGATCGGTTCCCACATATATATATATATATATGGTATCTAACTTGTATTTGTTGCACATGTCCATAGGATCGGTTCCCAATTTCTAAAAACGTGTTGCACATGTTCATAGGATCGGTTCCCAATATCTAGAAACTTGATGCACCTCTTACAAGGATCGATTCCCCTATTGTGATCGGTTGCACCTCTTACTAGGATCTGTTCCCCTTTGCCTAGAGTTGGTCATACCAATTACACCAAATTGATCATACCATCTCAGGTGATTACTTAAGATCGGTTTCACTAATAAAAGTCATACCAATACAAAAGTCAGGCCTTGTGAATAGTTTTACCAAGAACATAAACAAGTCATGAGCGGTTATACTAATCACACATATTGGTAGTTCAAAAGATATACAATGAATAACAATACCAATAAGCCTAGCGATTTCCCTTTCGATTCACAAAACAAGTTCATGAATTTACTTCCTTTAAACGAATTTAAAAAATTGTTTCCTATGATGAAATCTTCACCTCATACCCATACATAATCACAATAGGATTCAAACGATTATGTCGATGTCTTATATACGAAGTTCAAAAGATAAGCGTTATACTTCGTATTATATTCCTTAATACTACGTCTAACTAGAGTATAATCATTCATAACTTCACAGTTTTGTTTTCAATATGCACGACTTGAAGGATATGTTAGGGAATGAAACAGTTCAAGTCAAATATTACTAACCTAAAGTGAAAGGATGATGTCGTCGTTGTAGCTCCTTACTTCTTCACATTCTTCAAGTATTCACGTAATACTTGTAATGTCTCATATCCTAATACTTTCAAGCTAACATATACGAAGTTGACTCTAGTATATAATCAAGCGACTCTTTAAATGAGTTTTGATTCACTAAAATATGACAATCAAACTTGACATACCAACGCTTGGTGGGTTCAATCGAGCTATGCTCTAACAGTAACTGTACCTAAACGTGTACACTTAGTTGGTTCAACAATAGTTAATCGAGGTTAGCCATGAACAAACCGATTTTAGAACATAACCTACTTAAGTATGCAAACGTGTACGCATACCTAAGTAGTCGGACTGAGTTTGGTTACGCCAGTATGCGTACATGTACGCATACCATTTTACACTTCCAAACTCCACCAGAAATTCACGGAACTTGAACTACGCATACTTAGTTTCCGGACTTCTAACAACCAACCAGTACACGTACGTGTACGCATACCATGGTTCCCGGTTTTGGACTTTACACAAATGTGAATACACACTATGTTTATATCCAATCATGGTTACATGTTCTAAACCCACATTTCAGTCATTGAAACATTCTTGGAAGACGACAATAGCTGTCTCACATAAACTATTAGCTTCAAAGCAATTTTCAAGTGATCGAATGATCAATATGAAACATTCCAAGTCTACATCAAATGACTGTCTCACAAAAATCATGTAAGATGTTACAAGGCGATTTTCACATGATCATCTTTTGACTTCCGTCAGGAATAAAAGATGAACTTGGTTAAAACGAAAGCTTACCAACACATATTTTGAGAAATAGATAAGCGAGATAAACTCAACTCGAAATTCAAATGTGTATAATTGAAGTCTATATAGCAATACGACTTTTTGTCTCAAATAGGAGATACAGTAGATAAACTTTTGAGTGATAGATGAGTTCAAGTCTCCACATACCTTTTGTTGATGAAGTTCCACAAGTTCCCTTGAGTAGTTAATCGTCTTCATTCGATGAACGTCGTGAAGTCTAAAGCTCAACTACACTTACTATCATAATCCGAGACTTAGCTATCAGTAGACTAGAAATCAAGGCTTATAGTTTTGGCAACTAAACTTGAAAAACAAGCTTGAGATAGCTACGCTTGCGAGTTCGACCGATCAGTGCTCTAACAATTCCTTCATATGCCTTTTCCTTAGAAATACCATCCAGGGTAGTGTGATAAGCTTTATTGCACTTATGAGCTCTTTTCTTTGGAATAACTTTTGGCCATATGTCCGAAACCATGGCACTTGAAACATTGGATTTTTTCATCATCCTTTTATCTGAATGATGTTTTGTCAAGAACCTGTTTATTTTTCAATAAAAGATCCTTAATCCATTGTGTTAGGAGTACAATTGTTGAGTCAAGATCTTTTTCAACAAGTGTTTTATCCTCTTTACAACATTCCTCAGCCCAATTTATACTCACTTCTTTCGAAGATTGTTTAGTATTATTTGTGGCATTGAATCCAACATCCCCGTCTTTAGCAAAATTTCTTTATCAAAGATCTTAAACTTTGCTACAAGAGAGTTTCGAGAGAGTATAGAAATATCATTGGCTTCCATTACGGCATGTTTCTTAGACTCGTATCTGGATGGTAACGATCTGAGAATCTTGCATATTATTTCCTTTTCAGGTATAGTCTATCCAAGTGAGAAAGAAGCATTGACAATCTCAGAAAATTTAGTATTAAACTCCTCAAAGGTATCATTATCTTCCATTCTAAGGTATTCTCATTCAGAAGAGATAGATTGCAGTCTAGCATCTATTTCTAAATTATTACCTTCGAAAATGGTCTCAAGAGTATCACAAGATTCATTGGAAGTTCCACATGAGGAGACATGATGTTGAAGATCTCGATTCAATGCATGTATTATGGCATTCAAACCATCAGAATTCTGCTTGGTAAGAGCGTTTTCTTCATTAGTATAGAACACTAAGCGTTTAAACTCAGTTTCTGAATATTCTACTTTCGGTCGTTTATACCCTTCTTCGATTAATAACCAAGTACTAAAATCGCGTGATTGAAGAAAAGATCTCATAGCATATTTCCACCACGGATAATTTGTGCCATCAAATGTTGGTGGTACGTTAACATAATCTCCCATAGATTCAAATATTACAGGTTGGATCACACCAAACACAGATTGTTAGATCTGTCATGTTTTCCTGCTCTCCAATTGAAAAGACGAGGGTAGCCAAATACACCACAATCTTTTAAATATCAACCTATAAGTATGATGCCAAGTGTGATCGTCTATGGAAAAAGTCGAGACAATACAACAACTATCGTATACACGTTGTGTGATCGCTCACGGATACGAGATCGAGACAGTACAACAACAAAGTGTTCACTTGATAATAGGTACGGTATAAAACCGAAACACTATAGGATCAATATCAAGTGACTAGGGTTAACGTACGTATGTAATTTACTTAATTATAATAACAATTATAATGCGGAAATAGAAAAATGACACAACAAGATTTTGTTAACGAGGAAACCGCAAATACATAAAAACCCGGGACCTAGTCCAGTTTTGAATACTTTCATAATTAAGTCGCTATACAAAATCTAATGCCAACTTCGTATAGTATAAACCAAGTAGACTACCCCTAGATACTTAGTTTCCTCGGTATCCCTACACTTTCGACTTCTAGAGTCACGCACGTGAGTCACAAATCCTTTTGATAATATTCCAAACAGTAAAGGATAAAGCTGTTGGGTAACCACTCTATACAATCTTTGGTAATAAGATATTATGAGTCGTTGACAAAGGCTCTTCCATTTAATCTAATAAACTGCTTTGTCTAGTTAGATCAATCTAAACTTTGATTACCGAAATAACCAATTTCTATATTTGCAATCAATCAATATAGAACTCGAATAACAACTATAAAGTGATGTTGATCTCACGCAACTAGCCAATCAAGTCTATCAAAGATAAACATGATTCTAGTTGGATCCCAGCCGATCAAAGTTTGTGCACTAAATTCACAAGATATAGAAACTAATAAGAAAATATTCTTCGTGTTCAAATCTCCGTTTGTCTTCAATAATAATCTGCACAACGCAACTTGAATCCTCTTGTGATCAATCACACACATAACGAAGTCTGTTAACAATGGATTATCACAAGATGTCTTTAGATCCGAAAATGGTTCTAAAGATCCCGTCGATAGTTTGATCTAATTTGAGTGAGACTTGTATTAGAAGAGAGGGTTCTCAAGAATAAACAAACTATGTGCAATCAAAGTTTCAACAACCGTTAGTCAATCAAATCAATAATCGAAAACTAAAATAACAATGCAATTATCTAGCTTCCCACCAACGGTACTCATAGAGCTTCTTGATCCCACAGAAGTCTTTAAACGATCGCTCGTAAGAGATTTCGCCTAATTAGGGTACTTTTCTCTCCAGATAGACGGCTCCATAAGAAACAACACGAATGAAGTTTGCCTAGATCTTAGTATAGTTTGCAAGAAATGCAAACTCAAGTATTTATAGACCAAGGTTGTTTGAACAACAAGGAAATTCCAAAACTTAAAATATTCTCAAGATTCGGTTTTCCTATTTCCAATAAATTACCAAACCATATTTCCGAAACTCTCTTAGAAAACTTATATTATTAGTGTAGCAGATTAACTAATAATATTTTCCAGAGGATATGTTGGTAATTAAAACATATTTATGAAAATCATAATTAAATGCCTTTCAATATTTCGGTTCGGGATCACCTTGAGTATCAAGGAATATCTTTGAACAATTAATGATAAGACTTATGTACATGTTCAAATAATGTGGAGATCTGGAAGTTTCTCAGCAAACCCTAATTCCAAGCTTCACACAAAACATGAAGAGTATTGGAAAATCGGTTTTGCTCATTGGGATCGGTTTAACCATGACTCACAATGTAAGTTTTGACTGGTTATACCATGCTTCCCAGACTAGGTTATGACCGGTTACACCATACTTCATAAAGTAGCTTTGACCGATTACAACATGCTACACAGTATAAGCTATGACTGGTTATACCTCAATTCTCAACATAAGTTAAGATAGGTTCTACCTTGTCATTTTGCATTGGTCGTCCAAAATATATTCAATAAAGAACCGGACCAATCATGATTTCCCTTTCGATTATGAAACAAGTTCATGCATCTACTTCCTTAAACTAATGTAATAATACATAGTTTTCTAGGTTGAAATCGTACCTTTATCTTACACTCAATCAAGTAACTAAATACAAAGATTATGTTGATGTCGTATTTACGAAGTTCCAAAAGATAAGCATTTATATTTCATAATCAATAAATTCCTTGACACTTTGATCATAATGATACGACCAAGTCTAACCACTAGAGTATTATATATATACAGCTTCGCATGTTATGTTTTCAATATAATCCGACTTGAAAGATAAGTTAGGAATGGAAACAAGATCAGGTCAATATTACTAACCTCAAGAGGAAGGATGATGTCTTCGTTGTAGTCGTTACTTCTTCCCATTCTCCAGGTCTTCGGGGTAATACTTGTACGTCTAAATATTCCTAGACTTTGTAGTCTAACCTAAACAAAGTTGACTCTAGTATTTAATCAAGCGACTCTAGATGAGTTTTGATACTAAAATATGACAACCAAACTTGACATACCAACGCTTGGTGGGTTCAACCGAGCTATGCTCTAACAAGGGATGAACCAAATCTTTAACCAATTTTTCTTTCACCGCTTTATTCAATGTCCGCACATTTAATCTCATCGGTTAAACAATTTAATAAAATTAGCGGTTAGATCTCTCGTTTTATTTTTATTTTAACAGAAGAACCAATTTAATATCAACTTCTCCCAAAATTCTTTTCTATTTCACCGAGATGAGGTAGAGAGACGAACAAAAATCTAGGGTTTGTTTGGGGATTCGGTAGATTGAAATCCTAAATTGAAGATTTCAAAAAAGGAGAAAAAAGATGGAATCGAAATGAAGAGAGATATGCAAGGAATTGGAACCCTAAAGCCCCAATTTGTACTTAAAATTAAAGAAATATGAATAATCAAAATCAGTTGAAATAAAACCAAGATAATGATGATGATGTTGTTGTAACCCTTTCTTTTTTCTCTCTTTAAAACTCCATAAAAATAACTTCTTATTTTTTTTGTGAAATTTGTTATGTTTTTTTTTTTTTTGTCTGCCCAATAAGTGAACCATTAATTCCTTCTTCTTCTTCTTCAATTTCACTATATCAGCAAGACAATAAGAGAATTGCTAATCTTACACCAAACCCAGGTTTTTTGGGTCATTTGTTGCCACCATTGAGTATACTGTCAAGGATGAGGTTATATATTTTGACGTTGTTTCAGTTAGTGTCTCTCATCCCTAATTGCCAGGGCCATCAGCCAAGCTTTTGTTAGATTGTTTGTTCTTTCAATTTTAGCTATACATGCCCCGCACTATTATTTTATTAAAATTGTATTTATCTTCAGAGTTAAATAGATCCATGATCTTCTCATTTAACTGTATGTTGTAGCGAACTTTGAAAAACAACTGTGGGTGTCATGTTTTTGTGAAAACGAAAAATAGTATGAAAAACTATAGTTTGCCGACGTGCAATACATGTACACTCCACTTGTTGTTGTTTTTGTTGAAGGGATGAGGAGCTTCGAAGAGCCCCTAAGATTTGTTTATTAGACTACCTTATTCAAATTGAGGTTCGAAGGATTACACAGAAAAGGTGGTAGATAGACACACCCTCTTGTTTCATCATTATACATTTGTAATGATACAACAATTGTATAATGTAATTTATACGTTTTTTGAGATTACATGAAACCAAATAACGGGAAGCGACTAACATAGGTTTTGATCCTATAAGTGAGAGAAATAATGCTCTAAAAAATATCTTGATCATTCCCCAAACCGACTTGTTGATCACTGATGGTATCCCCCTGAACTATCATATCAGTAAAATTAAGATTTTTCTTGAATTGAAATTTCAAAACATATACCTTTGTCTCATCTTTCAGAAGAAAAATTGTATCAAAATTAGCCTGACATCTCATTTGTTTTATCAAAAAATCCAAAATAATCTTCGTGAATAACCAAAAAAACAATTTAGTCCAACATGACAGGCATTTGTTAGCCTGACCAAAATCTTAAATATTCGAGTTAATGGAATTTGGTAACACATGAGGACAGTGGAGGATAAAAACTTAGAAGAAGTTAAATAAGTGGGATGTAGGTTGCGGCTAGTGTGGGGTTTGTGTCAAGTAACAGTAACCAACCCGTCACTTGACTTTTCACGTTAAATTGACACTTCTCCCAACACGTCACGAAGGGCGGGGAATTTCATTTCTTTAAAAAACAAAAAGTAAACTGAATCTTTCTCACTCCTCTCTGTTTTTTCTTCTTATTTTAATTCTTCTCTCTGTTTTTTCATAAGAACGAACTATACTAAATACATTACACGGAATAATTAGCTAGCTTCATCATCTTCAACTCATCAACTCTAATAATAATAAGAATAACGATATAGTCTGAATTTGATTCTCAACAACCAAAACCCAGACTAGTATACATATATATACATTACTAAATCTCTGAAATTTTACTGTATAACTTTATTTTTCTTGTTTATGATTTTAGTTTTGACATTTATATTAAAAGTGCACATGGCTTCTTCTTGAGGGAGGTCTTCTCTCATCTCTATTCCCCAAAACCCACATTTCTTAATTCCAAAAACCTTAACCCCCTCACATGCATTCTCTCTCTTCTTAATCTCTAATTAATCACTTTCTCTCTCTCACTAATCTATAGTTTAGTACTGAGTTTTAAGACTCTTTCTGTAGAATTCAGAAAGAAAGGAGGAAAAAATCTATCTAATCGTGTTGGGATCAACATTATTAAGAGAGAAAATTTTGCATGAAAATATAAAAACTTTTGTTTATCTTACACTGCTAATACTAATTATACAACGATTAGTTACTGTTTGATTGCTATATTTTGATGGTTTGGATCACAAAAAGATCATCTCAAAATCGTGTTTTTCTCGTTTTCATTTAAGGTATTTCTCCCTCCCTTCATTCTTCTCTTCTTATTCCCCTCCTTTTTCTAGCAATGTATGTTCTTTTTCATTATGTATCTTGTATTCTGATGATTGATTGCATGAATGAAATCTCTCTTCTCCTTTTCTATTGATTGATGGATTTACAGGATCTTTGTAAATGATGGAATGAATTCTGTTTACCTGTTGACTATTTTTTTTGTGTGTGGAAATCTGTAATCAAAATGTTCGAATCAGAAACCAATTGAATGAGTTATGAAAACAAATTTCAGTTTTTTTTTTTTTTCTTTTTTTTTTTTCCAAATCTTAATTATCAGTTTGTTTGTGTTTTCGAACTCAATTCAGAAAACCCAGATTATGTTATGATCAATTAGTTTTAAGAACCGGGATTGATTGATTTTTTGTATCAAAATCTATGGAACGAGAATGGTTTTTTGTGAAATTTGGGTGTTTCTTTTTTTTTGGCTGTGGAAATGTGATTTTAACATCAGTCTGTGCTGTAAAGTATGTATGATCATTGGCTCGAAGTAGCCGCAATATTTCGTTATGGGCATTAAGTAGCACAGTACTACTACTAGTATTTATCATTTTATTTATTCCAGCATAAAAGTGAGTAACTGTTCTCTGTTATAATTGTTGTGTTGGTTTATGAGTCATACATTAAAATTTCAATATGAACAAGGTTGAACAGTTTTCGCAGGAATTTCAGGTGTTCGCAACACGTCCATTTCATCGCCACTGCTTACAAAGAACGAGAGAATTGAGCTGAAGAAGACCTGCACGTGAAGGTGTTCCATTTTCAAGTCAATGATTGTTAAGTGTATGTTTTGGTTATAATTTGAACAATTTGGTGATGTTATAGATTTTTTTTTTGATGGTTTGCGAAATGGGGGACGACAATCTAGAAGATGTGGACATGGAAGTACCTCTTTCTTCCATGTGGCCTGAAGATCTTGATAAAGAAGTCGGAAGAAAATTTAATATAGAAAAGCCTGGATTGGATCAAGGTATGCTAGAACAGGTTAAAACCCAGGAGGATGCTCTCAAAGTGGATTTTAAGCGGCTTTATGAATTGACAAGTTACAGCGAGAAAGGGTCGATTCAGTTGAATAACCTTGTCAAGAGCTGGGAGTATAAGCAGAATAATGCTGTTCGTCTTCTCAATGAAGAGCGTGTCATCTTAATTAAACAAAGGAAAGAAATTGAGCTCAAAAAATTGGAGATTCAAGAGGAACATCGGTTTGACGAAGCAAGTCTAGGTGATAAGCGGCCAATATCTATATTTGAAGGAGATTATGATATATGGGACGCTGCACCTCGGAGGAGACTGGATATTGTTGTTCAAGAAAAGCGAGTCGAAGTAGATGCCGAGTTTGACACTGTTAAGTACTGGAAGCTGAAGGCAAAGCAACTAGAAAAATGGTTAGAGGAAAGCTTGCAGAGGGAGCAGGCATTAGAAGAGAAGCTACAAGAAAACATCAAATTGCTCGAGACACAAGCATCACCAGTAGAAGAATTGTCCCAGGTGTTAAAAAGAGCTGATAATTTCTTACACTTTGTTCTCCAGAATGCACCAATTGTCATCGGCCACCAGGTAATATGCATTTCCATTTCCGAAGTTTGAGCAGAATCTGACTAACTGAAAGAAGTACAATGAATAATGTCTGCTGATGCAAGAAGTACAATACCTTAAGTATTGAAAATCTCCCAAATATAATTCCTAGTATCGCATGAATTTTTTTCCAGTATGTGCAGTGAATACAAAGCCAGCATAAACTTGTAAGTTGCTGGTTTCCAGTAAAACTCTTTTATTTAATGGAATCTTCCAGTAACAAATGTTTTCCAAGTTTGGTGTATGTTACTAATTGCCGAGTCTCATTGATAAAGCTACAATGTTGATAATGTAATTGTGCTATGCAACTAAGATAGAATCTGTTGATATAATTCTTTCGGACCTTCAGTTTTTACATGACAGTCCGTTTTTTTTTTTTGTACAGTATCCTACTGCCTTGACTGTTCAGAGATTGTTTACTTTCCACATGTCAATGTCTCTATTTATTCTTTTGAACTGTTTCGTTGAGCTCTTAATTGTCGAAAATGATTTTCTTTTTCTGTTATCGTTTCATTACAGGACAAAGATATGCGGTACCGATTCATTTACAATCATTTTCCAAGTTTGGGAGAGGAGGTAACTAGTTGTAGACTCTAATCATATCGATTCACAGGCTAAAACATCATTTATGTAAAATAAAACCTGATAGATTAGTTCATACAAGATTAGCAGCATGTTTTATTAAATTTTTCCGTCAGTGCAGAAAAGTATGGTTTTTTTTAGAGTGTTTATGAGCTTCAATTCCAATACATCTCTTCACATTCGTCGGTTTATCAGGATATCATTGGAAAAACGGATGTGGAAATTTTTAGTGGAACTGGTGTTAAGGAATCCCAAGACTTCAAGAGAGAAGTCATGGAACATGGTAAACCTGCAAAGCGGGAAATCACGTTCTCGACTGAACTGTTTGGGTCAAAGACATTTTTGATACATGTGGAACCTGTGTTTAATAAGGCAGGAGAAACTCTTGGTGTGAATTATATGGGAATGGATATAACAGATCAGGTAAGTGTCTTAATTGATATACCGTCTCCTTCTCCCCCTTCACTTCTTCTTTTTTCTTATATCTAAAGTTGATCATTCAGATGTTTACTTGAAGTTATTCAGTAGTGTAGAACCTAAACCATTCTTTCCGATCGTAATTGGGTAATAGGTGATAAAAAGAGAAAAGGTTGCAAAGCTTAGAGAGGCAATAGCTGTACAAAAAGCTAAGGAAACAGAACTTAACAAAACAATTCACATTACAGGTTTGTCTTCCATCTATTATTAGTTATCTTCACTTCTAAGTTGGCAAAAAAACGTTGACATTAAATGTATAGTTGCTTTGTTTTTCTTTTTTCAGAGGAAACAATGCGAGCGAAACAAATGCTAGCAACTATGTCTCATGAGATAAGGTCTCCCCTCACAGGGGTTGTTAGTATGGCTGAGATTCTCTCTAACTCGAGACTAGATCGTGAACAACGGCAATTGTTGGATGTCATGATGTCTTCTGGAGACCTAGTCTTGGCACTTATCAATGACATTCTTGACCTCTCCAAGGTTGAGTCAGGTATGCAATTCATCACTTCACATTTTCTTTACTAATGCCTAGTAGAATATTTGTGTCTGTGTGGTTGCTTGCAGTGTCAGTTTCTGTAACTTTAACTGCTCTCTGTACCTCACATAGTGTAACTAAGAATTTTTTATTTGGCTTTCTTTTAGGTGTTATGAAGTTAGAGGCTACAAAGTTCCGACCTAGAGAAGTGGTAAAACATGTTCTTCAAACCGCTGCAGCATCATTGCAAAAGGAATTAACCCTGAAAGGACATGTTGAAGAAAAGGTTCCTTTGGAGGTGAGAACTTACTGTTTCTTCCAACAATGTAACTGTCTTTTACTTCTTTTATAATATTTCTTGTTCCTTGATGGTCTGTTTGAATGTACGTGACCTTTAGGTTATTGGTGATGTTCTAAGGATTCGACAAATTCTTACAAATTTGATCAGGTAAGAATTCACTGAGTGAAAATTCTTTGATGATTTACATTGTATTTTGTTTTGCATAGGAATGTTTCAAATGAATCCACTTCTTTGTTCTTCAGCAATGCAGTCAAGTTTACCCACGAAGGCAGCGTTGGGATAGACCTTTCGGTGGTCTCAGAGCCATCACACTGTCTTAGGAATGGTGAAGTTTCTGATAATAATGGTGCACCTAATGACAGAAAAAACACAGGATCAGCTGAGGATGAATACAGGGAGGATAATCCTCAGAAATATGAAAACACCGTGTGGATCAAGTGTGATGTATATGACACGGGAATTGGAATACCAGGTGAACTGTTAGCTATGTTCATTGTGCTTTGTGTTGGATTAGAAGACTTTTTTCTAATGTTTCTGTTTAAGCTTAAAATCTGATTTAGACCATTTTTCCTGTTTTGATCCCTGTGGATGTCGGTTTTGGCTGACATTGCCTCTTACCTTGTAACAGAAAAGGCAATACCTACACTCTTTAAAAAATACATGCAAGCAAGTGCAGATCATGCTCGAAAATATGGTGGGACTGGACTTGGCCTTGCAATCTGTAAGCAACTGGTGAGCTCATATTTTCCCGTGCGCTCTTTATATTTTCATTCACAGCTCATTTCTTAATCCTGGCAGTGATGCAGATCCTACACAAAGCTCTTGGTTCCTTTAGCGTGCATCATTTTCCTACCCTGATGCAAAAAGTTTCAGAGTTGTTGTAAATGGAAATGCAACGCAGTTTTTCTGTTTTCGATGTGAAAAGACTTGAAGAGAAAAGAAATTTACAAGTCTAATTGTAAAATGTGTTTGATACAGGTGGAGTTGATGGGTGGTCATCTAACAGTGACTAGTACAGTGAACTCTGGTTCAACATTTACGTTTCTACTACCTTACAAGGTTTCACCTGAGAGAGAGCCATCCGATGACTTTGAAGATATGGATGGTCATGAAGTTGTTTCCTTATGCGATGGAAACACCGATGAAATAGATTCTGGCGTCTATCTCTTTGAACCACGCACATTAAGTTCTCTGTTCTCATCCGATGGATCGTCTTCAAGAACGAGTAAATCATCAACAAATAAATTGGGATATAACAGTATGAATAAACTTAACAAATTCTCACAGGATACATTTGCATTCAATTCTAAATACAATTGTACATCCAGAGGGGTCGTTTCACTCGAAGATGCCAGTTCAGCGACTGATGCTGCAAGGCCGTTTTCGCAACCTGGAACTTCACTGGAACAAGACAGAAATGGATCTCATAGAAGTGACTCAAGTCATAACGAATCAAACTCCCTCCAACAGCAGAATTATGCAACGGAATCCCCTCGAAGCGAAAGGAAGTGGGTAGAAACAGATAAGATTATGCAAGATACGGGTCAGAGGCAGGATCATGACGGAGGGAAATGTAATGGTAGTGCGGAACTAAACAAATCGAATTGGAAACCAAAAATCCTTCTTGCGGAAGATAGCAAGATTAATGTGCTTGTAGCAAATAAAATGATGAAGCAGTTAGGTCACACGTTAGATATTGTGAATAATGGAGCAGAAGCTATTCGGGCTGTACAAAATCATCGATACGATCTTGTTCTGATGGTAATTTCCCAAATATAATGGTTTTAGTGCTGTTAAAACCCAAAATTGAAATGGTCTAGAAACTTTTTCATTACTCTCAACGTGTTCATAATATTCGTTTTCAACTATGCAGGATGTCTACATGCCCGTCATGGGAGGTCTTCAAGCAACAAGGCTGATAAGATCTTTTGAGGAAACTGGAAGTTGGGATGCTGCTGTAGAGGCTGGAATTGAAAGGCCCACGTCAAGTTCATTACAAACTGGTCAAGATTCAAGGGCCTCTAAGAGACGGCTGCCCATTGTCGCGGTATGACTGATTTTGCCAAACATCAATACCAATTCAGTTCTTATTGTATCTTTTGTCCCGTTACGGCAAGAAGCCACCATTTGCGGTAGGAGATAACTGGCTGATAGATAACTAAGCTGATTGACAATATTCTTTTACTAAGAATTAGCGTTGCGGTCGCCCAGTAGGAAAACGTTAGCTCATGACCAAAAATATTCTGGAGTCGGTTAGGTAATTTAGGGCCAGTTGTAATCACTCACTTTTAAACGAGTGCTCGGGTGCTGGTCCATGTGTGCCAGTATGTACTATATCGCGAACCAAAACTTGTAGTGTAACCTGGTTTCCCTTATGCCCTAGCACAAAAATAGCTCAGCAGTTTTTCTTGTTCTTGATTTTTTTAATTTTTTGTATTATAAGTTGAGATTTTTTTTTATCAACTGCAGATGACGGCAAATGCCGAGTCAGAGAGTGCTGCGGAATGTTTAGCAAACGGTATGGACTCATTTATATCCAAACCCGTTAATCTTCAAAAACTTAAAGAATGTTTAAAACAATTTCTACAATGTTAACATTGAAATCTGTAAATTTTTGCTTCTGTATAAAGAAAAAAATGAAAAGGAATGTAATGTAATGTAGGAAAGTTTTGTAATCAAAATATATCATCTTTTTGTCAGTTTAGTAGTGTCTTCTCGGCTTCTCCTGTTAAATAGTCTCAATTCAATAATATTTTCAATTTTTTTCCCACTGGACTTTACAAATATGACAAGTTTCGTTCATATACTACTTGGAAATTTTGTTATGGAGCGTTACGGATACCAGGATGACAGTTACGATTCTATGATTATGGGAGTGATGCACAAGACCTTCCCATCATACCCAAACCCGCCCGTACCCGCTAAACCCATGGGTTTTTAATCTGAACCCGCCCGTTGTGGGTGCGGGGTTGGTTATGAAAATAAAAACCCGTTGTCTTTGGGTACGAGGTTGGTTTTAGCTAATACCCGCCCGAAAAACCCGCTAAATATACATCATTGATAAAACTAATCGGAAGTCCTTGATCCTTGAGGATGCTGGGAGGAGAGACTTGAAGATGATAGAAGAGACATGAGTCACTTACTGTTGGTCTGGAAACTTTTATTGTTTAAGTTTTAATCTGAACTTTAAAGTAGTCGTATTGTTTAAACTTTAAATTTGTTTTTATTGGAAGTACTAGTATACTATGTACACTAGTACTTGTTTAAGCTTAACAATGAAGACTTACGTAGTTATGTTTATGGTTTGTTTTTTTAAGTTATCAAGAACTTAAGTAGTTTATTTAAACTTTAAAACATGTGTGTGAATGATTATTGAATATAAAGCGGGTTTAAGCGGGTTTAAATTCAAACCCGCCCGCTATTTGTGGATGCGGGGTTGGTTATGAAAATAAAAACTCACAGTCTGTGGGTGCAAGGTTGGTTTTAGCTAATACCCGCCCATATGCAGCCCTAATTATGGCGCAACGGGAATCAAGTCAAGTATTTTGGCCTTAGGCTTCTTGTTTCGGTGGTGGGATTATATTTAGAAAGTGACAACTTGCTTAAACACCAAAAAAAGAAAAGAAAAGAAAAAAAGACAAACAAACTGCACCTAAGGCCAAGTCTTATGGTGTGCTAATCTAGCAGCTAGATTAGCAGTCCACGTCAGCTAGGACTACCTCCTAAGTCTTATGGGAGTGCTAATCTAGCATCTAGATTAGCAATCCACGTCGACCAATGATGAACCATTCGGCTCCCAAATGATGAATGGTTCAAATGTTTTAAATCTCAAATCACGATTAAAAGATATATCGTCCAACGCTGAACCATTCAGCGAAAAAGTGTTTTTTCTGGTGCTGAATCATTCAGCGAAACTATCTAAGCATGCTAGTTCACATGCTAGCAACTGCTAGGAGAGAGAACTAGTGTTAACTTTTTTGCCACACTTTTTTTTTGAATTGTAACACTTAAGTGCTAATCTAACACCTCCAATCTAGCCCATAAAACTTAGCCTAATGGCATAATTTGTCATTAGTCATCAGGTTTATCCATTAACATACATTTGAGTATACATAGTGATCATTGTGGTAGGCACACCAAATCACCAAATCTCCTTTTCACCTTTGTCTCGTAGAGTTAGATATGGATTAGTTGCAACTGTTCATTCATTCCATGTTAACTTAGAGTTGCATGTTGTTTGGTGCGTGCTGGTATGTGCTGGATTGCATTTGGTACCTATATTTTCCCAGCTTAGAGCCGTACATTTATGGAAATGCTTACGAATTTCGAATTCAAATCTTAATACAGAACGGACAATAAAACTACAACTGTACAGTAAAACTTCGGCAAATTGATAACCATAGGATCATTATTGGATCATTGTATTTTATTAGTATTAAATTATTGTAATTTTTGATAATCTTCAGGAATAAAATTTCATGATTAAGCAAAAAAAAATAAAAAAAAAATTATTGATAAATTTTAAACAAAAAATATTCCAAATTCAAAACCATTAATTCCATAAAACCAAAAGATAATCAGAAATGCCTTCTAAGAGCAATGGCTATGGTGGAGACTAACTCTTTCATACGAATGAGGGCTCGCTCAAATGAACGAGTGAACCTAATGTAGGCAAATAAGAAAAAGACACTACACGGGAGGCTGTCTCCCGTACGTTAATTATTTTTTTGAAAATAGACGTGCGACTGTCCTCCGTCCAAACCTAAATTTTTTTGAGAGAAAAAATTGCAGGGGACTTCCATTCTTGGGAGAAAAAGAAAACAGAGATGGATTAAGTATATGTGATTCAATTTCATTGATCCATGGAGTTAGTTTTATAATACATGGATTTAATATGCAAACGGCAGCTAAAGAACGGTTAACAAAACAAATCAAACCATTAACAGGTGCTAGAATATCAGTAGTTCTAATGGCCCGTCATGTTCCACTATTAAATAAATTACCGAGTGATAAATCAATCAAGCCTTGATCTTGCCAGATTGAGAACCTCCAATGTTTGCGTACACACTTAAAACGCATGAGTGAATTGACTGGGAGCCTGCTCAATATCTCACGCATGATTCTATAGTTATCGAAAATACTGCTGTTGCGGAGAACCTTTTTGTCATTACTACACTTGGCCATCGGCTTCCAATTGTGAACACGGAAATCATGTAAGCATTCCCGTGTTCGCAAACAATCTTCGCATGAATTGAATACGTGCATTAAGTTATGAATATCAAATACATAGATAGAGGTTGATTCATTGATTCCAAACCCCGCGGGTTTGTCACGATCTCATCAACATCTATCAATAATAGATCTAAGGAGCGAACATATAAATGAAGATATACGAGTGCTAAATGTAAAGGAGACGATGATTTACGTGGTTCAAAGACTAAGGCCTACATCCACGGATCTGGGGGTGTTCACTATGTAGTAAATGGTTACAAGAATAGTCGCAAGACTGTGTTTACCGAACCCATAGGTTGGTGTTCATACTTACTTCTCTCTCTGATCTCTCCTATTCTCTAGTTCTCTCCAATTCTCTAGTTCTCTACTCGTGTCCCCCCTTCATGTTTGGAGGGGACGTATATATACAGCTAATTTAGGTGGGTCCCTTGGAATAGAGTTGTTGAGATCTTATCTTCTTGTGTTCTGTGCATAGTCCGCGGACTTCCTTGTCATTCCGCGCCTTCTAATATTTCTATGTTCACTACGCTGACCATCCCCTGCTCTCTCCGTTGGTTATCTGACACGTGCCCTCTGAGCAACATTAAATGCGAGTGGTTGGGGCGGTCCAGTCTGCGCCAGGCAGTGTCAGTCTTCCCTTGTCACGTCCGTGTCAGTTGGACCTTCCCCAGCCGTTGATTATGTCTCACTTCGTGATGAGGTAAAGTGTAGCAGAGTAGATCTTTGGTGTTACGTGGGGATACCTCCCTCTGATGCTCCTTCATCTTCGACCGTTGATCTTGACAGATGGCACGCCGTCTGGATCCTATGGATGCCCCTACGTGTCATCTACTTTTATGACGTGGCCTCCACGTGGGCTTTGCTAGTACACGTGGTGAGGGAGATAAATAAGTGTACTTACAATTTGCCCCTCTTCTTGTGACTGGGCGCCAGCCTTAGTTGGGAGAAGAATCGTGTGACACGTTTTTATCTCTCTCTTCATAACTTCTCCTAAAAAGGAGTTATTTGCATTTATTGTGCACGTTTCCCATATCCGGCCATAACTGCCCCTTGGGTAGTGGACGGTTTCTCTTGGTCCTATAAAAAAGAGAAGGATGAGGGAATGTGAATTTAATTCACATTCTTTGTTTATTCTCTGCTCCACCTTCTTCTTCGTCTTCTTTAACTTCTTCTGCCACCATTATTGTTCGCTTTTGCTGCTGTTGCCGCTGCTGTTGCTGTTGCTTATTGAAATTCAGGTAGGATTTTTTTTTACTTGTTTTACTCGCCATTCCTATCCTTGTTGAGTTCTTGATTTTCTGGTGATGAATCATGATCGGTTTAACCTTATGCATGTCATGGAATTTGAAGGTTGTCGCCGCTGGGCCGTGTGTTTTATCGGCCATGTTTGATTCTCTTTTTCTTCTTTTGTGTTTGAGTAATAGCTTGAAAGCTTAACTGGTTGTATATGAAATCTAGGGTTTTCCTCACGTTCACTGCTGTTCTTGAGATTTTTTCATTTTTCGATCTTCCTTGACTCTGATTTGTACTTCCATTTGTGTTTGTGTCCGCAGACATGTCCGATCGTCCGCGGGTTCCTTATCAAACTCCTCCGTCAAGTCCTCATAGATCTCCTCGGAGGGATTCCAGCACTAAGGGTGGAACTTCGACTCCTATTACACGGGGTAATCCTCGGGATAGACGAACATCCTCATCCTCTGGTCAGAGGCCTTCGCTCAAAAAAGGTGATCCGCCGCAGGGGTCTAAGTATGCCGTGAATCGTCCTAGGGATGGGTCTCCTAAGCGACAGCAGAATCCGCGCGATGAACTTTTAGATGTGCAGCCTCTTCGCGCCATGCCTCCACCGCGGACTAATCTTCCTTTGACTCCATCTGTGCCTAATTCAGGCAAGTCAACTAAGAATCAGCCTTCGAAGAGGAAGGCTTCAGAGATAGGATCTTCGGGAGATGTAGCTCCTCCTAAGAAGAAGGTAGCGGGTTCTGCGGAGGATGTTGCGGGAAACGTTTACGAGGATGACTCTTCTGTTACCTTTCGTCCTTTACCTTTGGGTAACAAGAAGTTCACTTTCAGACACATCGACCTTGAAGCCTTCAAATTGAAGCATGGTCTTCAGCACTTCCAGGTGCGCTTTTATGCCCCTGATAAAGATATAACCTATGAGATGGTTGCCAAATATCAGTACGATGCCTTTCATTTATTGACGACCGTGGGTGCTTTTGAGGCTGGTTTGATGTTTCCTTTGTATAGGGCTGGTGACGATTTCTACTACCGGGTTTTGTCTAGCCGCGATACTGCTAAGAAGAGTCATAACCGTGGGGTGCAGCAGTTGACAGGAAATTATCTTCGCCATCTCCGAGAATGCTATCTTCGTAGCAAAGGGCAAACGATGATGACCTGCTATACCCCCAAATTAGAAGAGGAGAAAGGGTGGTATACTCTGAAAATTTCAACAAGTCCTTTGGAGATTATGTTAATGTGGAATACACGTAAGCCGTGGTCTCGTGAGTCTCGGAATATTGTTGCTGTAAGGGGGAAATTCGCCTTTTGAGCGAGGTAAGTGATTCCAAAATGGCGAGGGTTCCTGGTGCTGAAGGTCTTCCTATTCCCGCTGATGAGAGAATTAAGCGTGATCATGACTATGAGTGGTCTGCCACTGTTCTTGAAGTTGTTGGTCCGTGGGCCTATGGTTGGGTCCCCGGACCCCATGGTTGGCAGCCTACTGTTGACAGTCCTTATCGCGAAGCCTCTCCTTCTCGTTATGCCCATTACTGCCCTTGGCAGATGAGTTTTGGAGGTATGGATTTTGCTTACAATCGTGATGTTGACGATGCGGAAGATGAAGATATCTCCGATGCTAACCCTCCTACGCAGAGTGCAAACATTGCTAAGGTGTGTTGTTTGTTTTCTACGTACATATGCCCCTTCGTTTTCTTGAGTAATGTTGATTATGCTAAGGAAAGGATATACAAGTGGCTCTTTTAGCATTGTCTCTTTATCATTATGTTTCATTGTCATTATGTCTCGCAGGTGCTTAGAAAGAAAAAGATCAATCCCAAGCAATCGTCAAATTCTCCCACCGAAGATTCTACGCACTTCGAGGATGTGAACAGTCCGGTGGATGGTGACGATGATGTTTCCGATAAGGAAGAGCGGATTGAGACTTCTCCACCCTTTCAAGAAGGAAACAATGTTGTTGGTGGGGGCGCTGGTGGAGGTGATGGTGGTCAGACCACCGGTGGTGGTAGCGGTGATCAGGCCCCTGGTGGTGGGAGTGGTGATCAGGCACTTGGTGGTGGTAGCGGTGATCAGGCCCCTGGTGGTGGTGGTGGTGATCAGGCATTTGGTGGTGGTAGCGGTGATCAGACCCCTGGTGGTGCCGTTAAGTCAAGTGGGGCCGCGGATGTTGAGGTTGGTGAAAATTTGATCGTAGAGGATAGTGGCATTGTCCTGCAGCGGGCCGTTGTAGACAAGGGCAAGGGAGTTGCTCTTGGTAGTAGGGATAAGGATGGGGATACTTACTGTGAGTTCTCCTTTGGTAAGGTTTTATCCGGGGGACAATCTTTTGACATGGCCGCAGCTATGGGGCTTGCCTCGGATTTCAATTTGCTTTCCGCTGGTGATGACTGGGATGTTCTTCAAGATAGCCGCGGAGGTGGGTTAGTACGCGGATCTGATGCTGAGGTTCTGGCGGTTCATCCAGAGGATTTTGTTGGCGCTTCCTCTGCTGCTGGCGGAGCTTTGGTGCAAGGTAATACTGGTGCTTTACTTGGTGGGAAGTCCTCAGATTCTTCCTCAGATGATTTCTCGCGGTCTTTAACCGCGGATGGCGATGATGCTATTTTGGCTTGGCTTAAAAAGAAAGATTTGCTTGTCGTGTCGCATCGCCTTTGTGATTGAAGGGAAAAGAGTTCGGACTCTTTCACTCGCAGGCATATGGAGCTAACCCCTGAGGAGGTGGTAGATGGAGAGTGGGACAAGAATCTTGTGGCCAGCGGGATTGATCTCGTGGTGAATCCTCCCCCTACTGTTGCGGGCATGATGGCTATTGCCGATGGGTACCAGTACAGTTATCCTCAGCAGCGGTTATTGGAGGTTTGCCCTGCTCTCTCTATCCCTGATTTTACTTAGGTGTGTTATGTGAACTAATTTCCCTTTTTGATTAATAGATGATGAGGAGTGAGTACTGCAACCATAATCTTTACCGGCTCTTCAAGGCTAAGTCTCTCAAGATTGAAGCGAAACTCCGCCATCGTGAAGAGGTGCTTTCGAGTGTTGAAGCTGCGACCTCTGCTAAAGATAAGGAAATAGCAGAGTTGAAGGGTCTGCTTAAGCGCAAGGAGCAGCAGGACGTGGAAGAGGCAAAGCTGCGTTCTGAGCTAGCTTCGGTTAAGGACAAGTTAAAGGTGGCTGAGAAGAATTCTTCATCTATTTCAGGTCTGCATCTCCTTCTCTTTGATTATTAGATGTTCCTTATATGTTCTGAGTTATCTTCTTCTTCCCCCCTCCCGCCGTACTATCTTCGGTGGGTGGAATCCCGAGTTGATGTGGCTTCGGGGTGAGAGAATTCGTTTAAAAGGTCGTATTCTTGAGTTAGTTGAAAAACTCAAGAGTGAATCAGCGAAATGGAACGCTCGCGCGGATGTCCATAATGCCATGGCCGAAGAATGGCGTAAGAAAAAGTTTTGCTTGGTAGATCTGCAAAACCAAAATAACCATGACCGACATTTATTCAACGGGGCTCTTTTATGGACGCGGGATAATCTTGAGAAAGCCCGTGGTCAGATTTCCGCTCTAGAAGTTAAGCTCAATGTCATGGAAGAAGAACTGCGGCAAGCGCGCTCTTCTCATCCCTCGATGTGCGGGCTTATATGCAACGTCTTGCCAAGGAAAGAGATGACGCTAGGGCGGAATCGGGCGCTCTTAGTAATGCTCTATCCGCGTCTCGAGCCGATGTGGCCCGTCAAAGTTGAGTATGAGAAAACTTAGAGGTGACTATGTATCGTCTTAACAAGGGCTTGGAATCGAAGAATGATGAGGTTAATCGATATCATCATTCGAACTCGATGCTTCGAGATGACCTAAGCGTGAGTCAGCATGCTCATAATCTTCTGCAGATAGATTATGATAAGTTATCAAATGAATATGATTATGCCGCGAAGCACGGGACTCCGCGGTTTATCATTGTGAAGGTATACGTCTTTGTCATCGAGTGTGCTTTGTGTTGTATTTGTTATAATTGTTCTTTTCTACTATCCGCAGAGCTCCAAGGACAGCTTCGAGCTGCGGATGACAAGTTTGCCGAAGCTCAGGCTAAGGTAGTTCAATTGGAGGGCCAAGTCAATTACCATCGTGGTCTGGCCTTGTCTCAGGAGGAAACGCTGAAACAAGCCAATCAAAAGGTGGACCATCTTTCCACTTCCCTAAATCAAGCTGAGATGAAGAGTGTAGCCATAGGCTTCGTGGCTCGTAAGCAGTTGGCAGAAGAGATTAACAGGACTCTTGGTGAGATTGAGTTGGATCTCAGGAGGAACCATGGGCTAAACAAGAATTATACTCGGCGTCCCGTACCCGCGCTCCCTTCAGGTTCTTCTGGCCCCTCCTCTGGTGGTAGTGTTCCTTCAGCGACGAAGGATAAACCCGCGGATAATGCTCCTTCTCAGTAGATCATAGCTACTATGCTAGGGATTGATCTTAGTTGCTTATCCTTTTTGGCGTTTTTGCTACTTTTCTTGCTAGGCTTGTAATCAAATGTTGTGTACTAGATCAAACTTTAGCGTTTAAATCTGACTTTGAATTTTGTTGAATTCGCATCTATTGGTTTTTCAAATCAAGTTAATATAATGATTAATTTCATAGTGTTTGTAATCTAAGGATGTTGAACCTCGGATTTTGAGAAAGTGTGTTGTTTGTGCAATTCCGTAGGTTGATATCCCCGGAATTGTCTTGTGACCTTGCACCCCGTCCAGCTAATTCCTTGGCCAGGGGATTTCTGAACGGTGGGGGTCTGACCGACGTTCAAGGATATACTCCATTGAGTTCGCGGTTTGTAGCATTGCTCGGGTATCCCGTTCTGCGGGAAGTCACCCCCTGGTCGTACACTTATAAACGCTTACGGGGGGAGTTCCGAGAGATTGCATGTGTATGCTTTGCGCAGGATATTCCCCGATGTATTGCAGTGGGTATGATCCACGCTTTGTGCGGGACATTCCTTTTGTTAAAGTATAATGCCAATTCTTAATAATTGTAACTGCACAATGATTTACGTGGTTCGGCCCTAAGGCCTACATCCACGGGGTAACGATAGTGTCGATATTTTATTAAGATGCGACATGGTTTTCAATGTACATTTATACTACGTTCCTTGGTTCATCTTCCTATGTACAGATGGGTGTGTAAGTAGTATATACATGTGTCTCATATGGTATAGGTTGTGGGTTTTGAATAAATTGAAATGCGTGTGGGTAATGAATAGAATATGACACTTGAAGATGAAAGCTTGGATTGATTGAAAAGTTAAGGCGCGTTACTCCTTCATCAGAGATAGAAACATGTGGACTTGTAAGTCAATTTTCTTCTTCGAAATGCATACGCAGTGATAGGTTACGGGTAGTATGGCTTGAGATATTTGGCATTCCACGGATGCATGAGGATTTCCCCTTTCAGATTACGCAGATAGTAAGAGCCATTTCCCGTGATGTCGTGTATTACGTAGGGTCCTCCCCAAGTTGGTGCTAATTTTCCCCACTTCTTTTCTCGCTGGTATTGGGGAATGGTCCTTAACACATACTGCCCTTCTACGAAATTTCTAAGTTTCACTTTTTTGTTATATTCTCTGGCTATCCTGCGCTGGTAGTTTTCCATTCTTTGCAGTGCCGCTTCTCTCCTTTCTTCGAGATCGTCGAGCTTTTCCAACATCATGTCCGTGGTGAGGTTCTTCTCCCATGCTTCTGTCTTTGTTGTTGGTAGTAGAATTTCCGTGGGGATTACCGCTTCTGCTCCGTACGTGAGTAAAAACGGAGACTCTCCCGTAGCTGATCTTCGAGTTGTTCTGTATGCCCACAGAACGTTATGTAATTGTTCACACCACCGCCCCTTGTACTCGTCTAGTTGTTTTTTAAGGATAAGTGCCAAAGTTTTGTTCGTGGCTTCTGCTTGTCCATTGCTCTGTGGGTATATGGGGGTGGATTTGTTTTTTCGAATTTTGAAAGTGTCGAACAAACAAGTCGATATTCTTTCCTTGCACATTACCGTTGTCGGAAACTATCTCTCATGGGATGCCAAACCCGCAAATGATATTTTGAAAAATAAAAGTAAAGACGTCTGAATCACGAATTCTTGCCGGTGCCTTGGCTTCTACCCACTTGTCAAGTAATCCGGTGCCACTATCAGAATCTTCTTTTTCTGGTCCCTGATACGAACGGGCCCACTATGTCAATACCCCATTTTGCAAAGGGCCACGGACTATCCACAGAGTTTAACTTTACGGCTGGGGCGTGGATTCGTCTGCCAAATCTTTGACATTCTTCACACCTTCGCGCCATTCTGGCCGCGTCTCGGATCATGGTTGGCCAGTAGTAGCCCTGTGTCTTTGCCTTATCTGCAAGGGACCTCATTCCGCTGTGATTTCCCGCGTCTCCTCTATGGATGTCTTTCAAGATGGCATGCCCTCGGACGGACAGCAGCTGACGAAGTGGCCCGAGGAATGATTTTCTGTATAAGGTTCCGTCTCTTAACTCGTACATCCCTGCTCTGGATTGTACTTTCCTAGCTTGTTTGGTGTCCTGGGGGAGTTTCCCTTCTTCAAGGAAAGAATGGATTTCGGTTCTCCAATCTTCCTCCTGACTGTAATCGTCGTCCTCATCTGCTTGTCGCATGATGTCATCGTTCTGGAAATCATCGATTATGTGCTCTCCGATATCATCGTCAGAGATATCTTCCTCCCTAGGCTTGCGTTGGTTAGCCGCGCACATCTCTTGGGGTTTGACGGATGGTTCGTACACCCTTGTTATCTTGATTGCTTTGACATCCTCTTTATTGAGCATGGATGATATGTATGCCAAGGCATCCGCGTGCCTGAGCTCCTTCCTACGCAGATGTCGGAACTTGATTTTTGGTATCTGGGAGACCAACGTTTGCACTAGAGCCATGTATGCCATTAGTGTCTCATCATACACATTGTATTCGTAGCCTATCTGTCGTATGATTAGTTGTGAGTCATTTGTCAGCCGCACTTCTTGGATTCCCATTTCGATTATCAAGCGGAGAGCATGGACCACTCCTTCGTATTCTACGATGTTATTTGTATGGCCTTCAAATTCCAGTCTGAATGCGTGCACGATCCTGTCCCCAGTGGGTGTGGTGATGACAATGCCTATCCCCGCGCCCTCTCTATTTTTGGAGCCGTCGACAAAGACCTCCCATTGTCGTGGGTTTACCGGTTCAAGAATATTATTTGGTTCTTTTTGCTTTTCTATTTTCGGAGCGCCCGGCCCTCCATCCTTGTATGCGCACCTCTTCTTCGTTGTCCGCAGGTAGGTCTGCTAGGAAGTCTGCTAACACTTGCGATTTCGAGAGTGTTGAAGCTCATAGTGGATGTTGAATTGGTCGAGGTACGTGCTCCATTTTGCTATGCGTCCTACCTTTCCCCCGCCCCTTTGAGGATTGTTTCTAAGGGTGCTCGACATGGGATACGTATGTCATGTGTTAAGAAGTACGTCCTCAGCTTTAAGGTAGACCATACGATGGCTAAAAATCAGTTGTTCGATTCTTGTGTAGTTTCTTTCCGCGGAATTCAGGGTCTTGCTGACATAGTAGATTGGCTGCTCCTCCTTTGTGTGGGTGGGACTAGCACGGCGCTTACCGCATCGTCATTTGCCTGCGATGTATAATGCCAAGACTTCGTCGTGGTCCGGTTTTCGAAGGATAGGGATCTCCGCTAGATATTGTTTGATGCCTAGGAAGGCTTCTTCGCATTCTCGCAGTCCACTCAAATTTCGTCCCTTTCTTTAGTATGTTGAAAAAGAGTTTGCATTTATCCGAGGATCTCGAGATGAACCTTCCTAGAGCTGTTAGGGATCCATTGAGTTTTTGTACTTCTTTTAGGTTCTTTGGGGATGGCATGTCTACTATGGCTCGGATTTTTGCGGGGTCTACTTTTATATACCCCTTTTGTCACTGAGATACCCAAGGAATTTTCCGGATGTTACTCCGAAGGTGCACTTTTCCGGATTTACCTTCATATTGTGTTCTCTCATGGATTCGAAGATGTCCCTCAGGTCTTGGTGATGATTCTTCTTCAATCTGCTTTTTACGAGCATATCATCAACGTAGACCTCCAAGGTCCTGCCAATCCATGGCTTAAAAATAGCATCGACCATCCTTTGGTATGTTGCTCCCGCGTTCCGGAGTCCGAAAGGCATCCTCACATAGAAATATAGGCCGTGGGGTGTGTAAAATGCCGTATGTTGTTGATCGTCTTCGCTAAAAATAGTTGATTGTACCCGGAGTATCCGTCCATGAATGATAGTTCTTCGTATCCTTCTATCGCGTCGACTAGTTGATCAATGCTGGGTAGTGGATAACCGTCCTTGGGGCACGCTTTGTTCAAGTTGGTGAAGTCGATGCGATTCCGACCCCCACCACTCTTCTTTGGTACTATTACCATGTTAGAGATCCAAGTGGGATATTTGACTTCTTTTATAAAACCAGCCTCCAATCCTTTTCGCAGCTCCATTTCTACGGCTTTGTGATATTCCGTAGCAACCTTTCGTATCTTTTGTCTTACCGGGGTGTGCCAGGTTTAATGCGCATGACTCATGTTGTACAGTTTTCGGGTCTATTCCGGCATGTCGGATAGTTTCCACGCGAAGATGTCCGCGTATTCTCTTAGTAGTTTCACCGCCGAGGCTTCGCGTTCTTCGTCCATTAGAGTTCCTATCTTGATCTTCTTTGGATTCTCCTCCGTTCCTATGTTAACTTCCTTCACCGCTTCCAAGGATGTGAATGTGGGTTTTGGTTCCCAGGTGAGGAACTTTCTTTAATTGCTATTTGGTAGGCTCGGATTCTTTGTTCGCGAGAGCATCCTGGTTAGCAGTTGATGTTGATGCTTCCGTGTTTCCTATGGAGTTCCCCTTGGACAAGCTCTTTCCTGAGGTTCCGTCCAAGTATTCATTGATGGCTTTGTCTTTGGATGTTGCCTTGTTCCGAGCCCTGCGGGTTCTTCTTTCTCATCTTCTTCATTGTTGAGTTGTATTTGCATTGCCTGGCATTCCTTTGCGGAAACTTGATCACCCCTGATCTCCATTACCCCTAAAGGAGTAGGAAACCTAAGGTATTGATGGTAGGTGGATGCGACTCCCTTAAGCTTGTGGACCCATTTTTGTCCAACGATGGCATTGTAGGGTGAAGGCGTGTTCACCACACTGAAGCGAGCGTCAACTTTCATGGGACCTGCGTCTACCTGCAAAATAATATCCCCGAGAGGCTTCGTAGCCGTACCATTGAACCCGTAGATGGTGTAGTGCGAGGTCAAGAGTTGCTCGTCATTAAGCTCCATACGTTTGAAGGTATCGTAAAACATGACATTTACGGAGCTCCCTCCATCAATGAGTATTTTCTTTATGTTGCATCCTGCGATTGGCAAAGTGAGGATCAAAGGATCGTTGTGATCTTCCATGTCATCCTCAATGTCCTCGGCCTCGAAGGTTAGAGGTGCGTCCATCCATTCTTCGTGCTCATCCACTTCTTTTCCGTCTAAATTGTAAAGCTCACAATAGTCTTCAAATTGCTTCCTCAATCTTTTCCCTATTTGTGCAGTTAGGGTTGGTTCTTTGTTTTCCGAGCAGGATATAGTATTCAGTGTGCGATTACCCTCTGGCAATTGGACCTGTTTGCTGCGTTTGGCTCTGTCTTCCGCCCCAGCCTTCTCTACGTAGTTTTTGAGATCCCCTGCGTCTACCAACTTTTGTATCATTATCTTGAGATTTTTGCACTTCTCTGTTGGATGCCCGTAGAAGTAGTGGAAATCACAGTACTCTTTGGACTCCTCCGAGGCCGGTGGTTGCTTCCACTTAGACCAGGGCCGCCTAAGTTCTCGCGGTTCTTGATTTCCTTTAAGATGCGTGCGTAGCTGGTATTGAGTTTCGTGTAGACTCGGTCTTCGAATTTTCTACCACTCCTTTTGTGGTCATCTTTCTGATCCTTTTCGTGTCTGCTGGGTCTGTTTACTTGTTCCGCGGAGTTTGTCCATGGGGGTCGTTGAGCCTGTGCTCTTGGGTTCTCTCTTTGAATTTCTTCCAACCTCGCGTGTTTTTCGATGATTATCCTCAAATCTCCTCCGTGGTTGGGGTGGTGCCGTGGATTTCGACAAACAATGGGCTCATCCCGTCAAGTCCCCATTTGTAACAGCTTAATACTCACCACTGGGTCCACATGTCCTATGGCTAGACATATCTTGTGCCATCTATCCGTGTATTCTCGAATGGACTCTTATATTTGATTGCAAGCGAGAAGAGCTTGTCCATCCCTCGTGTTCACAACCTTGTTATACATGTAGGTGGCCAAGAATTTTTCAAATGAGTGATCATACGAATTGATGCATCCTGGCTTGAGGTTATCAAACCAAGATAACGCGGATCCTTTCAGGCTTGAAGGAAAGTATCCGCAAAGTATGGCTTCGTCGTGGTCCCATCTGGCCATTACCCCGTTGTAATATCGTAGGTGGGCAGCGGGATCGGTGGATCCGTCGTAACACTCAAAGGATGGGACCGGACACTTCGCGGTATGGTAGCCGTAGCCAATCGTCCGTGCGAGTGGGGTAGTGTTGGCCTCCTTCATAACTCGTTCTAGTCTTCCACCTCCTTGCCCGGTTTTGATTTGATTGATCTCTCGCTAGCATCTCTGCGCGAAGACTCTCCATTGCCAAACAATGCTCTTCTTGAATGGAAGGCCGCGTCTTCCTTGTAGGTTGTGACGTCGTCGCCTCCTCTTCATCATAGTAGTCTGAAGTGTCCGGATGGTAGTATGGGTCAGACCTTCTATTATTCCGCGCACCTCTTTGGGGTATTCCTCTTTGATTGACTACCGCAGTACGTTTCGAGGATCATCCTCCGGTCTCTATTCTGTACCGCCGAGTTAGCCTCGTCCTGCTGATTCTCTAGCTCCGCGCTTTGGAGGATCTTCTCTCTTAATTGCTGGTTCTCTTGGGCTAGTAAGGCCACCGCGTCCCGCGTATGTCTGGCCGATTCCTTTTTAGCTCTTCTAATTGTGCCAAAATCTGCGCTTGATGGTTTGATTCCTGATTTGTTCCTATCTGTACCTGAGCTTGTCCCTCGGGGGCCGCGGTGTTGATTTCCTCTACTAGCCGTCTACCCGGCTCGATCATTCCATAGGATCCTGCGTGCAGTTGCACATTCTGTTCATTAGTCTGCGGCATCCCGTAAGGAGGGTTCTGGATTACTGATTCTCGCCATTGTTTCTCGAGGTTCGCAGTAGGCCGGTCAGCCAGCTGTTTGTCACTTTGGAGGCGACCACTTGAGAAGTTCCTTCGGTAGGTGTAGCGCCTTTTGCCGCCGCGCCTTCTTTGCTTCCATTGCAATGATGCCCGCATCTCGAAAGGAATGTGCTTTCCGCTCCATTCTGCGTCTTGTCCCCTTTGTGAGTCCCGCGCCCTTTGTTTGCTCCTTGTTACTACGGGGCGTAGTCCTAGGTGCCTCTTTTGAAGGTACCTTTGTCTTCCCTGTATCTTTGTTCTTCTCCATTGTAATATTTTCTGTAGATAGAGCATAGAGGTAAACCGAGACAAAGAGTGCACGGGTTAGCTGTTAGTTCGAACCTTATTTCATGAATTCGATTTCTAGTGGCAAAGAGTGTATTCAGGCTATTGGTTTAGCGAAAATTACGAAAAACCTAGACGGATGTGTGGAATTATATGGGATAAGGCTCATGGGTTGTTTTTCGCCAAAAAACCCAGATCTATTGGTGTAAATTATCTGCGAGATACTAGTTAAAACATAGATCCGTTGGTTAGAAGTTGCCTAACGTCCGGATCTGTTGGTGGAAAATAAATTGGACATAAATATGTGCGAAAAATAGCCCAAAAACACAGATATGCTAGTTTAAAGGTTGTAAAAGACCCAGATCTGCAGGTAGAAAGCATAAAGGATACAGATATGTGCGAAAAATGAGTTTAAACATAGATCTGTGTGTGCTGTAAGTAAAATTTTTGAGGTAGAGGCTATAAAGTCACAAGAATAAATAAATCTGTTTCTAGCGCCATATTGTGAACACGGAAATCATGTAAGCATTCCCGTGTTCGCAAACAATCTTCGCATGAATTGAATACGTGCATTAAGTTATGAATATCAAATACATAGATAAAGGTTGATTCATTGATTCCAAACCCCGCGGGTTTGTCACGATCTCATCAACATCTATCAATAATAGATCTAAGGAGCGAACATATAAATGAAGATATACGAGTGCTAAATGTAAAGGAGACGATGATTTAAGTGGTTCAAAGACTAAGGCCTACATCCACGGATCCTGGGGTGATCACTATGTAGTAAATGGTTACAAGAATAGTCGCAAGACTGTGTTTACCGAACCCATAGGTTGGTGTTCATACTTACTTCTCTCTATGATCTCTCCTATTCTCTAGTTCTCTCCAATTCTCTAGTTCTCTACTCGTGTCCCCCCTTCATGCCTGCACACATGAGAGACTAAAAAAGCGATCATTTTGAGTGCAATTATCATAAAATCCTAATGGTGAGGCAGAAGTTGAGACTTATGATCACAATCGAATCCGAATTCTTTCATATGGTATGGTTACTTCTCGCTCGACACTTAAGGATGAGAATGCGTTCTTTGGTAGTTCTAACTTCATGTTACTAGCACGTGTAAACTCTATGTCCTCATAGCTTCTTGGAAGCTTGAGACTCTTTTACACTCGAAGTTGGAGAAGGTTTTGTGGGTACACCTCTTGTAAACCCTCACGAGACTACAACTCGTCCACTAGGGACACCTAGGGGTTTAAAGGCTTAGTGCATACGCTAAATGCATTCGAGAGACTGCGACGGGGGTATAGTTAGGACTTCTTATTTTTCTCGTTTTTACTTGAGGACAAGTAAAATTCAGGTTTGGGGGTATTTGATGAGTACTAAATAGTGCATATTTATACACCTTTTTATTGGCATTTTACTCATCTTTTGTGCTCGTAAATCGATATTATCCTGCATTTCGTGTTTTCTTTGTTTTCAAGAATAAATATTTGTACTAATTAATTTTGTGTTTTTAGGTAATAAATAAAGCTCGGAGAAATTGAGGAGCCAAAAGAGCTAAGAATTGGAGTCGAGCATCTATGGAGCAGAAAGCCAAAGCCGCGCGCGCAATAGTTGCGACCCAACAAGTAGCAACTCATCTACAAGACATGGGCTTGAGCTAGACCCGACCCGCGACCCGGATCCGAGCCCGTTCACCCTGAGCCGTTGAGATTTCTTTCTCCCACATCCAATGCTCGCTGCTTCCACGCGCATCGAAGTTTGCTGCTCCCGCTCAACACCAAATCAACCCGAGTCTCCCTCAGCCATTCAGATCTCCCTTAGCTACATCCTACGCTCGCTCAGCCCTTCCCTTCAGCACTCGATGTACCCGCTCAACACCACAGCGTCATATACCTACACCATCGACAAAACCCATCGACCAAACCCTATTCTCAGCTTCCATCTTCTCTTTCTTCTCTGCAGAGAAGAACCATTTTCTCCCCCTCTCCCCGACCATACCTGCAGAGCCACCATCCTCATCTCCTCACCCGACACCATCAACAGCAGCCCGCACCATCTTCTCCTCTCTAGACCTAGACATCTCTTTCTTAGCTTTCCTATCATAACCCTAGAAGCTAAATCGTAGATGACTAGAGCTAGGGTTTCACCAAACAATCCATCAATGGTGTTCTCGAGCCGCACAAGCGCAGGAGAAGCGATTCAGAGACGTGGGTGAGAGAAGTTTACTTTTAATTTATATTTTTAAGTAAATTAGGGTTTGAAATTGGCATGTATAAATAGAAGAGGTAGAGGATGATTTTGGGTATGCACAGGCTAGCTGTGAGCACCACCGTAGATTAACTTGTGTTGTATTTGTGTTTTTAATGTTTTAATTTTATTTACCGGGGTGTTTGATGAAACCCCCGATTTTCATGTTAAAGCATCTCTACATTAGGTTTTATCCTTCTTTGTGTAATATTGTGTAGGATTATTAGTTAATCGATGAAACTAACAAGCCCGTGATGAGTCATGTCTTGTAAGAAGACAGCTCATACTAGGGATTGTTAGCAAAACTCGCTTAATAAACATCTCATTTAGACTTTCATGGAAAGCTCAAGAATATAGCCTCAATTAGGTTGCTCGAACATGGGATTAGTGGTGGATTCTCCACCCCGGTGCCTTCTACCCGCACACTTTGCCTTAGTTTAGAGTCACAAAACAGTTCAGTCACATCGACACCCAACCTTGTTTGTGTCAGTTTAGGAAGCCATTAGATCATCTTAAGCACCACGAGTCTCTGTGGTTCGACCCGTATTTGCCGTGTGCTACATTGAAGACACCGTGCACTTGCGGTATAATTCGTAGGCTAAAATAACCCCATTTCAAGGCCTACCAAGTTTTTGGCGCCGTTGCCGGGGACTTGGCGTGTGCCCTGTTGACCCATTGGCCTGTCTTTACTGAGATTTACTCACCCCTGTACATATTCTCTATGTATTATTTCTTTTAGTCCTGTTGTAGTGTAACTTAGCTTCAGTTTTTGTAACTTAGCTTCTTTGTGTTATAACTTAGTGTAACTTAGCTTCCCGGTCACCCAATTGAACCTAATGACTTTCCCTATGTCGGTCAAGATTATTCTCGTGTACTGCTATGTTGCTTTGTGCTCGTGAGCAGCTGAGCCAACCCAAGGCGGACCACAGTCTTTGAGACTTGAGTTACCCGTGACTGTGTCTTTGCCGAGCTAATCCCAAGAAGGGGAAGAAAAAGGCGCAGAACTTGAGTTCAAAAAGCCCTGAGCAACCCCTGCACTTCAGGTGAGTGGCTCCGCCATGTCTGTGTGCTGATCTGTATTGTTCATGTGCACAAACCCTACTCCCTTGCTAGCCCCCTGAAACTAGCTTGTGAAAAATCTGAGTTGAAGTCAACTGAGATAGTTGACATCAACTCGCATCGTTGATGATCTTGAGTGATTGCTAACTGGGGCATCCGTGTAACAACATCTCGTGAAGAATTGTACTGCCTGAGCATGTTCTACTAGGTCAACCAAGTTTTGAGCATAACCTGTGAAAAACTAAGAACATCATTCCCCTGTTGTATGATGAGTCACATCTGGGCTAACTGGAATTCTTTGTTGAATCTGTGTGCATAATATCTCGACCTTGAAATTTCACATGTGTTGCTCCCCGTGGTGAGAATTGGTTGGTTGTCCGAACCGGATCGGGATTGATTGTTTCTCGCCTTGTCTAATGCCATGATAGCTTGATAACCTAGCAGCCTTGAATGAATAATGCTCAACCCCGAACCGCAATTTACGTGCATACATCTGTTAACCCTTGGAACATATTGAAATTGTGCACATTGCATTCTGCCCTTCGTGTGCATCTGCGACCTCGATTGCATGATAACTTAGTTACCTTGCATGAACAATGAGCTATCCTTGCCTCACAGATTGTATGCTCAGGCTTAGTTACCATCACCCCGAGCTCCAGACCCTCGAAGTCGTTGAGCCTAATCGTGTTGTGTAAGCTCTGCGAACCAATGCAAATTTGTTGACAGACTCATGTGGCTATTTATTGTGCAAAAACTGCAAAATTGTTGAAATTGTTGAGCCATCTGCCTTGTGCGATTGTGTGCATAACTCTGTGATGTTTGAAGCGAAATAGTGTGAATCGAAATCATTTGCTCTTAGGTGATTTGTGCATTAAAACTCTTGGCCTCTACATGTGCTCACCTCCACCTCCCGGTCGTTGAGTGTGAGCAACTACTTGATAACCCAAGTTAGTCAAGCCCAAGTGCGATCAAACCCGAGCTTATTGCAAACCTCGTTGAGGCAAGTGTTGACACACCCCTTGCATATCCTGATCACTTGCTAAGCCATCTGACCTGCAATTTCTGTGCACACAACTAGCACATAACTTGACCTGTGCTGTGACTTGCTTAAGCTGTGCTGTGTCTAGTTTGAAAGTATGTGCATCAGCTGTGCTGTAACTTGCATGAGCTGTGCTGTGCTTCTTACCCATTTGCTACTTTTCCTGTGCTGAGCTCAAACATCTCTGCACACAATCTATGCTTGGCTTGACCAAGCTTTGCATCTGAAACAACTAGCCTGTGCACATGTGTAACCTTGCCAACCTAAACTGAGCTGCACACATAACCTGTGCTGTATGAGCTTGCCAAATTGTGCATACAACCTGCACAAAACAACCAGCACACAAACTGAAACCCAGTTTCACTGGGCTATGCTCAATCAGAAGCCCAGTGTCCATAAACTGAGTTGCCAACTGCTGGGCTGCACTCTAAATAGAAAACCCTACCAACTGGGCTCTGCATCCTGCCAAGCCCAACCTCCACACAACTGGGCTCTGCCCCAACCAATTGCTGGGCTGCACATGTTCATCTAACCTAGGCTTTGCACAACCATTGAAGCCCACGTGCACCGAGCTTGCATATAAACCGGGCTCGCTCTCTACACAAAACCAAAGCCCAAATAAACCAAATCCCACTTAAACCAAAATGCAGCCCATTTAAACCAAACTTTAAAGCCCACACAAACCAAAACCCAATAAACCAAATTCCCAGATAAACCAAAGCCCATTTTTATGTTATATTTGTAAGACTGTTGATGTCTCTGTACATTATCTTTTGGGTTGATCCTCAACTCTTCGATTATTGGTGTACGGTGAATTTTCATTGTATATAACCCAAAGAGGACTTGTTAAATTTTTCTTCCTTGAAACGGTTGAGTCTTCTTGTGCATATATTGTGCTAATCCGATATGATATCCGCTGAGAATGTTGGATTTTAGCCTTAACGAATGAAGCTCTAACCTTGCTCTCGCCGACATCCGGTAATCTCTTTCCTTTTCTCTTTTCAACATTGTTCTCATGGTATGTGGCTGTTTAAATTTTTCCTATCTATCGACACATTGAGGACAATGTTTGATTTAGGTTTGGGGGTGCATGTGCATTTGCATTTAGAGTTTTTAGTCTTTTTAATCTTTTATTTTCAAAAAAAAAAAAAAAAAAAAAAAATTCAAAACTTTTTGCAAATAAAAACCTCCAACTTTTAGAGATTTTAGAGTCACTAGCATGCTTCTAGCTATATTTACATAGAGAGTCTGACCGAAATAAGAGAATTTGGAAGTACCGGAAAACGCAATCGGGTTCCTTAGTTGATTAGAGCGTTAAAGTTGGATTTAACCATACCTGAGAGATCGAATTAGGTCTTGTTTAGATATTCGGTAGTAGAATTGTGATCACCCATAGTGGAGACTACCCATTTTACATCAAGTGAGGCACCAACCTTCAATTTTTTGCAACTTTCTAGAAAAGCTGTTAGAGTGTGTGTCACCGTACGTCAATTCCGGGTAGGAATGGTGAGCTACCCAACTTCGCACCAATTTCAAAGACTACTTTTGATCTCTTGAGTGCTAGTTTTTGTCAATCATGAGGGTGACGTTTAAAGATGAAAACTCCTTCTAAATATCGATTTGCGTTAGCATCACTCTCTCTCTCAATCAACAGACCCATAGAAACACATCATCGTCAGCAAACGGAGCATCATCAGAATATTGAAATAAAAGTTGATATAGTCCAAGGTTTACGTGCAACAAAGAAAAAGAAAAGAAAATAGGATGAGGATTAATGAAGTTTGTGAAAAATTGAGTTTTATTGTTTTATCAAAAAAAAAAAAAAAAAAAAAAATGTGTTGTATTATTATTTTCATTTCATGTACTTATTACAAAAAAAAAAAAAAAAAAAAAAAAAAAAAAAAATTGTTAAGTTTTTGTAAAGTTCAGAAGTTCGTCATCAATAGTTGAAGACCGAAAACCGAAGATTGAAGACGTTTCTATGGTTCTTATGAGAGAGTGATATTAATTGCCGATCGGGTGAGAAGTGAGTGAGTACTCCAACCCTTGCTAATGGTTGATTTCCTTTCTTAGAGATCATCAGAAAAAGATTCTTTTTGTCCACACTTCGTGGAGTCTCCGTAAATTATTTCGGAAGGTTATCCTTCTTACCTACAACGTGTGCGGGATTTCTCTCTTTATTCCCGCCTCGCACACATGAGAGACTAAAAAGCGATCTTTTTGAGTGCAATTATCATAAAATCCTAATGGTGAGGCGAAGTTGAGACTTATGATCACAATCGAATCCGAATTCTTTCATATGGTATGGTTACTTCTCGCTCGGCTCTTAAGGATGAGAATGCGTTCTTTGGTAGTTCTAACTTCATGTTACTAGCCTTGAAACTCTATGTCCTCATAGCTTCTTGGAAGCTTGAGACTCTTTTACACTCTGAAGTTGGAGAAGGTTTTGTGGGTACACCTCTTGTAAACCCTCACGAGACTACAACTCGTCCACTAGGGACACCTAGGGGTTTAAAGGCTTAGTGCATACGCTAAATGCATTCGAGAGACTGCGACAGGGGTATAGTTAGGACTTCTTATTTTTGTTTTACTTGAGGACAAGTAAAATTCGGGTTTGGGGGTATTTGATGAGTGCTAAATAGTGCATATTTATACACCTTTTTATTGGCATTTTACTCATCTTTTGTGCTCGAAATCGAGATATTATCCCAGATTTTGTGTTTTCTTTGTTTTCAAGAATAAATATTTGTACTAATTAATTTTGTGTTTTTAGGTAATAAATAAAGCTCGGAGAAATTGAGGAGCCAAAAGAGCTAAGAATTGGAGTCGAGCATCTATGGAGCGAAAGCCAAAGCTCGCGCGCGCAACAGTTGCAACCCAACAAGTAGCAACTCATCTACAAGACATGGGCTTGAGCTAGACCCGACCCGCGACCCGGATCCGAGCCCGTTCACCCTGAGCCGTTGAGATTTCTTTCTCCCACATCCAATGCTCGCTTCTTCCACGCGCATCGAAGTTCTTTGCTCCCGCCAACACCAAATCAACCCGAGTCTCCCTCGCCCATTCGGATCTCCCTTAGCTACATCCTACGCTCGCTCACCCCCTTCCTTCAAGCACTCGATGTACCCGCTCAACACCACGGCGTCATATACCTACACCATCGACAAAACCCATCGACCAAACCCTATTCTCGCCTTCCATCTTCTCTTTCTTCTCTCGCAGAGAAGAACCATTTTCTCCCCTCTCCCCGACCATACATCCCAGATCCACCATCCTCATCTCCTCACCCTGACACCATCAACAGCAGCCGCACCACCTTCTCCCTCTCTAGACCTAGACATCTCTTTCTTAGCTTCTATCATAACCCTAGAAGCTAAATCAGAGATGACTAGAGCTAGGGTTTCACCAAACAATCCATCAATGGTGTTCTCGAGCCGCACAAGCGCAGGAGAAGCGATTCGAGAGACGTGGGTGAGAGAAGTTTACTTTTAATTTATATTTTTAAGTAAATTAGGGTTTGAAATTGGCATGTATAAATAGAAGAGGTAGAGGATGATTTTGGGTATGCCTGGGCTAGCCAGAGCACCACTGTAGATTAACTTGTGTTGTATTTGTGTTTTTAATGTTTTAATTTTATTTACCAGGGTGTTTGATGAAACCCCTGATTTTCATGTTAAAGCATCTCTACATTAGGTTTTATCCTTCTTTGTGTAATATTGTGTAGGATTATTAGTTAATCGATGAAACTAACAAGCCCGTGATGAGTCAGATGTAAGAAGACAGCTCATACTAGGGGATTGTTAGCAAAACTCAGTTAATAAACATCTCATTTAGACTTTCATGGAAAGCTCAAGAATATAGCCTCAATTAGGTTGCCTGAACATGGGATTAGTGGTGGATTCTCCACCCTGGTGCCTTCTACCTCACACGCCTTAGTTTAGAGTCACAAAACAAGCCAGCCACATCGACACCCAACCTTGTTTGTGTTACAAAATCACCTGAATTCAGTTTAGGAAGCCATTAGATCATCTTAAGCACCACGAGTCTCTGTGGTTCGACCCGTATTTGCCGTGTGCTACATTGAAGACACCGTGCACTTGCGGTATAATTCGTAGGCTAAAATAACCCCATTCCAAGGCCTACCATTTACTTTCCGCAAGGGGATCGATAAATTGTATCCATTTGCTATTGCTATATGCGTATAGAGGTTGTATACAGATGTACACATGTGGTTGTATGCGCACGGTTGTAGCTCGCCATATTGAGGCATTGACCGTGCATGGTTGTATGAATATGCGTACGGACTCGTGATAGACACATTTTTGTGTCTGAATTGTCCTCAGTGTCTCTATTGTTAGTCTCGATTTTTGTTCTAATTTTGGTGTTTTTATGTGTGTCTAGGTGCTTTTGGAGAAACACACTTGTGCGGAAAAAGTCGCTCAAAAAGTGTTATTTGGACCCCGGGAGAAAAGTGATAAAGGCACCCTCATTTTGGATAAGGACACCCCCAAGGAGCCACCTACTATTCGCACCCCAGAATATGATAGGGGGACACCATCTTCTTCGTTCAAAAAAACAATTTTGGCGGGAAAAAAATATTCTCGCCTGGCAGATTTAGGGTTCGAGTTTAATCATGCTCTAGGGAGATTCAAGGGCTGAAATTAAATGGGTTTGTTCTAATTGACCTAACAGGGCTGGTATGGGTCTTCCTTTCGGTTAGAATTGGCTAGATTGTCGAGATAAAGCAAAACAGGGGAGCACGTTTAAAAGAGAAATAAACTCGGGATTTCATATGGTTTGGCGTGTGTCTGCACGATCTAAATTCATCATAGCCGTGAACTGAACGTGTTTGGATATAGTTGAGTCTCTGAAGATGCGTGAAGAAGATAAATAAGGAATGTTTGACAGCTGATAACGCGTGGAAGATCAAAGAAATGGAAAATATTGTCGTGAGAATAAAAATAATAAAGAGAGGATATTTTGAAGTTATGAAGGAGATTCAATGCATCTTTCGGGTTTAAATAGGTTGAATTAGTACCATACAAGGGAGACAGAGAGATTGGGAGAGTGGCAGAGCTTCAGAAAGTCGAGAAAATCAAGTGGTAGGAAACCACCATTTCTGCTGCTGCTGAAGAACACGAAGAACATCAACGCACAAGGGACCGTCATTTTCTCTACAGTGACAACGACACATATGAGGGTCGTAGTTAGGAGACAGTCTTAAAACTACAGCAACAACAACACTTTACATGTATCGTTCTCTGTAACAGTCCGTTTGTAACAAATAAAACTGTTACAAATCAGGCTTTTCATCTTTTCTCCCTTGTTCATCATTTGTAAACCATTTTTGAGCATTAATAATGATTTTTGAGCGTTTTTCCAACATGATGATGAGCTAGAACCCATCACTGGGACGACGGAGGAAGCTGTTTTGCACCCATGTGGTAATTCTATTTAATTCCTTTATGACTATTTGCACTATTATAAGTGATTCATGATTTTTATTGATTATTTGTGAATTCGTTAGATGTCGCATGCTTAGTCTTAGGTACTTTAGATGTGTCATGCTTGTGAATTACATATAATTCTTTATAAAATCTACCTTGGCAAAGAATTAGAGTCGATGTTTGTTATTTTATGAGCTTTAATTGTCCGGAATTAATAGATGAACCGCATGAATGTGAGAATTGGTGGAATCCCGAGTCCCAGTAACTCTCTTCGTCTTGTGGCATAAATTGTATATTTTCTCTATTTTTATTATTTTTCTTTATTAAATCCTAGAATCGATTTCAACAAGTCCGAGTGAACGACAACCTTACTTACCACTATCAAAAATTCGATCAATTTTTATGCCACGGGCACGGACTTGTGTATAGATTTGTTTTTAGGTTTTTTTTTTTTTTTTTTTTTTTTTTGTTCCTTTTTACGCGTTTTGGTATTCTTTGTTTGTTTTCAGATTTGGAACTAAGCTAAAGAAAAAGGGAGAAAGCGCTGAAAACAAAAGCGAAGCCAAAGAAGGAAAGAAAAGAAGAATCCAAAAGGAGTGAAGAAAAAGATTTTGTATATTATTTTATTTTATTTTTTTTAGAAACTGTAATTAAGGTTTTTATTTTTGTAATATTTTATTTTTGGACATTTTTTCTTTTTCTTTGGGACATTGAACATTGGACTTTATTTTTAAAACCCTAAAGAAGGGTTGGTTTAAATATAAACTGCACATGGAAGGACGACAGTTACGATACTGTCTCGGCCCCTCGGGTTCGTACATGACATAGGAGTTGTGTCCCGAGTCGACCTCAACGGTTCATCCCCCGTCTGGAACGGGAGGTAAGAATTCGAAACACCCGCGAATCCCCTGTCAGCGGGTTTACTGGATGATTTTTTATGCATATATGTTGAGGACCTGAAATCGGATTTAATTTTCTAGTAAAGGGCAAGGCCTGGCCATATAAGATAAGGGTTCGGATTTCATCACCGTTCTCTTCTTGCCCGCCTTAGGAACACGTAACCTACACGAACCTAAGCCTTAAAATTTGGACTAGAACGAGACCGATAGGGTAACGAGCTTAATAGGAAAGTCATTCGAAAAATATTGGTTACTCTTTTAAGCATACTTCGAAGTTCATGATGGTTTCTGTAAGTTGAATGCGTGACTGCGCCGCCTTGTAATGCAGTGAGGCCTTGGGTATCAAAGCTCCGCGCAGCTTCCCTCGCCTCTATTCAACTTACTTAAACTCGGATTGATTCCAGAGGGGTTTGCTTAAATTGTAACGAATTCCCTTTCGAAGGATTAGAAGCTAGTCTAGAAAACAATCTAAGTGGAGCTATCATGCTTTTTGTTTGCTAGAAATCAGTAGGTTTGTTATGGTCGAGTCAGCCTTGTTTGTGCTTGTGTAGAATTCCCTTGCAGTTAGGATGTCAAACTGGTATTATAATAGCCATCACAATGAATATGAATATCCAATCGAACAATATGGACATCACTCTTTTTATGACCGAGAGTGTGAATAGTGGTTGGGAACGCCAACCTTTTGAAGATCGTGGCTCATACCACGGTGAGCCCAATTACTATTCACATGAATAATGGCCATACGAGCAAAATTCTATAATTCCTCTTCTCGGATGAAGCACGTAGGATACTTGAGTCAACGTGTAAGTTAACCGAGTCAACACGTGAGTTTCCGAGACAACACGTAGGTTAGAGTTAGAGACGGAAGAAAGAATTGCTCGAATTACTCTTGATTGCCAATACATTCTTTCCAATATCACCCGTGAAAATTAGGACAATTTTTATAATCAGGATGACGAGGTTAGAATTGGTAACACTACTTGTGTAGATGAGGTTCAACCATTTTCATGTTGTTATAATGATGATTATGATGAGGATAGTGTTGATGAAGAATTTGAAATAAATAGGCATAGTGATCAGGAAATTGTTACCCCAATTGAGCTTTATAACGATAATATTATTTCTAGTTCAAATCCAAATAATTTTAATAATTATTCACCTATTCAAAAGGATGAGGATTTGACTAGAGATACCCCCGTTTTAGACGATATAGTATTTCCTTTTGATTACGAAGCCAAGGATGGTTTAGAGGAACGAGTATATTTTGAGTCTAGTGATTTAGAAACAATAGACTTAGAAAAAGAAAATGAACTCGTAGAGATGAGTGAGGATGTACATGACTTAGAAGAATCAATTGACCATTTTCAGGAATCAGATAACCTTAAAATTAGGGAAGTTGTGACTAGTCTTTTTAGAGACACTGAAAACTCTAAGTTTGGGGGTGATTATCATTCTCCATGTGCCTTAACTCTTAGAAAGGTCCCTAACTTGGGACTTGACATATGTGCCTTAACCATTTTAAAAGATTATCTTCATACACTTTTTCCTGAGCCTAGTTGTGTCCATAAAGAAGTTCAGTTGTTAAGAACCCATCCTCTGGTTGATGTGGTTAACCCAGGCTATGATACCACGATTGATTTTGTATTCCCGCCAAATATTTTTCAACCAATTGCGGGAACGTATAAGTTTCATATGTGTCAATTATTAAGTTTTGAGGCTAAACCTAATTACTTTAGAGATTAGGTCGACACATTTGCTTAAGGAAGACCACCAATCTTATTGTGGTCATCTCGTGTAAGTCAAAACTGATTGACGTAGAGGATCCTCAATTATTCAAAGTTATTGTTATGTGCTTCTAAGTTCTTAACTCGAGTATTTCGAGACTCTACAACCCGATCTTAAGAATCCTTCTTTCGAGGAAGTCCAGCCCATGAAAACCGTTTATCTAGACCCTTTTATAGAACTCCGAACCCGAACCACAACTAGATATAGTTGTCTTAAACAAAAAAATAGATAAGGGTGTGTTGGATATCTTCCGGTCTCGTTAGCGTTTCCTCTTCTTGTGGTTAGCACTTTTGATCCAGATGACCCGCAGATTATTCGATCGTTGCTATATGATTCTTCGAGTGACTAATCCTTTCCAATGTCCGGGTCAAGACTTTAAACTTAGCACTTATTGGGAGGTAACCCATGCTCTTGCAACACAAGAATATTTTTCCTTAACTCTTTTGCTTCAAATGGTAACAGATTTCTCCTTGTTCATGTTTTTAATTTCATCTTTAGAACATTGAGGACAATGATAGATTTAAGTTTGGGGGTATGGGAGAAACTTTTAGTTGCAATAAATAAACTCCAGTGAGACTAGAAATTTATGCTTATTAAGGTTGGCACTAACTAATCTAAGTGGATGGGAACATCTTGGTTGTAGGAGTTGAGGAACCAACCGATTAGATGGAAACATCTAGAAGAGTCTATTCATAAAAGCACAGAGCTCGTGTGTTAGAAAAGAAAACATGGTAGTTTCGCCATATCCTCGTGATGGAAACATCGAAAGAATCCTGATCACTTCTTTTTCTTTTTTTTTTTGCCATTGCTAGGGTGAAATAGAGTGACTGAGATGTATAAAAAAAAAAAAAAAAAAAAAAAAAAAAAAAAAAAAATTGAGACCAGACCATCAGACCAACCGGAATAAATTCAATAAAGTCGACCACTGGAGCCCTTGTATATGCCAGTTGTGTTGACCTAGAGTTAGGATTATCGACCACTGGTCCCCTTGTATATGCCAGTTGGGTTGATATTAGTCCAGGCCAGGTATCTCAGCCCATTAGGATAGGTTCACCTTAGTCAACATCATCCATGTTTTTCTCTACATCCATCTTCTTAATCTTTCCATGTGATTGGTTGACTCCGGTTTATGATGTCCAGAAACTATCTGAGTAGAGCTCTGTCACTTTATATGAATTTTAGTATGCTTGAGTGCAAACTCGTGTACAACAATTGGAATTTCAGTATCAGGGTACTTCCTCCCGTAGTCAATAAGTATGCCAACCAAGGAGATTCTTTAGTGCCTTCCAAGGTTCTCGCGTAGATAGCCAGGATCCGGAGTAAAGGTTTTGTGGGTACACCTCTGGTAAACCCTCCGGAGACAACACTCCGCCACTAGGGCCACCTAGCGGTTTAACGGCTTGCTGCACGTGCTAAGTGTAGTCATTTTATTTCTAGATTAGATTTGATCGGGACTAGCAAATAATAAGTTTGGGGGTATTTGATAGACACATTTTTGTGTCTGAATTGTCCTCAGTGTCTCTATTGTTAGTCTCGATTTTTGTACTAATTTTGGTGTTTTTATGTGTGTCTAGGTGTTTTTGGAGAAATACACTTGTGCGGAAAAAGTCGCTCAAAAAGTGTTATTTGGACCTCGGGAGAAAAGTGATAAAGGCACCCTCATTTTGGATAAGGACACCCCCAAGGAGCCACCTACTATTCGCACCCCAGAACAGGATAGGGGGACACCATCTTCTTCGTTCAAAAAATTAGTTTTGGCGGGAAAAAAATATTCTCGCCTGGCAGATTTAGGGTTCGAGTTTAATCATGCTTTAGGGAGATTCAAGGGCTGAAATTAAATGGGTTTGTTCTAATTGACCTAACAGGGCTGGTATGGGTCTTCCTTTCGGTTAGAATTGGCTAGATTGTCGAGATAAAGCAAAACAGGGGAGCACGTTTAAAAGAGAAATAAACTCGGGATTTCATGTGGTTTGGCGTGTGTCTGCACGATCTAAATTCATCATAGCCGTGAACTGAACGTGTTTGGATATAGTTGAGTCTCTGAAGATGCGTGAAGAAGATAAATAAGGAATGTTTGACAGCTGATAACGCGTGGAAGATCAAAGAAATGGAAAATATTGTCGTGAGAATAAAAATAATAAAGAGAGGATATTTTGAAGTTATGAAGGAGATTCGATGCATCTTTCGGGTTTAAATAGGTTGAATTAGTAGCATACAAGGGAGACGGAGAGATTGGGAGAGTGGCGAGCTTCGTAAAGTCGAGAAAATCAAGTGGTAGGAAACCACCATTTTCGTCAGCCGAAGAACACGAAGAACATCAACGCACAAGGGACCGTCGTTTTCTCTCTGGTGACAAAGACACATCCGAGGGTCGTAGTTAGGAGACAGTCTTAAAACTACAAAGAACAACAACACTTTACATGTATCGTTCTCAGAATCCGTTTGTAACAAATAAAATCGTTACAAATCAAAGCTTTTCATCTTTTCTCCCTTGTTCATCATTTGTAAACCATTTTTGAGCATTAATAATGATTTTTGAGCGTGTTTCCAACATGATGATGATCTAGAACCCATCACTGGGACGACGGAGGAAGCTGTTTTGCACCCATGTGGTAATTCTATTTAATTCCTTTATGACTATTTGCACTATTATAAGTGATTCATGATTTTTATTGATTATTTGTGAATTCGTTAGATGTTGCATGCTTAGTCTTAGGTACTTTAGATGCGTCATGCTTGTGAATTACATATAATTCTTTATAAAATCTACCTTGGCAAAGAATTAGAGTCGATGTTTGTTATTTTATGAGCTTTAATTGTCCGGAATTAATAGATGAACCGCATGAATGTGAGAATTGGTGGAATCCCGAGTCCCAAGAATCCTCTTCGTCTTGTGGCATAAATTGTATATTTTCTCTATTTTTATTATTTTTCTTTATTAAATCCTAGAATCGATTTCAACAAGTCCGAGTGAACGACAACCTTACTTACCACTGTCAAAAATTCGATCAACTCGGTACTGTATGGCTGCTTTTTAAAAAAATAATAATTTCAGAACAGATGTGGTATGAGCCGAAACGACAAAATAAGATAGAAGTAACAAACATTGCAAGCACATTTCTTTATAGTCTTGCTTATTTCAAGGAAGAAACTTGGAACCATACAAAATAAAGATAAAATATTGTAAGTTGTCCAACTGACTGGATACCATAAAGAAAATCGCAACACGACGAAGGAACCGGAAGTTTCATTGCTTACACAACTATAAAGTCCAACAAGAAGCAACTGGGATTTCTTGATTAGTTCTAATTCCCAACTGTACGGGTGGTATCCCTCTACTAAGAATATTTTACAATTACTCGTCTATTCTCTCCTATTTACAGAGGAAACTTGAGACCATACAAAATAAACAGATTATTTATGATAAGTTTCACAAAATTAAAGTGGATGCAAGTTTCGGTTGTTGTCGAAATGACAGAATACCATCTTTAAACCAATAATTCACGGAAATAGAAACAAAATAAAAAATTGGCTGAAAACCATAAATTTTTCACATAGTTACCGTAACAAAATGGAGAACAACATGTGATGTACACAGGTTTGGTGCTGGTGTGCCTAGATTGCGCTCTCCCCCTGATTTTGGTTGTGTTCCGACTGCGCTTGATACCACTTTTATTTTGTTTTATTGTTGCATTCGATGAGCAAACATAATGCGGATTATTACACTTAAGGAACAAAACTTCTGGCTCCTGCAAAACAAAACCAATGAATTATATTAATTGCTTGGTAAAAACCTCTGAGAAAATCAGGATTAATAAAAGCTATCCATTTCCCCCTGTTGCTTTTCTTTTTCACACACTGGTCCATGATTAATGCAGTGGTTCTACCACACAAAGAGGAAGATCAAAGATATTTGAGAAACTCTTAACAATCTAATAATTAAATGACCAAGTTAGTAATCAAAAAAGCTGACCATCTTTATGTTGCTAAATATTAGTAATCAAGTTAAGATTCATTGAATGTCGGTCCATTGGCCTATTGTTGAACATAACTACACAAACATAAATGAAAGCTTACCTTTCTATAGTTATAAATGAGGGTGTTCAATCAGTACTATGAAAACCGATAGATAATTGCAACCAAATGAGCTTAGATAATATGGTATACACCTCACATATGCAAAAACAAATTACCAAAATCAGCGGGAAGACCAACCCATAATCTAAGGAGTAACAATTCCTAGAATAATATCCCAAATTCACCGAGAAAAAAATTGTTACTTCAGGCCCATCTTGTAGTGTAAATCAAGATTAGACAATGTAGAAAATATACATGCATCTTCACTTTCACTATCCTAATTTATTCGGTACTTCGATAAAAATATCAAGAAAATTATTTTCTGGTGATTGTTTGCTGTCATTTTCAATTCTGTTTTAGACTATCCATGATCCAGCGTTAAGGCATGCAATATCAATTGAAATAACCTGCATTATACCTTGCACAACACACAATAAGCCTATGGAAATCCATTAGTAGTCGTAGGAGTGAAAACATTAAACATCAGTCACCTCACCAATATATATCAAAAGTAGAGGAACCTAGGGATTTAAAGATGTACAATCTATAGATATATGTAAAACACTCAATAAGAAAGAACAAAGGAAGTGATATGTAGTGATAATGTTAGCCAGAAGAAGAAAGACGAACAAAGGAAGTGATATGTACACTTCGCAGCGATTGAATGAATAATCATTTTTCAGGGACAATTATACAAAGTGTTACCCAGAATTGGTTAATAACTTAAACTGTTTTGCATCCGAAAAGTATGATGTAAACACCAGCTAAGCTAAGGATTACGGCACTTCGTCTCGATGGTTTCTTTAATACATCCAACAAATTAGTTAAGCACCGACTAAGAAAAACATTGCATCCACAAATCTAGTTGTTGTTTACTTGATCTTCTTTTCACGTAGCAATTCAGAGAGTGGGATCATCTTATTAAATCGAGCACCTTTATGAAACTAATATAAACAGCCTCTCCATAAAGAATAGCACACAAACACAATAAGAGAGAGCTAGAGATATTTCTTTCAAAAAAAAAAGAGCTAGAGATAATCAACCTGCAAAGTACGTACCTCCAGGAATCAGGAATAGGATTCGTAGAGCATCTTGCAATCCAATTTAGATCGAAACAAAGATAATTGAAACTTAATGATGTATTAATAACTCCAGGAATCAGGGTGGTGGTGTTAAGGTATCTCCCGAATTCATTTGAACCCCTACAAAATTCAAAAAATGAAGAAAGAAAATCATAGACAATCCAATTTAGATCGAAACAAAGATAATTGAAACTTAATGATGTATTAATAACTACCGAACAACAAAAATGCAGATTGAATGAAGGAAAGTTATAGATGTGAACTGAGTTTTCCGCTTCTTCCTTCTTGAATTTGAACCTGATTTAATTTCAGATGCATTTAAAAAAGAAATCAATACCAACTTTTAATTTAAGACCACAAAACAAAATCTTAAGAGCGCCCCAAACTAAGAAATCTTACCTTTCTAAAACATCTCATTGATAATGAACAATACCATTTTTTTTCCTCCTTGTTAAAGCTCTATGATTCAACTTGTACTTCCCTATTTTACTCTGCAAATCTTCTCAATGAGAGTTGCAAGTGTTGGAGCTTCCTATTACAGTAATTCCCTTTAATTTGGTTTGTTGTGGTTATTCCATCCCCAATATCAATATTCACTTCCTCTAAATTTCGTGATTTGAAGAATGCTGAGTATCGACATCAGTGTTTTCTGTGGATCTCTGCGACAAAACTGTCACTGGCGCAAGATAGATATTGTGATTCTGCCTCTTGATGCAATGATCTCTCACCAGCTTCATCATTGACATATACAAACACCTATGACAGAAGGAACACTTAAAGTTAACCACACAAACGAAAAAAGAAAGTCAATGTCATATTAGTATAATGTGGTTTTATAGGTATATATACTTCTTGACATCATATCTGATGTCAATTAACATTGAACCTTTGGTGAATTAATTTACTTATGAGAAGTAAATTGCACATCTTAAAGCAACGAAGAAGAGGTACCTGATGACGTAACAGTGAGAACTATGTCTCCTCTGAGTCGACGACTCGCAGCTACTATATGAAATTAACCATCAAAGGAACTGAGACCCGCAAAATCCATGCAGTACGAATGTTAAATCTTAATTTCTCCATTCCTAGTAAAAAGTGATAAACCTCGAAGTATATTTCCTGATTTAGAGGGGAATCCAGAGAATCAATTCAATAAGAAAGAAAGAATATATGATAAAGCAACATGCTAATAAAATTACTTTCTCAAACCGACTAATGTGATATAGTCTCGAATAGCTAGATATTAAAGCGATTTACATTTTTCACACAATATGCTCTGACATAATGTTACAACTGATCTATCACTAACTTAATCCTATTTCAAAAAGTTCATTTTTGCTTGAAGATGAGGTAGTGTCTGCTACATTTTATTCAGAAAATAAAAAAAAATAAGTTGGCTACCTTCCAATCATTACCTGGCTTAATACATAATGTTACACCTAGTGCTTTGCTGCTTTGCTTAGTGTTTGATTATAATTAACATGAACAGTTATACCATAGATTACTTGGCACATTGATATACCAAAAGGTAACATAATACTTTAGGCATATGCCAAATGTTAAAGGAGAAGAGTTTTTTGTTTACAAAAGTTGAGAAAATTACTTGGCACATTGATATACCAAAAGGTAACATAATACTTTAGGCATAGGCCAAATGTTAAAGGAGAAGAGATTTTTGTTTTCAGAAGTTGATAAAAGTTTAACCATACAATACTAATTGTATTTGCATCATACAATAAGTGGAACTTACAGATTTCATAGGAACTCTCTAGTAACAAATAGCCTTTGGACCCCGCCACAAAAAGAACTACCGTCAAAATTAAACATCAAGAATCACTAATACAAAGTTACACAATATAAACTAAACTGCTTCCATCAGCACTACTACGACTTACTCTATAGACATGACATTTAAACCCGAATCATTGTCGATTCCTCTTGCAGCATCATAGTAATTGGTAATCATTACCTCGCTACTAATTAACATGAATTACAGAGCTATCAATCAGAATACTGATAGTGGACACTAATCAACATATACCTGAGTAATTGATAATGTGTACAACATAAAAAACCATACAACTTGTAGATGTAGAAAATCCTACTACTACATCCGAGTGAAATATACTAAGAAGCAAACGAACAAAGACATCAAAGAACACAAGATTTACGTGGTTCGGTATGATTACCTACGTCCACGGGGGTTAAGGGGTGATCTTATTACTTCACGCTAGGTTACAAGGATCTAACACACAATAATGCTCATTAATGCCTAATACAACTCTCCTTTCTCTCTCCTCTTTTTCCCCCCATCTACCTTCCTACACGATCCCTATTTATAGCTACAGGTGGTGATACACCAATATTACAAGTGTTGAGCCTGGTATAGCTTCCTGGATGTTCTTTCGGGTGTCTTGTCGGGTGCCTCGGTCGATCTCTACCTTTTATCGAGCCGAGTCATTTGGCCGAGCGTGTCATCGCCCGATGTCGTCCGTTGGGTGGATATGATCGGCATCGCTCTTCAGATACTTGGCCGAGTCTTGTTTTGACCGAGCTTCTCTCATCTCCTTACCAACCTTGTCAGTGCATTAATTGCCCTCGAACTCGACGAGCATCACATCAAAGCTTTTCCCCCTTCATGTCGGCTTTTCGAGCTGTCTCTATTCCTCTTTCCCCGTGCCTGTGCCTCGGTGAGGTGATTCAAAGGCTTCTAATACTCGTTTCGCCTGGTGCGCCCTTAGTCAGGATGGTTCCACCTAGCTCCATGGATTATTTGCACCTACATTTATGCCCCTTCTTCCACTCGTGTGATCGACACGTGGGGAAGAAACCGCCTCGTCTTCCCACGTCCTTGGTCATGCCGGGTTTTCCGCCATGCTGTTCCCCACTTCCTTCGAGCGTTGCAACCGGTTTACCTTCCTCGTCGGTTACCACCGGAGAGGTTTATAAACCTGATTCTTAAACCTCATCCCTTTACTTTTCCTCAGCCATCTTTCCTCCTTCTCTCCGTTTTTGTCTGCTTCTCCTTCATTATCATTTGTTATCTTTTCCACAGGTTTCTTTCCTTCTTCCTCCATCGTTCTGCATCTTCCTTGTTTCCGTCACCGCTGCAACTTCCGATTTTGGTCGTATTTTTGCTCCTCCGGTCGTTGATGAGCACGAAAGTGCGACGCATTTTCACCCATAAATACATTAGTTAGGCCTCATTTTATCTCTAATAAACTTGTTTGTAGGTGTTTTTGTCAAATAAGCTCTTATGGAAAAAGTTGCTCGAAAAGTGGTTTTTGTACCCGAAGGACACATGTTATTCGGACTCTCAATTTTGGATAAGGGGCACCCAATTACTAAGGGGCACCCTAATTACTATTCGCACTCTGGATTGGATAAGGGGCAGTCATCTTCTTCGTTTGAATTTCAATTTTGGCGGGAAAATGGTTGCAGAATTAGGGTTGAAGATTTGGAGGTGTTCTAACGAGATTCAATGGTCGAAATCAATTGGGTTTGTTCCCGATACCTAAACAAACTGTATGGGTCATCGTGTCGATCAAATTTGGCTAGATAATCAACAATCGATGAAACAAGCAAGAACATTTTTGGGGAAAATAATGGCGGTGAAGAAACAGATTTTTGGCTCGAGTTTTGGAGGAATTTTAGAGAGACTTAAACCGAAACTTCTTGGCGGACTTGTTTTGACGTAATGGCTGGTATGGGTCTTCATTTCGGCTAGAAGTGGCTAGATTGTCGAGTTAAAGTCAAACAGAGGGAGTGAAGAAAGACACGAGATTGTACGTGTTTTCCGTGCATGGCGTTAGTGTTTTGACTTCGCCTCGAGGTGTTGGTAACAAGTTTGAGTGTGAACAACACGAGCGAGGCGTGAAAGAAAGAAACTAGGAAGCAAATCCCGTAACAGGAAAGAATATAAAGAAAATATTCTCTCTTTACTGCCGAATATTGGAAGAATATTGTGGAGTGATTACAAAGATTTTTGAAGTCCTGTGATTATAAATAGAGTTTCCTGAGAGCAGAGACGGGTATCGAGCGATTGGGGAGGCTACAGAGTGGAGAAAATCGCTGCAGAGAAATCTGCAGCAGCAGCAGAGAAAGATTGAAGAACGCGAAGAACAGACCCTCAAAGACAGTCGTTAAAGCACTGTCGTTTACGCGGAAAATATAAGTCGTCATTCCGCGACGTCCATCGTTATTCTTCGTAAGAGTGGGTTTTGCAACGCTTATAAACGTTGCAAACTCCCGGTTTATTGTATTTTCTCTTCTTTTCTTCTTTGTAAACACTATTTGGGCAATAAAAATGAATTTTGAGCGTGTCTACATCATGAGTAGCTAAGCCCCTACATTGGGTCGACGGAGGAAGCTGATTTTCGCACATGGGTGAATTTATTCTATTTTCTATTTGACTTTTGCACTAATTTATAATAGAATTATGATTTGATAAAATTAGTTGTGATTCAATTAGATAGGTTATGCTTTGAATTAAGATAATCTATGCTTAGGGGATACAATTAATGTTTTGAAGATCTACTTTGGCAAAACAAGAGTTGATGTTTTATTTATTCACTGAGCGATAATTGTTGAGAATGAATAATGAACCTCGTGTTGTGAATTCGGTAGAATCCTAGGCCCAATGACTCTCGCTTTTGTCTATTATTTTCTTTAAACCTTTAAATTTAATCTTCGCAAGTCTGAGAGAACGAATCTTAATTACTATTACGAAAACTAAGAAAAATCTTAAATCACTAGCTGCTGGCTTCATCATACCTATTCATCATCCGACCTGGTTAGCTAATGTGGTCCCAGTAAAGAAGAAAAACGGACAGATTCGGTGTTGTGTGGATTTCAGAGACTTGAACAAGTGCTGCCCTAAGGACGACTTTCCTCTGCCTAACATCGACATGTTAGTAGAGGCCACTAGGGGACATGGCATGTTTTCCTTCATGGATGGTTACTGGCTACAATCGAGATAAGGATGTATGAGCACGATGCAAGTAAGACAAGCCTTCCGAACCCCTCTTGGCAATTTTTACTATCTTTGTTATGCCATTCGGTTTAAAGAACGCCGACGCAACGTATCAACGTGCTATGACGGCAATCTTCCACGACATGATGCATAAACAAGTAGAAGACTATGTAGATGATATCGTGGTCAAGTCAAGGGCTCGAGAAGATCACACCAGCGTCTTACGACAAGTGTTTGAGAGGTGTCGAGAATATAAATTGAAGATGAATCCTTTGAAATGCGCTTTCGGCGTCTCTTCAGGTAAATTTCTGGGATTCCAAGTAACTGCAGAAGGGATCAAGGTAGACCCGTCCAAGACTCAAAGCTATCCTCACAATGCCGCCCCCACGAATCGTGAAGGAGCTCCAGAGTTTCATGGGCAAGGTGAACTACATTCGACGTTTTATACCCGGCCTAGCCCAACTTACCGCCTCATTCACCCCCTTGCTGAAGAAAGGAGCCAGCTTCGTTTGGACCGCAACCCAACAGGAAGCTTTTCGAAAGATTCAGCGAATACTGTCATCCCCGGCCATCATGAAGTCTCCGCACAAGGGAAACCGCTACATCTCTACACGCCTTCAGTGACACCGCCATAGGGGCTCTAATCGCTCAGGAAGACGACGAGGGAATCGAACGTCCCATATACTATTTCACTCGAATATTAAGAGATCTTGAACTCGGATATCCCAAAGCGAGAGAAAGCATGTTTATCTTTGATCCATTCCATTCGAAGTTTAGGTATTACCTACTATCCAACAAGGCGATACTTGTGTCTAAATCGACCCCGCAAAGTTTTTACTTTCAAAGCCGGTCTTGACGGAAGGACAGGCAAGTGGCTTCTCCAAATGTCGAGCTGGACATAACATGTACGTCACCTAGAGCTATCAAGGGTCAAGCAGTCATGGACTTACTAAAAAGCATTCCTTGGAGAAGGCACTACGGGGCTCCACGAGGATCTTCTGGAGAATTTCCAGACATCTCTGTTTTGGAAGAAGAAGTGTGGCTCTTGTATTTTGATGGCTCACTACCCCTAGCAAAGCACACGGAGGAGCGGGTGTGGTATTAGTATCTCCAATCGGGGAAGTATTCTCACACTCCTTCAAGCCGGACTTCGAATGCACCAACAACTCAGAGAGTATGAAGCCTTCCTCATAGGGGTCAATAGCCAAGCAAGTGAGTCACGCGTTTGGAGATAAGAGGTGACTCCAAGTTACCGGTGAATCGATGAATGAGGTATACGCATCGAAGGAATTAACGCTAGCTCCATATCGATCGAAGCCCAAAGGTTACTAAACTATTTTGTTGATGCAACCATAACCCATGTCGGCCGCAAAGAACAACAAACACGCCGATTGTCTAGCAACACCGGCTTCCAAATTGAAGTTCGAAGGTTTGGAAGAAACCCTGACAGTAAAGAGGAGAACCATAGAATCGACATGGCTATCACAATACAAAGACACCAATACCGACGATTGGCGAACTCCAATCATTCAAGAGCTCAACAACTCACTCTCCCAAGGAAAGGTCAGTCTTAAAACCCTGCAGAACTTCTTCATGCTTCATGGTATGCTGTATTATTGGAACCCGGATGGTTCCCTGTCAAGATGTCTTGGGGATGAAGAAGCACAACTACAGCTGAGTCGTGTTCACAATAAAATTTGTGGACAATCACTGGTGGTAACGCTACCGACGACTTCAACGCTCGGGCTATTCGGCCGAGAGATGGAGACTCAATCCAGACTACTTCAGAAGTCCTGCTCAAATTTCCAAGCACCGCCACATCAATTGGAAATATTTAACGTGAACCATACTGGGGACTAGAGAGATCCATACATTAGTTATCTCCGTGACGGAACAACTCCTGCCAATCAAAAGGATGCTATCAAGATAAAGCAAAAGGCCAAGCGGTTCGTATTGCACGAAGGGATCCTGTATCGCAAGAGCTTCGGAGGTGATCTACTACGATGCCTGGCTGGGGAAGAAATCCCGGTCATGCTGAAGGAGACACACGAAGGAGAACATCAAGGGAAGAGGAAACTGTTTCTCCAGATACACGAGAAATACTATTGGCCGACCATGGAGGATGACGCAGCCGCTTTTGTTCAAAGCTGTCACAAATGCCAAATTCATGGGAACCTTGTTCATGCGCCTTCCACCCCTTTGCACTCGATAAGCGTCCATGGCCATTTTATAGTGGGACCTGGATATTATCGGGAAAATCAACCCTCCATCATCAAAGCAAAGACGAGTACATCATAATCTGCGACAAAATACTTCACCAAATGGGTAGAAGCCATTCCCCCGCGAGGGACTACAGAGGAGCAACAATTGCGGCTTTCATTAAAGAACATATCATTTGTCGTTTTGGTGTGCCTAAGCATATCATCACTGATAATGGCACTCCCTTCGCCAATAAACAGGTACGAGAGTTACTTGAAGAGTATGGCATTAAACAGGTCTTCTCTACCATCTACTATCCTCAAGGGAACGTACAAGCTGAAAGTACCAACAAGACATTGATCCGGATCATCGCCGAACAATACACGATAATCCTAGGGAATGGCATGACCAGATTACCAATGGCGCTATGGGCATACCGGACATCACCTTAAGCTCCAATGGAGTTTCCCCATACTCACTTGTTTACGGAGCGGATGCAATTTTCCCAGCAGAGATCAAAATCCCATCAGCCAGGATTGCAGCGGCAACCGGGATCCACTGGAACGAGGCTGAAGCCTGTAACTCTGGAGCGGAGTTAGACACTCTAGATTTCAGAAGAAACAAAGCAGAAGAACGCACTCAGGTGTACATGAATATAATTTCCAGGGCATACAACAAAACTGTGAAATCACGTGTTTTCAAAGTGGGAGATTTGGTTTTGAAAACGGCCAAACACATCCAACAAGACATGTCTGCACCAAAATTCTCACCGAAATGGGAAGGTCCTTACTCAGTCACCAAGGCTTACAATACTGGCTACTACAAGATCATTAAGGTGAACGGAGGCAAGCTGGAAGCGGCCATCAACGGAAAATGGCTCAAGGCATATCATGCTTGACTATTGTCCGCTCTGTCTTATGACGCTACAATACATACATTTATTTTCATTAAATGTTTGAATCATCAATTATGGTCAGAGATGCATTAATGAAAAACCCATTTAACCAATCAAAACCAATGCAATTTATTAGGAAGGATGTTCAAAAGAAAACTTTTGACATAAACGTCATTAACAAGGAGGGAGTACAGCTGAATACGACTTAGAGGAGGCCATCTAGAAGATTATAGTTCCTTGAGAGCATCATCTCCAAGCCTAGCTTGATATCTTTCTATCCTTTTCTTCAAGTCCTATACTTCCTGCTCTACCTCCTTTGATTTCGCAGCCAGAGCCTTCTCCTCTTCCAAGATAGCTTTCGTAGTAGGAACAACGTTTACGAGGATACCAGCTCGATCAACCTTGATGATATCAAGACGCTGCCGCAACCAGCCCACGTTGAACTCCATGGACTCGCAGGTAGTTACCATATTATCTCACTTTTCGAGGCTTGATTCGACAACGTTTGCAGATAGAAATATTCTCCATCTCAAAGAATCATGGGAAGAAGGCGGTTTATCGCGGTGACCAAAGCAGATGAACAAGTGCTTGGACCACATTCCCGGTTGCGATATGGCCGTACTTTCTCCATAACTTTGTGTACAAAGGCACAAACTCCTTCCGCACTAAGAATCCACCGACATCTCGGTAGCCGGAGGATAAACATATCATGAGAACATCGAATGAAAGACCCGCATTGGGGTATTCATAAGATGAGATACCCAGATCAAGATCTTCGAGGTCCACAGGTGGGTAGGCGTGTTTGATTTTGAAGGAAGAGGACTGTTTAAGTCGTCATCATCGATAACCGTCACACATGTTCCGTATGGTATCTCCGCAAGAATGAGAGGATTATTCACTGATCATTATGAAGAACAAGCAATTGTTCGAAAAGGAAAAAGAGACGAACCCAAGTATGATCTTCTTGACTCTGGAGAACACGAGCAGGGGATTCATCATGAAGCTCAGACGCAGGTCGTGCACGTTTAACGGAAGATCCTGGATGGTATGAAGAAGACGATCCACTGGTGTTCGACATGATGAGGAAACAGAGTTTCTACGAGAAAGCCCTATTGTAAAATCATAAAAGTGGTTCAAAATCTCTACACCTGCATATATCCGAGGAAACCCTAAAACGATTACGGCGCCCGATATATGGGGATTCAACACCGACCAAGTCAGGCTTTCTTTTGAAACCTAAATTAGAAGAGCATCTGGATACGAGCGATTCAACCAAAGTGTGTAAGCACCCATGCCCCGGAATCCCAGTAGAAGAATCTTATCCCTAACTCAAACACCTAAGGGAGGAAGCCGGTCCATCAAGGCCTGTGGTCACGCACGTATGGAGGATTTCCCATGATTGGTCGTAATCCTCTCCGGGTAGACTTCCTTTATCTTGTCTTCTTATGTTTGTATATGTCACCATCTCATGCCTACCCCACAATAGTGTAACCATTATGTGCTAGGCAGGGGACTTAATGTTGATGGTGGATTTTCATTTAAGGCTAAAATTGTAAAGGCCAAAATTACGCGCTAACATCTTGCAAAAGACCAAGCCATTAATAAGTGATGAATACTTCTTCACTTTACTAATTCACCTAGAATAGAGCATGTGGCAACAATCCCAGTATTATGTGAATTAAATACACAAATTCATCCAGGTTGGAGCATGTAGCAACAATCCCATATACCCTGTGAATTTACATCATTATTAATTAATGCATGGCCAGCCTCGTATTTCCTGTACTCATTACCGGTGCGGCATAAAGACTGAGTGTTGTTCTCAGTAGAGCAACACGAATCTCCAAGCATTAATAATGAAGCATGTACGAAATACCCATACAGGCTACAAATCTCGGTGTGTTATATTAGCCCGATTGAGCATATTTTGAATCTGGACTGTCCATATCAGTCTCAGAAACAATCATGACCACACAAGTTGTCCGCACGATTTAACCAGCTTGTATGAACCCTAGCAGAGCAGTGACCAAAGCAATGACCACCGGCGGGCCCCTTAGAGCCATGGCCGGTCAAGTACAAGTCACGCCCTCCAAACAACCACCAAACACCGGCCTGGAGTTGGATGTCCAAGCTGGTATGGAACGACTTGGAGGAGCTCGTATGAACAAAGGCTGCCTACGACAGTCTCAAATCCATCACGTCCGTTTATCTTCGCCAGCGCAATTTGACGGCGCGGATCGCCCCATTCCCGGTCGTACAAGCACCGTTATGAACACCGACCCCCCCTTTCTACCTCGCATAGTCGACCATCTCACGACCTAGCAGGGGGAAGGAGCAAACGCTACCCAAAGTTTGTAGGCGTGATGCTTTAAGGGTCGTAGGAAATTCCACTAAGGGTCTTAAATCGATCCCGACCATCCAACTTCACCTAGGCATGTTTGGATGGCTTATATCGATCCCCACCGTCGAGACGTGTATTGGCGTGATCACCACCGGCCCAATGTGGGCCCCACATGGTCGGCCTCCCCAAAGGAGTAGCATAGCTTTCCAAACCGTTAGGTTGGAATCGTGTACAAAACCCTAATTAGGGTTTGCGGCATGTTACATGTGTCGCTAATCGATCACGAGCGTCCATCTTCGCAAGCTTGGACGAAGGGTGTAGATGTAGACTTAAAAGGTCCCGAGCATGTCAACATGATCATCGTGGGACCACCTACACACATGACCGGTCGACCAAGGCCAACCATGGCCGGATGTCTCAAACGCGCACCGAAGTAAGCATGGTGCGCGGTTTCCAACTTCTTTGCGACATGGGATTTCTGTTGCAAATCGATCTCAACCGCTCTTCTTTACCTGGTAAACTTGAGTGGCCTAGATCGCACCTTCGTGGGATAGTGAAGTATAAACATGGACACCAAAGATGTCGTCTACACACATGCATGATCGGTCCTCTATAAAACACTTCCCATGCTTGGATTCGACCAAAGTGAAAGAAGGAACTTGCGTGCCTCTTAAACCCCAATCCGACGGCCGCAGATGAGGGTTGCAAGTCATCTCGTCCGTCCAACTTTACCGTTTTTTAGACGGACAGCCTAAGACATGAGTTAGGCTATCAATGAGGCGTCACCACAATCACCGTCCACCACTCTTCCACATGGAGTGATCGGTCAAGTCAGGGATTACCTGTATAACCTCCAAACGATCACTCGAAGATGGCTGGACATGATGCTATTTTAAGACGCTTAAATTCGTGACTTACTCCGGTAAGCCTTAAAAACAGCGATGCTTCATACATGCTGAATATACTCGATGCAGTACCTGCGTAGAATACACACGATACTTCACAAGTATCGACTTCCTAAATAATTTAGTTATTTAGTCTAGCATTACATGCTACTTTCCGTGGGTCCCACGATCCACACACTCGAGACATCAATCATGTCACAAACGGGGGATACATACTCGGGGTATTGGTCCGCGGTTTACGCGTGCGGTGTGCAACGCGCCATCACAAGAACGTGTCGGGAAGTCATGGACGGTTAGAGATGACAGGATAAGTGGGCAAGACTGGTCGTGTAACATCAACACACAACTCCACTACTCCATCACTCCACTTCCTCCACTTCCCACGAGAGACGTGAATAAGGCTCAAATGACTTGTATAAATAGGTTCTCCTCCCTATTTCCAACAATAGAACAAGTCAAGACAAGACAGAAACCAAGTGTAAATACAAAACGTATTCAAACACTCAAAGCCTGCTTGCATCAATCGTAAGTTCTGCTCACCTTTCTATTACAAGTCATAAACAAGCCTACACCTTCACAATCTCAACACCTTCTTCGCTTCCCTCCCTAAGATCAACCCCATCTCCTTCACTTTGTGACCGAAGCAAGTCCGGAACGACCATTTCTTGGTTTAGGCCGAGTTGTGTATTGATTTCTCGAATCACAAGCACTCACCGCGCAGTGCATTTGTTTAGGGTTTAGATTCATTCCTCATCCACACGCCCCAAATTACCAAATCCGGCAGGAATAGTTTTCACCCATAAACAGCTGTATTGTGCACGAAAATGATAATGGTTCAACGCTAGGTTTTGGATAATGAAACTCTTAAGCGCTGTTTGGTTCAGCGCCAGGTTTTTCCGCGTTATTGTTCTGCGCCCGGTGCCATTGTATTCTGCAACTAACATTCTAGATTAGAACTTCCATAAGACTTAGAGCAGTTCCTATGGACTCAACAAATCAAGGATTTATTGATTTTGATCCCACTATGGACTCAACAAATCAAGGATTTATTGATTTTGATCCCACTATGGACTCAACAAACATGAAAAATGGATGTTCAAACCAACAAATTTGTTGGTTTGTTGAGTGAGATAGAACATGTAACGCATGTTTGATGGAACGACGGCCGTTGGTAGCACAATCGTTGGCGTTTTTCCTAAAAACGCGCAGACCATCATCACACGCCCGCGAGTCTTCCTCAAACGCCCACGACCCTTTCACTCACACCAAGTACAATTCCTGATTCCCAAAGCTTAATTTACTACTTTTTAATCCTACTTTATCTTACTTTATCCTATTTTATTTTACTTCATCTTATTTTATCTCACCTAAATATTATATTTTATCTTTATCCTATAAAATATTTTATATTAAAAAGAAATATTAGTGGGGGTCGGAAAACAAAATCTGTTCATTTTGCTCCAGTTTTCCATAGTGGAAAACAAAGTTTGTTCATCCACGTGGCTCAACAAAAAAAATATTTGTTGATTGCCATAGGAACTGCCCTTAGGAGGTTGTCCTAGTTAACATGGACCGCTAGCGGTGTCAATGGATGAATATCCGTCGGATATTTGGAAATCCGTATCCGATAGGTTAAGCGCTATCGGATAATCGATATTCGATAACATCCTATAGGATATCAAAATAAGATATCGGATATCAGACATTTATCCGAGAATATCCGGTTCTGATAAAAAATGTTAAAAACCCTGTAAAACATGTTCATAATTGAAATTTAAGTTCAATTTCTCAAACATTTCATATCGGATATCGGATATTTTTTCTTACTCTTCTACTCGACTCTAATATGGTTAGGGTAAATCACAAATAAGTCCTTTTTCTATGGGATATTAACAATTCGGATGTAGCCTAATCCGATTCCGATATGTTAAGGAACAAAAATCCCATAGAATATCCGATCCGATATCCGATAAAACGGATAAAATCCTATAGGATGTCGATTCTCGGAAATGGATTCTGGATATCGGACATACATTGACAGGTCTATGGACCGCTAATCTAGCTGCTAGATTAGCACACCGTAAGACTAAGCCTTATTACATGTACTATATGACATGAGAGTAAATGTAGAATCTAAAATAATCATTCTTTGGATATTTCGTGAGTATCCCATCCCATCCCATCCCATCCCCTAGTCTTTGTGTACACAAACAACAATAGTCATCATCATTCTGTCCGGATAAAATAAAAAGAGCAAATTGACTGCGAAAGTAAAAAATAAAAAATCGAGTCAATACTGTTTCTTCACAGCTGGGTTGCACAGACGCGGGACGCGAGACGCGACATTTCCACACGACCGACGCGATACTACAAAATTTTCAAAAAACTAGGACGCGGACACGTATATACATATTTTATTTATATATATAATCATGTATTATACAACAAAGTCAAGTATTTCGACCTTAAAAATTAGAAAATGATGTTACATATGTATACATTTCAAAAGAAAAGAAGATATCGTTTGTTTATACACTCCGAATGTTAAATAATCAGTCACTATTAAACACATAGCACAATCAAAATGCATTCTTAGATCAACACATGTCCAACTAAGGGTATACGTGATGTCATTTCCAATTACAAAATCCTAATAAAGACCTAAATTATTGATCTAAATGTTTGTCTTTCTTCATTTGGTTAATAATAGTAAAAATAAAGGAAAAAATTTGTATGAAAATGAAAAAAAAAAATGCGTCGGACACGCATCATCGGTGCGTCCAAACCAGACGCGCGCAGGACGCGCAAATTGGTGCATCAGACACGCGTCGTGTCAGCGTCCCACGTGCGTCCCGTGTCCACCGCGAGTCGAACGCGGACATGGCTCAAGAAATGGAGCGTCCGTGCAACCCAGCTTCACAGTAATACAGTATTCCTTTTTCTTCTTTTTTTTTTTAGAGAGAGAAACATTGAAAGGGTTAATGGCGAGCGAGTGAAACAACTTATTTTCTCTCTCTTCTGTAAAACACTACCTGGATTAAGTAATCACCACCAGCTCACCTTCTTCTTCTACTTCTTCTTCAATAATGGTTGTTGATCAGAAACAAGGAATGGATCTTAAACCCTAAACAGTTGGTCCTTTTTTGTTGAAATAATAGGATTGTTTGTTCTTATAAGAAGAGAAATCATTGAGTAAACCCTATTTAATCAATTGGATCGAAGAAGGGATTCAAAGAACTATGGCGTCAGCTAAGTCATCTAGGTCTAGGGTATCAGGTGGAGTAACACCATCAAAAGGAGCAGGAAATGTTGTAGAAAATGGTATACAGATCGAAGATAAACTCAAAGTATTTAGGAATGATAATTTTGAGCCTGAAGCATTTGTACAATCTAAATGTCAGTCTTTGAATGAAAAGGTATGATTTTGTCTCCTTCTTTTTGGGATTTGTTATATTTCATTTGACTAGATTGTTAGACAATATACAAGTTTTTGCGTTGATTTAATTACAAAGTGTTTCTCGTTTGATTAAATTTTCTAGTCCTAGTTACTTGATTGTGATTTGATTGATAAGGAATAATACCTTAAATTAGATAGAGAGATAGATTGAATTTAAGTCTTGATGGTTCTAATTAGGTTGAAATTATGTTAATATTGATCCATGTGTCTCCGCCAAAATCAGAAATTGTTTTCAATTTGGTAATGGTTCATCTGCACCATATGCCTAGTGGTAAGCAGATGGTCGAAAACATCTAGTCCCAAATTTCCAGTTTGCAGGATCCAAAACATCTAGTACCAAGTTTATCTATACATCTTAGTTGAGAGAAGAAAAATTAGCCAAACATCAGAACTCAGTGCTGTTTAGAATGTTTCGTCAATGATGGGATTGGGGCTAGGTGAGTTCACAAGAGTGAGGGTTTGATCATGTTTGTACCTTGATGGAATTAGGATTCTACTCCATATGCAATTGGAATACCTTGCAAGAATGTCAAACTACTAGACCCACATGGTTAATCTAGTGAACTAGAATCTCCTTAACTTGTATGGTTAACAATTTTTTTTGTCTCATGTATATAAAGACATTTTATGTGCAGAAGACCTTATAATACCTCTGTATCACAGCTTCTTTTCGTACGGGATCATTAACTGCACACAACACACTAAAAGAGGGTTCAGTTTTACATATGTTATCGCAATTATTACAGCGGTTTCTTTCGTCACATAGTCTTTAGTTATATGCTGTGGGAAAATGAAATAAATTTCTGCATCTATTACAGGAAATAAGGCAGTTATGCTCATACCTTCATGATTTGAAGAAGGCTTCTGCTGAGGAAATGCGTAAGAGTGTTTATGCCAATTATACAGCTTTCATACGGTGAGTGCATCATCACTAGCCATGTAACTATTAGATGCTCTGTAGTTTTATTGCTATTAGATGCGATTTTGAACTTCTTAAGCACATCACTTCTTTATAGTTTGGTTATTTTGGTTCTTGTATGCCAATTTTCAAAGCTCAAACTCTTTAGCCAGATACTGGGATAATCAATTTTATTATTGTGTAGTGTAAATACTGCATAACTTCTGATGGTCCTCTCGATCGAAATATTTGAAACATGTTCTTCTACATAGGTAAGAACCTTCACTGGATAACTAGTTATTAGTCTCCTTCGTTCTGCTCTTAATAACGGTTCGCTAATAATAAAGAATTGCACAATTCTTGTGATTATGCTGGATGCTCTAAAGCAAAAACGAGTTTTCCACAAACGATGTGGTCCATTTAGGCAGTTCACACCAATCTTTATTTTTCGTCTCCCCGAGGCATACTTTTGTTTTATCTAAGGCACACTCTTGGTCAAGGAAATGCTGATCACTTGGTTATCAAGATATGCTCTCAAAAGCTCTAGAATAGGAGGCGTTTCTTAATTTCTGTAGTGAATACGCAGTCAGTCCTAGTGAACTACCGAGTTAAAGAAACTATTTGTTAATTTGGGTAGTTAGACACCCCCTCTCATAAAGTTCGTGGTACTGTAATTTATCCTGAATGATCACCCACTCTCTCTCATAAAGTCCGCGATTGACTTTAATGATCACTCACTCTCTCTCATAAAATCTGTTGTTTCGAATTTGCAGCACATCGAAGGAGATATCGGATCTAGAGGGGGAGCTTCTTTCCATCAGAAATCTTCTATCCACACAGGCAGCCTTAATCCATGGTTTAGCTGAAGGAGTTCACATCGAGTCCTTGTCAACTACTTTTTCTGATGATTCTGCATCACGCGGGACACACAAGTCTGAAAACAGAGAAACTTCAGACGTAGAGAAGTGGTCAGTAGAGTTTCCTGATATGCTCGATGTCTTGTTAGCCGAGAGGAGAATAGATGAAGCTTTAGATGCCTTAGATGAAGGAGAAAATGTAGCTGCAGAAGCGAAAGAAAAGAAAACATTAAGTTCAGCTGCAATCATCTCGTTACAGGCTGCTATTACCGAAAGAAGACAAAAATTAGCTGATCAGCTCGCTGAAGCTGCATGCCAACCTTCCACCCGTGGTGTGGAGCTTCGTGCAGCTGTTTCAGCTCTGAAACGACTTGGAGATGGCCCCCGTGCTCATAATTTACTGCTGAATGCTCATTACCAGCGGTTTCAGTATAACATGCAAAGCCTTCGTCCATCAAGCACTTCATATGGAGGAGCATATACAGCTGCCCTATCACAGCTGGTTTTCTCTGCGATTGCTCAAGCTGCTACTGATTCTATGTCTGTTTTTGGTAATGAGCGACAATACTCATCTGAGCTTGTAGTTTGGGCCACTAAACAAACAGAGGCTTTTGCGTTGCTTGTAAAGAGACATGCATTGGCCTCATCAGCAGCTGCTGGTGGTTTAAGAGCTGCTGCTGAATGTGTTCAAATCGCATTAGGTCATTGTTCTTTGTTGGAAGCTCGTGGTTTGGCACTGTGTCCCGTGCTCCTAAAACTCTTTAGGCCTAGTGTTGAACAAGCATTGGACGCTAATTTAAAGCGTATTGAAGAGAGCAGTGCTGCACTAGCTGCTGCTGATGAGTGGGTACTTGTATATCCTCCAACTGCTACCCGCCAATCTGGTCTTGGTACAGCAGCTACATTCCATTATAAACTTTCGAGCAGTGCCCATCGCTTCAACTCGATGGTCCAGGTGGGGTTTTAGGCTTTTACTTCTAACCTATGTCATTATGATTGATGTGTTAGTTGGCATGTTTTGTTTTAGCTAGTAGTAAGTTTGTGCTAGGAAAAGAAAAGCCGATAGGCAAGTGGATGTTACTAAGGACCCTGGAGAACAAAGAGAATGAGAGCCAAAACAATTTGCTTACAAGCAGATCTATGTAGAAGAGCAGGCTTCTGTGTTTCTCATATATACTATTCTAATTGATAGAGATTGAAGTCAGTTTCCATTGTAGAAACTCTTTGGCCTTCCCATTAGTATCCGTTTTTGTTTAAACTTTAGATTTCACTGTATTTATGTTGGAATCCTACTTCATAAAAAATACACAAGTATCTACGTTTTTTTTTTTTTTTTTAATGTATATATATAGAAAGTTAGTTGGTTTCCAGCATAATTTCTCTTTTCTTGGCATGTTGGTGATCTTTTCTCTTGATAGCTTTGTGTCTCCATTGTAGGATTTCTTTGAGGATGTAGGACCATTGCTAAGTATGCAGTTGGGAGGTCCTACATTGGAGGGTCTCTTTCAAGTATTTAACTCATATATCAGCTTACTCATAAATGCACTACCTGGATCTCTCGAGGATGAAGGAAACATGGAAGGTTCCTCAAATAAAATCGTGCGACTCGCTGAGACAGAATCCCAGCAGATAGCGTTGCTAGCTAATGCATCTTTGTTAGCAGATGAGATGCTCCCACGTGCTGCCATGAAGCTTGCCCCGATGAACCAGGGGAATATCAAGGATGATCCTCGTAAACGAGCATCAGATAGGAATCGCCACCCAGAGCAACGAGAATGGAAAAGACGGCTGCAACGGTCTGTTGATAGGTTAAGAGATGCTTTCTGTCAACAGCATGCTCTTGATCTCATTTTCACAGAAGATGGTGACACCCACCTCAAAGCGGAGATGTATTTGAACATGGATGGAAGTCTTGATGAACCCGAGTGGTTTCCTTCTCCCATCTTCCAGGTAATTTCAAGTGATACACTGAATAAGATAGCCTTCCATGTCCTCTATGCTTAACAATTGCCTCATGGGGGCTGTAATAGTATCACATTTCTATGGGTGGCGTCGTTAGAGTGTGTACTATTTTTCTTAATCTTGATTTATGGCGAGCTTCATGCATTTATGTTTAGTTGTGACCCTCATTATCGTCAGATCAACCTATCAATGGCTTGAACAGGAGGAACGGATCCCATCAATCCCTGTTTCTTGTGCTCGTGTTTATCATACCAGGAACCTTACAAGTTCAAAACAAATATTCATGCACTAATCATTCTAAATTTTTCCAAACACGAATGCTCCTCACAGTAGTGCCATTTCACTCTTTTCATTTCACTTGAAAGTACACTCATGTAATCTGCCACATGTTTTACCATCTACAATATTTTGGACGTAAAGCTGTTATAGCTCCAAAAAAATGTTTTTGTGGTACGTGATATTAGTAGTCACTAAATGTTGAACATGCATCATTTTTAGCTGCGGATTCTCTTTTTTGTTTCGTTTTGTTTTGTTTGTTATATAGTCATTTTTCCTTGGTTATGTAGGAACTTTTTGCAAAGCTAAACAGAATGGCTACCATAGCAGCAGAGATGTTTGTAGGCCGTGAAAGATTTGCTACAATTCTACTAATGAGACTCACAGAAACCGTCATCTTGTGGCTTTCAAATGACCAAAGTTTTTGGGATGATATGGAGGAAGGGCCAAGGCCTTTGGGTGCTTTCGGTCTTCAGCAGGTATATAGCTTGGCGGCCCTTCATATTTATTTTCCTTTATAATTGAATACTAACCCCTTTTATTTATATTTGCAGTTCTATCTGGATATGAAATTTGTCATTCATTTCTCATCCCAAGGACGCTACTTATCACGGCATTTGAATCAAGTTATCAATGACATAATATCCAGAGTTGCAGCAGCATTTGCTACCACTGGAAAGGATCCATACAGGTATGTTGATTAAGTGATTAATGATTGAAATTGGTGACAACAGATAGCGGTCTTTTCTTTTGCCTATGGTAATCTCTTTGAATATCAAAAGTGGGAATGTTGTCTTGCTTCAAAGCATTAAACCGAATGTGTCAAGAAAAGTATCTAGCTAATCACTGTTGCCATGTCGTGTATGTGTTCTTGCGCTGAATTAGGAACATGGTAAAATGCCCAACAGTCAAATCCCGTTTGGCCGAAAAGAAAATAGTAATAAAATGAAGGAAAAAGTAAGCAAATCCTGAATGAGAGATTTTGCATGGTTATCTTTTTTGTGGAAGGTGAGGGCCCATTTCAGCGCATTCAGTAATTCAATATAAAAATTTGTTAGCAGTTTCACCTGTCATGTCAGCTGTGCAATAATTGCTGTGAGAAACTTTTTCCCATGAGAGTTGTCCTCTACAATTCGTATAACCTAATATATCCATTTACCATAGTGCTCTGTTTCTTGATTGACATTTGATAGTCGATCTGAAGTTTCATTGTGATGGTGAGGGGGATAATATGGTTGTCATACTGCTGGAATATACTGTTCTGCATTAGATATCAGCTAAACTTGTACAATTATGTTGCTTCTTAATGGAAATATAATCATTACCCAGGCTCCTTAGAGTTTCCTTTGGGCAGTTTTGGTCCTTCTTGTTTGTTTGTTTGTTTGTTGTGTTATAGATTGATTCACCAAACACCCATAGGCCGTAGTGAGACCACTTAACCTGTTGTTTGTCATCTAGTTATATAGTGTGTTATCTGTAAGTTTCATTTTTCAGTCATTGGTAATTCATCCTCTGTTTTATTATTTTAAAGATATGTCGTACATATACTGATTTACATGTGCCAGTGTGAGTTGTTAGAATAGCAATTATTTTTCTTTTCAAGCTAAGAATGAAAGCCCTTATACCAGGATATTGCCGGAGGATGAGTGGTTTATGGACCTTGCTCAAGAAGCCTTAGAGAGGCTGACTGGAAAAAACTAGAGCCGCAAACGGAGATAGAGATCCCAACAGTCCGACTGCATCTGTCTCAGCACAGTCTGTTTCATCAGTGAGATCTCATGGAAGTTCCTAGTCTAATGCAGTTCCTCAGCTTTGTATATTACCGGGAGATCGAGAAAAAGAGCCAAGCTAAACCAGTTTGGGTTTTCAAGCACGGTCACTACATGTCAAGAACCAGCAACAAAGCTGTCTTCAATCATTTCTGCCCCTACTGGTTGCGTTCTGCTCAAAATCCTTGTATAAAATGTAAGCCCACTCTATTTTTTCCTCTCCAATATGTACTAATTGTTCTGGTTGGTTTTAGGATATTTTTTTCAATTGATCTTTAGCTTTGAGTGTTTATGAGTTTGTAAATGTTGACAATGTTGATCTGTCACTTTGTGTTCGATTCTGAAACTGCACCATTCTTTCACTCCTTTCACATAATAGTTGCTTGTTTAGCACGACTGCTGACGAATAAAAATGGAAGGATAAAACAGAACTGTATATTTTGGATGATGTACTGCGAACGTCTTTATGTATCCTCAAAATGCAGCCTTGAAAGCAATGGATTGTCTTGTCTATATGAATTGATACCTGTGATCCAAACAGAGGTTTATCTGTAAATCTTGTCAGTGTAATAAAGAGAGTGGGAATTCGTATGGGTTGGGTTTACATAATCGTGTATTTCAGTATTTATCAACCTAAATGGGTTGGATTTATCAACCTAAATGGGTTGGCTCAGATAGCTTACAATCTAATCCAAAGATTCCAAACCAGAAAGTTTAGATGAACTATAGAAAAGGCTACATTTCGAACTATAAATTAAAACTGACCTCGAATTTGGAACTAGAATTTTCCTGCAATAGGTGTGGTTCATTTTGTCACCTCTGGAAAATAAGATCTTGTAGCTGATAAATTGATCTCCCTAATGGATCCTTGAGCAGTGGGGTTAGACGCAACTAGTTTTGATGATTATGATATTTTTGATGATCATGATTTTATGCATTGGTGTTTTGTTCTCTGGCCTTAATCTAGAGAGTTTTATAGGTGCCTTAGAGACTTAATTAGACATAGCTCTATAAATGGAAATTGTTGTATGCCGGGTTGTGATTATGCTCATATAAAGTTTGTCCCAATCGGTTGAGTAACGAGTGAGATATAGATGCCGGAAAACTAGTCGATGCAGCAAAACCCAGGTAGCTTTTCTCTCTCTTTAACTTTTTTTTTTTCAACTTTCTTCGATTGAGAGCTTCCGAGCCTAAAAATTCTTCTGCTCAGATCCGCTCTTTTGGAGGCAGGACTGTTCCTTCGCAATGACGCCAAATTAATAGCCAGCCAAGCAGGTCTTTGGCATATAGAACATGTTGGAAGGAAGGTGAGACAAACTTAAACTTGTTAAGGTCGGTCAGTTTTGGGCCAAACATAATCGGTCATTAGTTGTATTGGCATTGATTAAAGTTCGGGATAAACTATAGTTAGTTTACTTATTCCTTAAGTTCAGGACCTTAATATCTAAGTAAGGAAACCTATTCCTATAGGATAAGTTACGTGACTCTTATAAAAGGAGGTCTAGGGTATGAGGTTTAGTCATGAGTTCTCAAGAAAATTCTCATTAGAGATGTAAGGAATTTATCCCACCTTTTAGGTGGATGTGAGAGACCATTACGGAGGAAGTAATACATCATTATGGGTTTATGGAGTATTTATACGGAATATTCGTTCAGAGATGTTTGTAAGACATCGCATGTAAGGAGAAGATGATCTTGTTGGTCTTTGGAATAAATTATTGGTGTTGAGTGAAGGCGCCCAAGAATAATTCATGTCAGAGTGTGCATAGAAGATCATCTTGTTATGGAAGATAATATGGTAAATAATATCTCGTTTGGGTGAAGACAATACTTTGGATTTATAGGCGTTTGTGAGAGTTCTTTTGTGGTGAGCCGATGGATTGATTTAGTCAATCAAGATATAAATTCTCAGTTGATTCTATAATGAATAAAGAGGTCGTAGCCGTTTGATGGATGTAGACAATATAGACACATTGTGTATATCGTTGAACCACATTAAATCCATGAGTACTTTACTTATTGTTGCTTTTGTTATGACTTGCAATATGTGTGGTTCTGTTTCTCTTTTTCTCATCCTAGATCATAGTTAGGTTCATGGAGCAATCCGAAAAATCTTAGATTTTCTTGTGCGCTAGTTTGTCTTCCACATTATTAGCATGTGTAAATGGCTCTGAACTCCAACAATTGGTATCAAAGCTTGAAGTTGGATAGAAGATTCGAAGAGAAAAGTTTTGGGTTTTCGGTTGGCTGAAAAATTTGAAAAACGAATGATTTGGTTTAATCAATTGTGTATGGATTTGATATTAGAGCTACCTCAAATGCATAGTTTGGGTACAAAGCAAAGTAAAGCGTATTTTTAAATGAATGAGATTATATCAGGTGATCTGCATTCGATATGGTCAAGATGTATGGTCTTGATGTTTGTGTTGCTCCACATTGGAGGTTTGGCATTGATACTTATTGGAGCGTAAACCCTATACATGGCTTCAAGTAAGTTTTATTTTCCATATTATAAATTTAAAAGGTTAAGTGATTATGCTTTGTACTTCCTACCGTATGAGATTCTTGTGAACTGTTTGAAACTCCTGTGTGGATTGGTTTTTCAATTAAGTGGTATTTTCTTGGAAAGACACAATAAGGCAAAAGTATCGTAAAAGGGTACAATTTTGTTTGTATGTTGGTAGAAGTAAAGATGGAAATATTAGCATGTCAAAGTCTCATTATTGTTCCATGCCAGGGGAAACAATAGTTTCGCTATCAACCGTCACCAGTTGGATCATGATTATAAAAATAAATTCATACTCGTTCTTCCTTAGTTGTTTGTTACAATAAGGATTTGAGAAAATCTCATAGTAGGTTTAGTTTTGGAAGTATTAATCGTTGGCCAAGATTTGATACGTTCCAGATGTGAAGAGTATTGTTTTCCAGTTTTAGCATTTGAAATGTGTAGCAGCACGGGATAATGATCGTTTGAAGAGATGCAATATTAGTCGTGGTGGAGTTATGGTTTCTTATTCTTCTATAAGACCAGTATTCCAACATAGTTTGTAGGGTTTGCTTGTCCGTGTTGAATATGACATGTGTTGGGTAAACAATGTTTTTTTGGAGTTTCTCTCATGATTTCCGATAGAGAAGCTAGATAATTTGTGATCTTTTGGTTCTTTTCAATGGCGTTGATCAAGAGTACTTTGATCGAAGCTGGTTGAAGTGCAAGACCGTTTGAAGAAACAGGTTGGTCTATTGTATTGCGGATACGACGTTCCTATTTTGGTAAAGACCCGTTGTGAGGAATTAATAAGGTATCGCTTGGATACATCAAGAGTATAAAGAATAAAAGGTACAATACTTCAATATGTATGGTGGTGTGGCTATGTAATCTAGTACATACTATTTTGGAGAAAACATGGTGCATGAATTTGAGATTAAGGGCTGCGATTGCGGCGTGTTTTTCCGCCAACCTTTATTATCCATTAATTGTTCAATTTCCTGATGATCAGTATGAGACTTTACTGTTGGAGAGAGCTACATTATAGCGATGAAAATATTTGGGGTTTGCTTGTCTGCTACAATTATTGAAATTATGTTTTTCAGTAGTGACAGAGCCCGTAGAGATGAAGGTAGAGATTCTTTTTATGACAGAGCCCGTAGAGATGAAGATAGGTATTCTTTTTGAGAAATTTGGTTCAGCAACGTAATAGTTTCCATCAAGTTATTTTCTCTGCAAAGCATGAGAAAGTAAATATAAAAGCGTCTTTAATTGCTTGGAGATTGAAGAAGTTGCTAAAGGTTCAGAATATGGCTGGGTGTAATTGGGTCTTTCAAACGTTGGTGTACATTTGGAGCAAGATTGGGAAAGGATATGTACAAGAAATAATGTATGACGTTATGCATTGTTACAACGTTAACAATGAATTCTTCGATACTAGTCACGGTTCACGAAATCGAAACTACATGCTTGCTAATAAATTGGTAAAAGACTAAATTGAAATTACGTCAAAGCCCGTTGAGGTTCTTTGAAGTAGAAAGCTATGATATGTCATTTGTTGAAGTCACTTTGAAGATGGGCACATTTTCTTTTTTGGTATATATGCAATAATTCAAGGTATGGTGAGCTTTTACGGATGGTTAAAACTCAATTGCTTATATAAGATCATAAAACCATGATCCAATTGGAAAGTGGCTCGGGTAAATCAAGATTCATAGGGATGAGATCCAGATTGGTACATTGACAACGATCCCCGGATTGGTTATATTTGGTGCACAATTGGAGTCATGCTCAACATGCATCGATACATATAAGATGGTTGGTTTCTTGGAAGCTAACACGGAGGTTGGTTTTATATAAACTAACATGAAGTATTTCGTTAACTCGATTTGGTGGACATACTCGCGGAAAAGGAGAAAGTGTGTGATCATTTGTTTGAAAAAGTGATTGACTTAGCTGGAGTTGATGAAGGTTATGGTTCTGCTAAGGGTGCTTAGGAATTCGCTCGGAGGCTACCATGGTAGTTTCATTTGTTGATCGAGTAGTTATGAATGTCATCCCTCATACGGTACGATGCACAAGTTGGAGTGAGGCTTAAGTGGAACATAACATTAACTTAGGTGGAGAAGGGAAAGCCAAGATAGAGCTAGACTCATGGTGGAGCAAGCTTGAAGGGGTAGGAAAGGCCTAAAGGTGCATAATGACTGAACTAAGTTCGATGGTAGCATATGGACAATGATTGTGTATGGTATGATTGATTTATAATGCAAGTACACCTAGAATGGTGCCAATCAGTGTGGAGTTGTGAACATTAAATAGTAAGAAGTATCTCAAGATGTTGCATAACGGGTAATCGTATGATGATGAGTGGTGAGATGGTAAAGAATTTTCTCCGTGGTGGAGATTTGTACAATCACCAATAGGTTGGATTGATAAGTATTGAGATGGTAACATTCAAGTTTGGTTTGCTCTCTTCTCGGTGGAGGTTTTACAAAACATCATGGGTGAACTACGTTCGGTTTGATTCCTCGTAGCAATTTGGTGGAAGCGATTTTCAGAAGATGAGGGATAATATGTTAATCGTCTCATGCATAAATGCATGTTCCGAGGTAGAGAATTGTTGGAAGGTTGGTAAGATGTTTGAGTTTAAGATAAACTTAAATTTTTTAAGGTCGGTCAGTTTTGGATTTGGATAATCCAAACATAGTTGATAATTAATTGTATTGGCAAAATTAGAGTTTGGGATAAACTTTAATTAGTTTACTTATTTCTAAAGTTTAGGATCTTAATATATAAGTTAAGGAAACCCTATTCTTGTAGGATAAGTAATGTGACTCTTATAAAAGAAGATTTAGGCTATGAATTTTAGCCATGATTTTCAAGAAAATTATCATTAGAGATACCTTTTGGGGTAGATGTAAGAAACCATTACACTGAAAGTAATACATCATTATAGTTTTATGGAATATTTATCGATGTTGAAAGATATGTCGTTATGCAGTATTCATTTGTAGTGTTTGTACGACATCGTATGTGAGGATAAGATCATTTTAGTGGTGCTGGAATAAATTATTGGTGTTGAGCAGAAGGCGTCCAAGAATAATTTATGTCAGGGTGTGCAGAGAAAATCATCTCGTTATGGTAGATAATATGGCAAACATTATCTCGTATGGGTGAAGACACTATTTTGGATTTATAGGGAGTTTGTGAGAGTTCTTGTGTTCGGACACGTTTTGGTGAGTCGATGGATTGATTTAGTCAATCAGGATGTGTAATTATCAGTTGATTATATAATGAATAAAGAGGTCGTAGCCGTTTGGTGAATGTAGACAATATACACACATTATATCGTTGAACCACGTAAAATCCGTGAGTACTTTATTTATTATTGCTTTTGTTATGACTTGCAATATGTGCGGTTCTTTTTCTCACCCTAGATCGTAGTTAGGTTCATGGAGCAATCCGAGAAATCTAAGATTTCCTATTCACTAGGTTTTTTTCAACATTATGATGAGAAAAGAAAACTAAATACACCACACACAAGATTTTGTTAACAAGGAAAACTTCCTGGCAGAAAAACCCCGGTAGCCAGTATAGTTTTGACTACTCTCAGAATTAAGGAGATATACTGCAACTTCGTAAAGTTATAACCAAGTGTCAATGGTGAAATTTCGACAAAAGATAAAATGATTATTTCAGGAAAAACTTCGAACCATGGCAAAATTTTACTACTAGGGGGTGGATTGTTATTTTCATGACGTTTTGAGCCAACGACAAAATAATCATTTTTTAGGTTCGACAAATTCAAATCATAGACGATCAAGGCCTAATGAATATAAAGTGGATTTTCATGATTAGCTCAGTCCTCGTTGTCGAAACACAAGCTCAATCCTAGCCTTAGCACTAGTCGTCATAAGACAAGTTCAGCCTTAGCTTCAGCTCTTTTCGCCAAAAGAGACGAATTCGGCGAAATCAACTCTCACGAGAGAGACTCAGCCCTTGGTATGCATGGAACTCATAACCATGATTTCTAGCATATATCTCTGCAAGACACACTTGCCGGGAAGCTATGATTCCTAGCAAACGTCCCCACGAGACACGCTGGTCGTAAAGGCTCTACAGCCTCATAAAATGTCCACGACTGACTTACGAGCATGAGTGAAGATATACCTCTCTATTGTAAGAAAGACTCACCCCTATTTGAGCTTAGAGATTGATTTCGAGTATATCCCGGAGAGATAACAACTAGTCATGACTACTCTAGGCCCCGACTCGACTTACTGGATAACTTCTAGAACATCCCAGCGAGATACACCGCTCATATCGACCCCATAATATGAACTAGCACATACCTGCGAGATATGCCGGTCAAATAAAGGTGATCCAGGGTTTCATGAAGACATTATTAGGCCCGCAAGCCTCACTATCCATCTCGAACACGTCCTAGGTGACTTTCAAGAGACTCAATCTCATGAGCTAAAGCCTCAATTTTCCTCATGACAATCCGAGATGAACCAGCTCATCCGAAGATTTTTTTTCACAAGCCTCACCCAAGGCACATGACTATTTTTTAGCTTTTCAAATACTCCGACGACTAGCAAATTGGGTCTAAATCATACATGTTTATGCAAAAACGTACATAAACTTCCCTAAACTTCACAAGCTCAATAAAAGAGACCCACATGCAAGAATTCGTTCTCCACATGATATATGTTATCGACCATGAGAAGATATATCCCCATCTCAGATCCTATAACACCCCTCGTTTGCGCCAAAAACGGTTTCATCGGTTTTCTCGATTAAAAGTGGTGGATGAGGCAAGTGCTCGATGAAGCAAATCATGTGAACCTTTAAAAAAAAATGTACTGCACAGGAGTACTTTGAGTTCGGGAGACTAATCTGTAATACTCTAACCTAAACTAAGACAATTGCCGTTCCAGTTTCAATTCGGTCACAAGGAATGAGAAGGGTCGGTATGTAGGGAGGGAAGATGAGAATGTATGGAGATCAATGAAGATTGATTAATTGATGATGTGATGTGTTGAACTTCTTTGAAGATGATTTCTCCGTATGGACGAGAGAAATCCTCTGTAAGTGTTTGATAATTGAAAGTTGTGTGTTGAGTCTTACTCGATTCATTTGTCCTAGTTATCAAATCATATGTTGAGAAATCTATTTATTGCAGCACATCGATCTCCTGTAAGTGGTGACGGTTGTATAGAGTGAAAGAATATGTAAGTGGGGAACGTGCTTAAACCACTTCCACTTTGCATGGAAGACTTGGTTGATTGAACATCCACTATTCCATTTACTCCATCATTTGTCTACATGACTTACTCACATTTCTCATCGTGGATGTATTGCACATCGCACGTGTTGTAGGCCGCCAGACCAAAATCCTAATAAATATCCCGCCATGTGACATGGGTTGGTGTCTCATGTGAAAGTCTTCTCTGCATACGTATTTTATATGGTTAATTTTTGGCCTAGTTAGACTATGAGTTATAACTGATGAATTGAACATAGTTCGTAGTTCATGATTATGATGGATGAAGCATGAAGTGTCTGCTGAGATAGTAATATGCTTTGTGGACCATGAATGTTTAATTAGGTCACTGATGACCGTGACATATCATTATGCTAGCCGAAGCAGTAATGATAGTTGAATGACTTGGATAGATAAACCTAGGTTTAATGAGATTGCTGGATCGATCATAATCCATTATATTGATGCATCAGGCATTTAACAGGAAGTCGTATGAAAATAATCATTGTTGAATGATCATAGAAGGTTCATATCGGTCCATGTGTCATGAGTCAGTCGAATGACAAAGAGAGATTATAATATTAAATTAATGGTCGACTGACGAACCAAATATTGGTTGATGAACCAATAAAATACTGATAGCTGGATCAGTATGAATTTCTCCAATATTGCTAGTTAAAGCAACTGAAATAATACTTGATGAAGCAATTGATAGTCAAAGCAATTATTGCTTGATCAATGAACACTAATTAAATATGAATTAATTGATATTAATAAAATATTGGTATCTGGACCAAATATTATTGGTATTTGAACCTGTTCATAACTATGCTCTGCAGAGCATTAGATTCAAAACCCTAATTTTGATCGATAGATGATCTACCAATGATGGAGTGAAGACCAACCATGAATGAGAGGGACACGCCATGATGGTGATGAATCGACCATGTGGCGTCCAGATGCCGAGCATTCACCAAAGTCAGTTGCAGAGCAGTTGGTGAAAGGATGACTAATCAGTGTTTCAACTATAATTAAAATAGTGCTTTACTGAGCATTAGGTGGTAATACCTAATTATGGAAGAGGGATGACCGACCAAGGGGTGTAGAAACCGACCCTTGGTGGTCGTGAGACCATCTGATGGTGCATGGATCAAATATGAACTCCAGAAGATTTATTATGTCATTAATCAATGATAGAGGTGGGGGTGACTTTTGGCAAGTAAGGAGCCGACCATGGCCGGTTATAGTGGCATTCTCGTGTCACTATGTTGTCTGCGGACCAATTCTGAGAATTATGGTATTTTCTGATGGTCAATCGAGCATTATTTTATCATAAGAATTTGAGTTTGACTGAAACTCTTAATTTTGGTTGAAAGACCAACCGTTGGAAATATTAAAATAATATTATTTTTGTGGTGGAAAGTCATAATGGTTGAAGGACCACTTGCTTTGCTAACCATATGGTCCATGAAGCAATATTTGACAAAATATGGAAATCAGGAGTTTTTCATCAAAAGAGGAAGTCCTTGAAAGAGGAAATCCTAAAATAATAATAATAATATATTTTAATAATTAAGTAAATGGAAAAGAGGGGGATCGGATAAAACCGGTGGCATGGCCGGGCTTCTGGACTTGTGGGCCTACCCTCACGGTTTCTTTTATTTTTATTATTTTATCTCTCTTCATTTTCTTGTTTTGATACAACTTCATATCCATGATCTTCCATATTTTTGGATGCTCATTTGAGCATTAAAACTAAATCAACCTGTGCCTTTTACTCGGGGCTTACATGGGGGTGCCCCTTATACCCGAAAGGTGAATATCCATTACTATTCCATGGAACCATGAATCTGAGCAAGTGAATATTAGGGTTTAATTAGTGTATTTTTCAAGGAATTCAACCAATGAATACTGCACTAGATTTGATTAATTAGTCGCTCTATACTAGCAGACAGTCTGTCTAGGAGCATTTAAGTAATTCAGATATGAGTCGACAATCATCATATTATTTCTGAATATTATTCTGGGGAAGTTCAGACACTAGAGATGAATTCCGAATTCAAATAAGAAATACTGAGTCTTTCAGCTTAACTGTGAAATACATGAAATATTGAAGGTTCTACTTCAGAATCCCTAATATTACAGTTATATCTATAATACAAAACAACATAGGTTTTTGAGCTTTGGACGGACGAATAACATTTTGAGAGACAAACAAGTGATCCGACCATCCCAGCCTCATCCCACCAAGATATCTAGCAGTTGTGGTGTTTGTAACCCCCTTTTAGTCCTCTTAATTACTTCCTCTTCAATTAGACGTTACAACCATTAAATGGTAGCATTACAAATAAAAAATTTTAAAATATTAATGCTACAATAACATTCAACCATGTCTTAAAAAAAGTGCCACTCTTCAACAATCTGCAAAACACAAACAATATATTCATTTAAAAAATAATAGGAATAATTTTTATTCTACTCATGAAAAATTCAAAAATACAAAGCATAATTTCCATTGTACTCATTGAACAATGGAACAATCAAGCAAGGTGACGAAAGTTACGTGGAGTGCAATACCTTGGGAGTTGTAATATGTAAAACCCAAAAAAAGAATGGTAATCGAATAAGCCAACCTTAATCAACCTTCAAAACAAAAATAACATTAGAGTTGCCATATGTAAAACCCAAAGAACAAAGAATTTTAGAAAAATATATCCTTAAGAAGGAAACACTGTAGAAATATCTTTGGGAATAAAAATCTGTTCACAGGTGTTTTGGGGTAAAAACCGATTCTACTGTTTTTGGTAAATTTGGGTGTGTTGATGAGAAACGAATTCAAACCCTAAACAAATGTACTTCACATGAGTACTTTTGAGTTCGAGAGATCAAACTGTAAGACTGTGGCCTAAACCAAGAAATGGCCGTTCCAGGTTCAATTCGGTCACAAGGTGAAGGAGAAGGGTTGATCTTAGGGAGGGAAGCGAAGCAGGTGTTTGATATCAGAATGTTGAATTATGAAGGTGTGGCTGTTTTATGACTTGTATCAGAAAATGGTTTCTATCTACTTGCGTTAATAACACTTGTCTTGTGTTGTCGAGCACTACACCAAATTCTGGGATTAGAAACAGAACCAGGCCGTTACAAAAACGGGTTGTAACGGCCCTCGCCTGTTGCAAAAGTGGGTGTTACATTTTTTTGTAACGGCTTTGTGGCGTTTAATTTTTTTGTAACGGCCCTCGAATGTGCTTGAGCCGTTTTAATTTTTTTTTTAGACGGCCCTCGTAATGTGGCTTGAGTCGTTCACATTAATTTGTTACGTGGTAACAACTCAGGGCGTTACGATTTTTTTGCAACAGGGACGTTTAACACTCAGGGTCGTTATTGAACTTTTTTGTAACAGCAAAAAAATTACTGCCGGAAATAAGCCGGAATTCCAAAAAACTACCTGGATACACCTTTCATTTCATCATCCACAATCAACAATATTTTCTTCAATCAAATTCATCTCACATTCAATCAATTCTTATCACATTCAAATAGCTTAATACAAAAAAGAACTTAAATTCTTCTAAGTATCAAAATTTTTGTTAAGTATGAAATACTAGGGGGATACTAAGTATCATTTCATAGAAATTCTTATGTTCACAAACTCATCTAACTTAGAAACACATAGAAACTTACAAAACTTGCATCTGCTCTCCAACCTAATGACTTCCTTGTTCTCCAACATTTCTGCTCCAAACTTGCAACAGAGCATCAATTCAATTAACCTGCAAACACAAAAAATATCTATTTAGATGTCGGAAGTATGCACAACAAAACTAGAGGGGAGAAATTATGAGGTTATCACTGCAGTAGTAAGAGAGGTGGAGCAGCAACTTACGACATCATCACACCAGAGCCACAACTTACATGAATTCTTTAGTTCCAGCACCTTGCAATGGTACCATGGTTGTTCACCAAATCTGAAACAACCAATAGTAAACACCAAATTATCAATTTGACTATTTTAGGTTAAGCCAAATTTAAAAGAACATGATATATATAGTTGCAGTTAGAAGTACTAACCTGACTTGAACAGGATATATATGTGTACCTTGGATACTAAAACACTCAATTTGTTGTGCATTCAATATATGCCTCTCGAGTGGTTTGCGCAAGTCAAATTCGTTGTAGTACTCAGATGCATCTGAACAAACACAACTCATTAGGCACTCAAAAGAAACATAAACCTTAGTCCCCTTCCGTGCACCACAGCTGTCCATGCCTTAACACTCAATTAACCAGAAAAACAACTTACTTGTATCGAATTTTGTTGATTCTTCCCACCACCGCAATACCTCGCAAGTATAAACCGAGTGTCAAAGCCACAAATTTAAACTTAATAGTTGAAGTATAATAACCAAGTGAAGTACTTACCAGGGATTGATATTTACTCCGATCTGGCTACCATCGCTTCAATCGACCTTGTGTGAAGTCCACTGTGCATTTACATATAACATAACAAAAACCACCTACATATATATCAAAAAAAAATGATGAAATGAAAGAAAATATCCATTCATAAGCGGTTTGTGTTCACATATATAGAAAAAGTTACATTGGACCAAAAAAAGTTGCTTCAGTAAAGCTCTTTTTATGCACAACTGCATAAGAGTATGCGCATCGGTTAGCATACGTACAAAAGTGTGAACTGCAAAAAAATCAAAAAAAGATCCTAGGAGTATGCGCATCACCAAGATACGTACAAAAGTTTGAATTGCGCAAGTATAACAAAAAGATCTGTATAAGTCAAGGCAGATATTAGGCGATTCTCAAAAAGGTTGAGATCCATTAGCTCAAAAAGAAAGGGACTGTGTGTCTTTGCTTGAGAGGCACATCTTTGGATGAAGCACATATCCTCCGATTCCGACATCTCTGAAGGTTGCTGCATACTTGTTAGCTTTCGCAGTTGATTGCATCGGCATGAGAATATCATCGATACATACCTTGGCAAGATGTATAGGTATAAGATCTCCGTGAAACCGATCTCGCTAAAGCACCAAGTCTGAGCTCACCAGTTGCAACTACTTCATTCTCGAAGTTCAAGAACGAATAAAGCGGTCCACCACGTGCTCTTGATGAAGCCGGTGATGCGAGAATTCCCAGCAGTGAACTTGTCGCACTCGGTGATACATTATTCCCAACAGTGAACTTGTTGCAAAGATGTGAACTCGTTTGAGGTGAAGCGTAAACATTACATGGAGTATGCGAGGATACAACTCTTGAGGTCTTCGGGAACGTTTGAGCCAACCGATACTCGGAATTGCAGATTTGATTTCTTCCACTACACCACACAACTTCACAAAGCCATCAATCGAACACACACCTTGCCACCTATTTCTTCCACCATCCCACCAAGACCACCCTCCTTCGCTTTCGGTTCATTTACCTTGTGACGCTTTGGAGCAGAAAGATTGATTTGCGTACGAGATATAGGACCAATGAGTAACGAACCCGTCCTCTAGAATGCCCCAAAAGCTTTAGTCATTGCACTAGGTTCTTCTCTTGGAAGACCCGCATCCTGTTTTTCTTTGATCTCATCTTGGGCCTTCTTGAGCTTCTCCCGTAGTGTCGAGCATAACAACCAAGTAAATTCTAATATCTTAAATATCTAGTACATGTTTTTAAAAGAGTTGAAATAATCGAAAAGTAAACCGACTCACAGCCGAATGGCACCGCGCTAGGTAAAATAGAACCACCTTCTTGTGTATGAGCTTTAACCCACACATCCTCAGGAGTTATCACTGCATCAGGATTTGCGGCCTCCTAAATTTACAAATACAATGTAAAATCATATAGTTTTCCATAAGGATGTTGATGTAAGTTGTGAATATAATTGAGTTACTGCTAAGTTGTGAATATAACAAAGTTTGAGGTAAGTTGCGAATATACGTACCAGCAAACTCTCTCACCATAGCATGAGATTTGCGACCACTACAATGTGTGTAGCCATATTGTTGTCTTTTCCTCTTATGCTCGATTCTACTTTGCTTTGCCTTTTCTTCTCTTTCATTTTCGCAAAATTTTATCCAATCCTCTTCTTTGACATTTGGTGGAACATTTAGAATCCTTTCTTCATGAGTAGGGACAGGTCATAGTAGGCATGGCGTAACTCACTCTTCAATCTCCTCCATGGACCGTAACCGGCCTTCATAATATTTTCCTTTGATGTCTCGGTACATCATATTCAGCCTGGAAAGATAGAACAAATTAATGCCTTACTTATTTGCAATAAAGATAAAAGAAGTTAAATGACGAGTGAAGAAAAATCATGTCTGTAAGTATTGTACCTTGTGGTTTTCCAAATATCATCCTTATACTTTGTATCAACAACATCCCAGCTTTTATATGAAATAGGCACATGTGTACGAGCCAAGGCGCCTCTTCGGTGACCTAATGTTGTTGCGTTCCTGGAAACTGGTTGTCCATATTCATTGACCTCTACTGCTGCCATACCCTGTGAAATTCAAACATCAAAATAGGGAAAACCGAACAGAGCTAAAAGAGAGCATCCACGTTAACAAAAGAAAGCTACCTAACACCTTAAAAAATAAGTGACCAAACAAATAAAACCAAACAATTCACGAAAAGAGAGCTAAAAGCGGCGTCATTGTATATATTATTGGGTAAGGTAAAACATATCGCAACTGTTTTAGTTCAAAATGAATCAGTAATGAGCAGCTTTTTCAAATTCTCATTTGTAGGATCAGAATATCGCGACACCAATATTTCGCGAGAAATATAAATGACAGTACTGCGAAGGAGTCGCAAGGTAGAAAAATCAATGACGCATCAGATGACGACAAACTTAACATGAGAAAAGTGTGAAGACTTGGCGAGATTTAGGAGTGTCGCGAAGGCAAACATTTATATACTTGCGACGCTTCGCGAGTCATTCCCGAAAATAAAGGACAGCTTAGCTGTCATCCACTATGTAATACCCTATATAAAGGGTTGAGTAAATCCGTTGTAAGGGAGGTCTTTTTGAATTGTTGAGCAAAATATTAAGAGAGAGAAACTTTGGAGTGATTGTAATTTTCTTAACTCTGTTCTATTTTCCTTTGTGAACATTTCAAGAAAATAATCAATAAAATCTATAGCAATTCATATTCAAAATGAGTTAATTGAGTAAAATCTAGTAAGGGGTGTAGTGTGGGATTTCCTACAACTACATATGCGCTAGAAACAGGGACGAATTTGAGTACAAAGAGAAGAATTTCATACAATTTCTAGCAAATTATTGAAATTAAGAAATGGCTAGAAGAAGAGGAACATCAGAACAACCAACAACCATAAGAAGAAGCAGAAGATTGGCTGGGGAAAGGAGAAATGAGGTAGGTGAACCCTCAAGAGTAAACACAAGAAATGAAGAAGAAGGCCAAATTCAACCACCGATTCAACCAGCGCCGAATAGAGTAATAGATTATGATAGGGTGAGTGTGCATACATGGAGATCAGATTCTATAGAAGAAAGAGAAGAAGTGCAACAAGTGTAAATAATACACAGGAGGAGAGAAATCGAGAAGAGATGGGAGAAACAATTCGTGGAAATGAAGAAATTGCAAAGCATTAGAAGCGTTGAGACAGACAATACATGAAGAAAGGCGGTTAGAAGCGAGGTAAGAACGCGCAAATTTAACAAGGCAAAACAACGAATTAAGGATGGAAAATAGGAGGCTGCAAAATAGAAGATCAAGAAGTAATAACAGATCGAGATCAGGATCGATTAGAGAAAACGTGAGAAGAACATTACCTGCAGAAAACGTCAATGAAGAAAATTTGGAAAGAGAGTCAAATTTTGGTGAAGGAGGTCGCAAAGAGAGAGAACTAGTAGAGAATCGTTATATTTTGGTGAATGATCAAAATGATGGAAATCAAGAAAATAGGCAGCCTCAAGGACAGAATAACCCAGTTAATGAAGAAAATCAGGAAGAAGGAAGGAGAATACTACATGGGAGAGAAACACAAAGGAAACAAAAGGAAATTGAAGATGACATTGAAAAGCATTATACTGAACAAGCGCGTCTAGCCCTCGAGAGAGAAAGATTGAGAGCAGAAATGGAAAAACGGGAATTGGAAGAGGCGATTCGGCAGAATAATCATGACAATCGAGAAAGAAGGCGCGAGCGAAATCGCAACAATGAAAATATCAACGAAGAATATGAAAGAATACAAAAAAGAATTGATAGACAGCCAAGAAGAGAAAATGACAGATATAATGGTGTGAGAATTTGTGAAGGGGATGAGGGAGAAACTCGCAGAGAAAGAAGAGAAGAGAGCAATGAACCAGAAAATATAAGTAGACACGAACGAAGAAGGAGGGAAGCAGAATTAAAGAGACCGATAAATTCAAATTCTGAGGCAAATGAACAAATTCTGCGAGAATTGGCAGAGATGAGAGGAATATTGAACAACAGAAGAGAATGAGGGAGAAGACAGTTAGATGAAGCTATCGCAGAGGCCGCGAAAAATCCTTTTACATTAGAAGTGCAGCTAGGAGGAATACCCCCAAAGTGCAACTTACCAAAGCATTAACTAGCATTTTTGATGGGTCAACTTCAGTGCAAGACAACACATCAAGGCTTACGTGAGATGTATGTTACAGTGGGAAAACCATGATGCTATATTGTGCAAATACTTTGCGTCGAGTTTAACGGGAGAAGCGTTGAAATGGTTTGAGGGTCTACCAAGGAATACAATCACGTCATTCAATCATTTACAAGCTATATTTTTAGGGGCGTATATAAGTAACAACTCTTCGCGACCTGGCATTGAAGATGTATTTGGGCTAAAACAAAGAGTTGGCGAGAGCTTGAGACATCTGACCGTAAGATGGAAGACAATGTGTAGCGAAATGGCTAGACGGGTGGATGAAAGATACCTCATACTATCATTCATAAATGCTATGTTCGCAACCAACTTATTATATGTTCAAGTTTTCAGAGTCAAGAATACAATCACGATGACCGAATTGAGAGAATTGCAAGAGGAATATATTGCTTTGGAGGAAAGACAAAATGAAGTAGAATCGTACCCAGTCGCGAATACAAGTTCAAGTGCTGCGAATGCAAGTTTGTTGCCCAGATTAATACAAACAGTGGCGAGTACCTCGCAAGGGCAACAAGAAAAAGTGGTAGATGATGGACAGCCAAAATTAGTAGCGATGGGAAGCCGAGATCAGGAAGAATTTGAAAGAGAAAGAAACTACTACAATCGTAGCGGCCCGAACAAAATTCAGAGACTTGATCACCCGCAAGAAACCTATGGAAGTCAAAAACAGAATTATCATGGAGGGCAACGACGTCATAGAGTAGTATGGGAAGAAATCAAGATGCCACCACTAAATACTAGTGTGGAGAAAATATGGGAAGCTATACTCTTGATGGAAAATATACCTGCACCATGGAACATGGGGAGTGAACCGCCACCAGGTGATAGAAGTCACGAATTCTGTTCTTACCATCGTTTTCATGGACATCTGACAAATGACTGCCGAAACATCAAAAGAATTATCCTTAGAATGATTGATCAGGGGAAGCTGAATCACTTTTTAAAAAGCGAAGAGAAAGTTCAACATTTACCGCCGCCACCATCAAAGGGAAAAGAAACGTTCATGATAGAAGTTGGGGCGAAAGCTAAAAATTTGTTTTGCAAATCCATTGTTCATTCATATCGCACCATTGAAGATTTTCATGATAACGTACTCAGTAGGGTTTTTGCGAGGGATGTTAATAATCAGGAGGTAATGAACATCGCGAGGAAATCGCAGTTAAAAGAGTGGCGATTGCAGATTATCTCTTTCTCGGCAGAAGAAATACCCAAAGGTAGAGAAATACATGATAACCCGTTGGTGGTAAAACCGGATATTAATCCAAAACCGTTGATGGGGAAGATGATGAAGCGAGAAACTTGTCGGGCGATAAATAGAATATTAATCGATGCGGGAGCTCAGTCAACATTCTTTTTACCATACTTACAAGACTATGGGAGGAAAGGATGAAGATTTGATCCCTTCAACATACAAAATATATGGTTTCAATGGTACCGCGAACAAGCCCAAAGGAGAAGTACACATGAGAATACCTTTGCAAGGATTGTCAATTGATATTTTGTTTTGTGTGGTCGATGTGGAGTCCCTTATAATGCATTGATCGGAAGGCCGTGGTTGCATGAAATTTGGGGGTGGCGTCAACGTATCATCGGTGTATAAAGTTTCCCCATCCTAATGGTGTTGGAATTATAAAGGGAGATTGGATAGAAGGGGAAAATGTTATGAGATCGATGTGGAGAGTGTGAAGAGAGAACCAAAAGAAGGGATGGAAGAAGAATATAAAAGAGGAACAAAGAAAAGAAAGATTGATGGTAGATAGCATAAATATATGAAGAGAAGACACATTGATGAAGAAGTTTCAATACCGCGAACAAGCCCAAAGGAGAAGTACACATGAGAATATGCAAAGATATCGGAAGGCCGTGGTTGCATGAAATTCTTTGAAATATGTTTGGTGGGATTTGAGATGGGGGTGGCGTCAACGTATCATCAGTGTATAAAGTTTCCCCATCCTAATGGTGTTGGAATTATAAAGGAGATTGGATAGAAGGGGAAAATGTTATGAGATCGATGTGGAGAGTCATGAAGAGAGAACCGCAAAAAGAAGGGATGGAAGAAGAATATAAAAGAGGAACAAAGAAAAGAAAGATTGATGGTAGATAGCATAAATATAAGAAGAGAAGACACATTAAGAGAGAACCAGAAAAGAAGGGATGAGGTGAAGATATGAAGGCAGTTGAAAGTCATCTTTGGAAAAGAATTATCTGAGAGGTTTTAATGATACAGAGGCAGAGGGAAGCAGGAGTAAAAGGTGCAAGAAGTGAATAATTGCGAGAAGTGACAAAGATTAAGTGGCGAAGGCACGTCAAGGACAAGAAGAGTAAAAGGTAGTTGAAGACACTTTGCGAAGTGAATGCATGAAGGCAGTTGAAAAATTGTGATGGAAAGGAAACGTTAAGGGATTTGAATGGTGCAGAGGCAGAAAATAGTAGGATCAAAAAGTGTAAGAAGTGAATAGTTGTTGTTATCAAAATTAAGTGGCAGAGGCATATCAAAAGTAGGAGGAAGAAATAATAATTGAAGAAGAAATGTACGAGAATCTCGCAATCAAGAATGTATGAAAATCCGATTGAAGAGTTGAAAAGAAAATGTTACAAACAAAGCAAAATTATGCGATGTCATCGCAAGCAAAATAACATGAGATTATCAAGAATGAATGATTAATTGAATTAACAAAAATGAATGAGTGAGTGAATGGGACGAACCTTTATGGCGTACACCCTAGTTCGCGAATGATACTTCGCAAGAGGCAAATATAAGACCTAAAGTACGTCATATAAGGGGGTATCTCTTGACATGGCTCAGGGGGAAGGTTACACCGCTCCTGAAGCCTGAGTCATGGGAATTTGGGGCCCATAAAAGCCTATCCGGGAGAGATACCTTGGATTTCCAACTATATATATAAGGTTATACCCTGGTGGGACGCCCGAGGATCTCTTCCAAGGAGTCAGTGTATGATCAAGGCGCCGAGGTACACGGTTGAGCCAAGAGTGTCTGGGGCATTTGAAGTGTCTCGGCCATTCTTGGCAAGTCTTGGTATACGCTGCACTTGGCCCGAAGAAAACTCCACTTAGGGTGCAGTCTCGTAACCATAAACCATATAGGTGTAAGGGATAAGAGGGTCGAAAACAATCGGTTGTTGTTAAGACCGGATGGGAGGAGCTAGTCTTGTATGGCCGATGATACGCCTCCTTGAAGGGGCAACCGGGGAGAAGATAAGGGCGGCACCCTCCATTAGGGAGCCGATAAGTGTCAAAAGACGCAAATGTCATGAGGCTTTACTTTCGCAAGGAAATTTAGACTTGTCATATTTGTGCAATGATCCTGAAGAGGCAAAAATACTAACATGAAGGTAAGGCGAGATCAATGGGTTTTTACATGAAAGTGTAAAAACGTCATGCGATCACGTCGCAAAGACGACAATATCATGGGATTTTATATTCGCAAGAATATTTAAACCTGTCATATTGTCGCAAGTAAAATATCCTGCAGAGGCAAAAATACTTACGAAAAGATAAGACAAGGTCAATGGGTCATTGCATGAAAATGTAAAGACGTCCTGCGACTTTGTCGCAATGAGGGGTGGCAAAATAAGACCTTTAATTAGGAAGGCAAAATAAGACCACACAAGAAATGTTAAGGCAAGATCAATAGATTTCTTCATTTATGAGGATATCCCTGCGATCTTGTCGCAATGATAAGTTTCAAAATAAATCTCTCATCCGCAAATAAATAACGAGAGGCAAGTATGGGAATGCATGTGAAGAAATTTTGTTATTCATCTTCATATGATAGATTTATGCATAAAGGAAATGAGAAAATAAAGGATAAATTTACAAAAGTTGAAAATAAGAGTTGAATTCATATTTAGTAATCCAAGAGATTCACATTGAAGGTTTATAGAAATGGAAGATTAAAAGGATATGTATCTGAGATATTACAAGAAAAGAAAGAAGAAAAAGAAGTTATTTCTTGGAAGATTCTTCTTCTTTATCGATTCTTCGATTTCATCATTCTTCTCTTGATTCTTCTTCTTCACTAGCTTCACTATCGGAGACATCCGAAAAAAGTGTATCTTCAGGAATATCCTCGCGAAGACAAGGATATGAACTAAGAGGAATCTTGTGATCATTGCAAACTGTCTCAATAGTTTGATTGCGTAAAACGAATCGCATAATTATTAAAGTTCGCCACCGTAGCTTGAAGTTGTTTCTTCAACTTGGAATATTTGTTGTTGCGAAGAGAAAAGTCTTGTGCGAGTTGTCCTTTTTCATACTCAAGTTCTTCAATCCTTGTTTGAAGTCTTTTCTCGGATTCTCAGAACATATGACAATACATTAACAATTTAATAGCAATGCTACGGAAATAAGAAACAAGAAAGTATAATAAACAACCTTCTCTCGTCGGATATCATATCCTTAACCAAGGCAAAGTGTGCTCTGCATGAAGGCTAACTTCAATACCTAAATTATTTCGGCATTATCTAGAACCTTCGCAGCCCGTGTAATTCATCATCATTATTTATGACAAGAAGCGAACGAATTTGATCTTCTCGCTCACTAAGTATGGCATTCTGACGAAGAGATTCATCTCGTTCAATTTGTACTTCGAGAAGAGATTTTTGAAATTTTGCTAATGCCTGTGCACCTCTGTTAGTAATGCGATCTTTCTCATCTATGAGATTACTAATTTTCTTCCTTAAGGTTTTGGTTTTCTTATGGGAATTAAGGTACATTCGTTTAAATTGATTAGCTAAACTTAAACTAGCTCTATGCTCGATCTCTAAGAGATGACATTTGGATTGAAGATCCTTTAATGGAAGGAGGTTAGTCTTATTTGAGGAACTACTTAGAGATTCATTGAGATGAGTAAGAAGGACATCATCATCCATGGGCTCGGGAAATGAATGGAGAAGAATGGCTTCTTCAGAGAGATTATATATGTCTGCGAAAATAGTAAGTCAGGCAAAGAAAAGCAAATGATAAAGTAAAAAGGATTTGAGGAGTAAAGATTGTTATACCATAAAGCTGCTGATTTGCACTTTGAAGAGTAGATACTCTATTCTGTTGAGAAGTAAGCTCAGCCCTCCAAATTGCTTAATTCTTTCATCTTTCTTGCGAGATGTTGCAGCTTCAACCTCTAGTTCTCGGATCTTCTCTTTAAGTTGCAAATTTTTCTTTTCAAGACTGTGGTGTCTTTTCTCAAGGTATGAGGCAACAACAAAAGAAGCTCTCCCAGACTATAAAGAAAAATATGGGAACGATTAAGATAAAGCTTATAATTGAAGTCACAAAGAAATAAAGGGATACAAACATACCAAAGCATTCAGAGCGTTTAAGAAACTAGAAGTCACTATTCGGGAAACCCCGCGAAAAGACTCATTATCCTCCAGCAGTGGGGCATCGCAAATTTTAGCGAGAGCTTCGCAAGTAGCAGTTAAATGCTCATCTCCCAATCCTTGCATAGAATCGGAGAAGATACTAGACAATTGCGCCATAGCGGAGGTGATTGAATGATTCTCCTTCGCAGAAGAAGTACCAATCTCATTTTCATCTTCGTCAGAGTTCTCGCCTGTTTGATAACTACAATAAGAAGAGAGATGGGTTTTCCGTTTCTTAGAAAGCGGAGCAGAAGACTTGTCCTTGCGAAAAGTAGTTTTATCCATGCCTTTAGCCTTCGCAGCTTCAGCCTTCGCAGCTTCAACCTCTTCAACTTCAACCTTCGCATACGCATGAAGATAAGAAACAGAGGCAACAATATTGTTTAAAATAACAAAAGAAAATGTTTCTTACTTCATCCGTGAGCGATCGAAGTATCGCCAGGGTACTCGGCTTTGGATTTTATTTATATTTCTTTCTCATTCGGTGATCTAAAATTTTTGAAAGTTAATAAATAAAAGAGGAAGAAGATGTCGCAAAGCGAAATTGAAGAAAGGAAATATACCTCTTTTGTCTCCTCAGCCACTTAAACTCCCAAGGATGATAATTCGCGAGGTGTGCAGGGGAGAACATGTGAACTGCGATGTAAGGTCCACTCAAAAATAAAGGAACAACCCACCATTTCTCATCTTTGGAATGACGGGGAGTACTATTGTTGCCCGAATGCCAATCAATATCTTGCATAAGCAATTTGTCAAAGATCAACGATATCATTCTTTTTTCAATGAGCACCCCAAATGCGAGATTTATCATTTCTCATATTTATAACTGAGTAATTCACAAAGAAATTGTCCACGGTATACTTCTCAGTAACTATTTGTAAATTTACAAACTCAGGATCCCTAACATTATCAGGATATAAAGATCCTTTACCAGCGCCACGATTGGCGAATTCAAGCATTAAACGGATGCAGTCGCCACTCAATTGATAGACGGCTCGCGAGAATTTCTCATGAGCAAGAATTTCATAGAATAATGGCAACTCGGGATTGTACAGAGGAATGGGGAGTCCTGCGAGGAGTTGACCCAATGAGACTATGATTTTATGATCATCACATTGATGATCGTAAAACAATTTTGCAGAAAGAATAGATGAAGATCCTTGATTGGGAATGGTTGATAAAGTGAAAACCTTTTCCTGTAATTTCTTTTGAACATCAGTAAAAAGAGGAGTGTATGTACGAACAAGTAAAGCCATTGTTAGAAGTATGGGAATGGATAGACAATTGAAGATCAAAAGAATGAGAAAAGTGTAGAAGGACTGTGGTAGCAGGAGCGCAAATTGCGGAAGGAGAGAGAGAGTTAAAAAAAATTTGCATAAGGAAAGTAAAAGAGAAGAAGAGAGGAGTGGGGAAACTATTTATAGAGAGAAAGAATCTTCGGGAAAATAAATACATTTAATGAGAGATGGGACGTGAATGGTCAAAAATAAACGGTTGAAAGAGACGTGTCAAAAATAGAATGGAAGAAGAAATATCTGTAATAAATTCCGTGTAAAAGTACAAAATTGAAGCAAACAAAGATGAATGATCGCGACATAGAAGATGAACGATCATGCGCGGCATTTTATAATATTAGTTCTCATGGCATTCTCTTCTTCGCAGAGAAGACATGAGAAGAGGCAAGATGTAGGATCGAATATCGCGACACCAATATTTCGCGAGAAATATAAATGACGAGATCGCGAAGGAGTCGCAAGGTAGAAAAATCAATGACGCATCAGATGAAGACAGCCAGAACATGATAAAAGTGTGAAGACTTGGCGAGATTTAGGAGTGTCGCGAAGGCAAACATTTATATACTTGCGACGCTTCGCGAGTCATTCCCGAAAATAAAGGACAGCTTAGCTGTCATCCATTATGTAATACGCTATATAAAGGGTTGAGTAAATCCGTTGTAAGGGAGGTCTTTTTGAATTGTTGAGCAAAATATTAGGAGAGAGAAACTTTGGAGTGATTGTAATTTTATTAACTCTGTTCTATTTTCCTTTGTGAACATTTCAAGAAAATAATCAATAAAATCTATAGCAATTCATATTCAAAATGAGTTAATTGAGTAAAATCTAGTAAGGGGTGTAGTGTGAGATTTCCTGCAACTACATCATTGTCAAGAAGAATCGATCAAAAGATGTAGGAACTTCAAATTTATCTACTCAAGACGTTAACCCTCGTCGTGAGTGCAACACCACAGACCATCCCTCTTCAGTAAGATCCTTTGAGTAGAACACTTGAGTAGCTTCAGATGCAAGGATAAACGGCTAATCCACCACTCTATTTATGCTTTTCATTTTCGACAAGTTGACCTTTACAACCTTTGAAACTGCATCAACTTTGTAAGCATTCTTATCTCCAACACTAACCAAATCACGGTAAAAAAGTTTCTTCAAATTCCAAATAGTTCAAGTTGATTATATCTTTAATGACGCCCGTAATAAGTTATTTCGCTTCCTCGACCGACTTCGCTTGCAATCTTGTAATGACTTTCATTGACACACCGCTATTACGTGATACATTCTTCACCCAGCATTCTTGTTTACTAAAAGTAAACCCATTTACTTGGTATTTCTTATATGATTGTGCCTTGAAGAGTGGTCCTTGCACGAGTCTCCATAGTGTTGAATCAGTTTCTTTGGCTTTTAATAACTGTTATACATCATGGCAGTAGTCGATTATCACAACCAAAACCATAACAAGTTGTATTAAAACCACTACTAAAAGCTTTAGGGTAAACAAGACCTCACCGCGCAACCATAGATGAAAACTCTTTGAGGTCGACCATTAGACGTGTCACCGTTAACATAAGAATCATACTTCCTACAGCCAATACCAATTCAAAGACTATCAGATGATGCAAACATAATAATCAGACAGTAACTCAATGTTAACTAACAAAAACATGCTACTAAAATTCACTAAGTCACCATCATGCTACATCCCTCTAATTTGTAATATTTTCATTTCTGCGAGGAGGACTAAACAAAATTCAGACTTGAATAAACATAAAAGAGTTAAGTAAAAGTTACCTTTGCCAGTTATCTATTCCAACATACTTAGATAGGATCCAGATTCATGACTTGTTCAAATTGTGCTCGATTCGAGTAATACTCATTCCAGAACTAAGAGGCATCTCATCGGGCACCATCATAGTCATCATCCAAAAAAGCCTCGCCGAGTATGTTTATGAGTACCACCACCATCATCGACACGTCCTCCATAAGGTATAAGCTAGCTTCTCGTAGCGCATACCCTCTTGCAATGCACCCCTCAATGTACCTTTTATTGCGCACCAATCCTTTAAAACCTTTCATTAACCTACAAGAAAAGTTAACGGATCCGCAAGGATGATTAATAGTTCAATAATAGTAATTCTCAACTTAAAAATTAAACAACAAAGGGGTTGTATTTACCTCTCAAAGGGGTACATCCACCTAAATCGACCGGACCACACATTAAAGCTTCATCGGACGGATGAATCATCGTGTGGATACTAATAACAAAAAGATGGAGGAAAATACTTTTCCATTACGCACATTGCTTCCACCAGACTAGCTTTCGCTTGTAGAAGTTCATCTCTTGATAACCTTTGCGCACAAAATGTTGAAAAATATACTAATACGGAGAAGAGAAACTCGCATGAGATCTTTAGGTAATGAAGTCGCAATATGAACTAGCAATGGAAACAGAGATTGCATCATTACATGGTAATCGTGTGACTTGAAATTCTTCACTCTGGTGGACTAATGCTCACTTAGCGATTAAGATTGGAACAGAAGCTAGAAGGCACTCTTAAGTTCTTCAAAGACTGTACAAAAAGATACTTTTTCATCTTTAGTTAAGGCAAACGATCCATCTTCCATTGTTGTTTTACCAGTTGCACTATCCTCTTTCACCCATAACCGCTTTTTAATACCCATAGATTCCATATATTTACGTGCATTTACACCATCTTTTGACTTACTATTACCCATGAGAGTGTTAACAATATGCTCAGTTATGTTCTTTTCTGTATGCATAACATCTGTACAATGACGGACTGCGTTCGATCCCCAATTCGGCAAATCATGAAGTATGGACCTTCGAGAAAATAGAGAGTTGTCAAAAACATCTTCATCGGCACCCTGTTGAAAACTATTCGCTTCTGCTCCTCTTTTACGTTTCTTTGCTGGTGGTTTACCCTTACCCTGTTTACTTTTCATATCTTTCACAATCTCTTGAACTTGCAATCCTGTTAGTGGCCATGGAGCTTTACCATCTTCTACCCCTCCACCTGAAATTTGTTTTGTCAAATCTGTACTTGTGTTGGGATGGCAGCCATCTTCGGTGTCCCATATAACATATCTTCTTACTATACGGCAGCCACTCTGAAACTGTTTCTTCACCACATGTGGGACACGCATAATACCCATGAGTCACACATCCAGCTAGAGTACCCAATGCCGGAAAATCATGAATGGCCCATAACAACCTTGCCTTCAAAAGAAAATCAGAGTTCGTGAAGCTGTCGAATGTCATAACACCATCATTCCATAACTCTTTCAACTCCTCTATCAATGGCTGTAAGTAAACATCAATATCTTTACCTGGTGCTCTCGGACCTGATATCAACAAACATAACATGGAAAATTCGCGCTTCATACACATCGAAGGAGGAAGGTTGTACGGACACGATATCACCGGCCAACAACGTAATTGGACCAAAGCATCCATTTGGATTAAAGCCGTCAGTTGCTATCCCAAGAGTAACATTCCGTGCTTCCTTAGCAAATTCAGACAGATTTAAAATTATCCGCACACCTCCAAGTCAGAATCCACTTTGGATGACGCATGACATTAACATCTCTCTGTGCTCTAGAATGCCAAAGCATTGCCTCTGCTATCCATGGTATACTATAAAGTCTTTTCAGCCTTGCAATTATCGGAAAATGCCTTAAAGTCTTTTGCGCAACTTGTGTAAGTTTTCTCTCATCATTAAAAACTCTTACGTACCGAGGTTCTTGACATACATAACACTTCACCAATGAACTATTATCCTTCTAATAAAGTATACAGTCATTTACACAAGCATCATAAGTCACATAATCCATCCCCAACTCTTTAATAATCTTCTTGATATCTGGATACTTACATGGCAGGGTGTTACCTTTGGGAAGCAACTCTTTCATCAATTCTAATATTGCGGTAACACCATTGTCTGAAATTCCATACTGAGTTTTTATGTTGTTCATCATTATCGCAGCGTACATTACTTACTTTCCATTAGGACATGAAGGATATAATGGTTCTCTTGCCATCTCAGCCGCTGATCTCTTTTTCTGACCACACTTGCTGGTTCCAACATTCTCATCCAACCCTGCTGTAACATTCTCATCAACACCGCTGTAACATTCTCATCAACACCTACTTCTACATTCTCATCCATCCCTTCCCTAACATTCTCATCCACATCTCGTGGTAATATTCTCATTCAAACCTTTGTAACATCATCATTATCTGCTACACATTCGGTTGTAGTATTATCCTTATGTGTTAATTGTCTGCCGCTTGTACCGAACTTTCCCCATGATAGCGTCGAATGTGTACACCTCATGCATACCATGTTTGAGCAAATGCAATGAGATCTCACTCAAAGGTGCAACTAAGCCTTTACCATTCATACAACGACGACAAGGGCATGAAAATAAATGACTCCCACCACCATTATTCTTGGCAAACTCTATGAATGACTTCACACCTTGTCTGTATTCTAAAGACTTACGAGGACACTTCAACCATTTCTTGATCACTTCAGATGACATATTACCCTTCAAAATTGATATTTAAAAGAATCAAATAAAATCACTTATTCCTAGTGGTAGGGTTGCCGAAGCCCATGAGGTTAGCGACAGTAACATCCTCTCAAAGAGGAGAGAATGAGCTATAAGTAGCTTTTGTAAATCACCACTAGGATCAATTATCATTATGCTCACAGAGTACATAAAACCGCGACACGTTTATACACAACTTAACATACAAAATAAAATAACTTAGTTCTAGTGGTGCAGGGTTGCCGAAGCCCTGCAAGTTAGCGACAGAAACATCCCCTCAAAGAAGAGAGAATGAGCTACAAGTAGCTTTTGCGAATAACCACTAGGACTGTTATCATCATGCTCACAGAGTACATAAAACCAGACTCATTTATACACAACTTAACATACAAAATAAAATAACTTAGTCCTAGTGGTGCAGGGGTTGCCGAAGCCCCCGCAAGTTAGCGACAGTAAACATCCCCTCAAAGAAGAGAGAATGAGCTACAAGTAGCTTTTGCGAATAAGCACTAGGACTGTTATCATCATGCTCACAGAGTACATAAAACCAGACTCGTTTATACACAACTTAACATACAAAATAAAATAACTTAGTCCTAGTGGTATAGGGTTGCCGAAGCCCTGCAGGTTAGCGACATAAACATCCCCTCAAAGAAGAGAGAATGAGCTACAAGTAGCTTTTGTAAATCACCACTAGGACAGTTATCATCATGCTCACTTAGAATCAGTCAATATCAAAACAAAACTTCATAACTTTAGTTCATTTAAACTTGAAAAACTACCTTAAAATGAAACTAAAGTTCAAATCATGATGAGCATATTTATAGAACATACAAACTGGAATTTAGGTTACTACCTTAACAGATTCCGTAGCCGGTGCTTCTTTTTCTGTTTGTCTCTTGCCAAAAGGATCCTCTCCTGCCTCTGCAAAGACCAAGATATAGAACAACATTAGTCAAACTTTTAAAATGTATCGACTTTGAAGCATATGTCACAACAACACACACTAATCAATTACGCTCTGCCATACCCACGCACGCTCAGCCATACCCACGCACGCTCTGTTGTTACACAACTAGCTAGGTCCAAGTCTGTCTAGCTCTCATCAAACCTTCCATGATTATATAAGACTTTATCAGGTAGCACTATGCCTACTCAACTTAGTATGCTTCTAAGGCAAAAAAACTACACCATGTCTAACAAAGAAGATGCATCTTTACACAGGACTAGTGGATCAAAAACTAGAAAGATCAAAAACTAGAATAGACAAGTGAAGCTAATGATGTCAATCAAAGCACCAATGACTTATAAATTAGAACTTATTGAAATTAGATTACAAACTAGAAATTAGGTTACAAAGTAAAAAAAATAGAAAATTTCGAAATTAACATAAAACCCTAAAATCAGTTCAATGTTTCGAAACTTATACCTTCTAAGTCTTCAGAATTCTTCAATCTTCAAGTCTTCAAACCCTAACAGGAAATTAGAAAAAAAAAATGGAATTAGATTTATATGAAGAAGATTAACAAAACATAACTCTGACGATTAACACTTACACAAATCGATGAAAAAATGGAAGATAAAGATGAAATGAAGCCATAAAAAAACAGATCGATTAAAAAAAATATGAAACCCTAAAAATCAAAAAACTTCTAACGATTAAAACTTACACAGATCTCTGCTAATGGAAAGGTATTGCAAGATTCAAGAGATTTCTGTTATGTTTCTCGGCAGAAGAGACTCGAGAGAGAAAAAAATCGAAGTGATGAAACCCTAGTTTCTTCGCCTGAGACGCAGCGGAGCAGAATAGAATCGAGAGAAATGAAAAATGGAAGTACAGAGAGAATTCTGATTATCTTATCCATGGAACTCCCGCATGTGAACGGCACACTCGTGGGAGGAAATATCCTCTCGTGTAATTAATCGTGGGTGGAAATATAAAGCTAGGCGTGTGAGTGGCACGCGCATATACTCAGGGTGTTACGACCTTGGTGTGACCAAGCGTGTGAGTGGCACGCTTATAAAAAAATTCGTAACGGCTTGGCTCATTATTTAATTAAAAAAATTTTAGTAACGGCTTCACGCCTCTACTTAATTTTTTGTAACGGCCATTTGTAACGGGAAATTCGTAACGACTCATAAGCTGTTACGAATGCCTGTTACGATTCCGGGAATTTGGTGTAGTTGAGATAGGTTGAAAACCTATTTATACAAGTCATTTGAGCGCAACCCTGATCTCGTAGGAAGTGTAGAAGATTAAGTAGTGGAGTAGTGGGGTTGTGTAAGAGGTGGTGATCATCATGTGGTCACGCCTTCACCCACTACTCTCATCGTTGTTAACCGTTCGTCCTTTCCTGACACGTTATCGTAATGGGCGCGTTGCACGCCGCACGTTGTAAACCGCCAGACCAATACCCCAGTAAGTATCCCCCAGTTTGTGACATGTTTGATGTCTCAAGTAAGTGGGTCAAGTCGTGGGACTTGCCGCAAAGAATAACATATGGTGCTATTAGGTTAAACAACTAAGTTGTTTATGAGGCCGATAAAATATCGTATGTATTCGATGCACGTAGAGCATCTCTTCTAAGCAGCTCAAAATAATTGATGTGCATGAAGCATCGTTATTGTAGAGCTCGTCTAAATTAGTCGCGAGTCAATCGTCTTAAAATAAGAGCACGACCAGACACCTTTTGGAAATCGTTTGGTAGCTCTAGGGATGAGCTACTGCTTGGTCGATCACTCCTTGTAGGCGAGTGGCAGATGGTAGCCATTATAAAATCCTACCGGTTGATCTAAATTAGATCCGGATCGTTCAAATCGGCTGGCCAAGTTGAGTGGTCGAGACGATTTGCGGAAGTTAGTGACTGCTGTTGAAGCAGCGCAAAGGGCCATCTTTGGGCGATCGTCTGGGATCGCATGGGCGAGCCGTAGCTCAGTCGATCCCTCCTTGCAGGAGGGGGGTGGCCAGTGATCAATGAGGTTAATATTTGATCCAAGCCGTCCGACCAAGCTAGCGAAGTTGGACGGACGAGATAGTTTTTGCGGCAGATGTTTGCCGCAGATGTTTACCTCATTGATCGCATAATATTTGATCCAAGCCGTCCGACCAAGCTAGCGAAGTTGGACGGACGATATAGTTTTTGCGGCAGATGTTTTCCGCCGTTGACTTAGGGTTTGGAAACCGTGCGGCCAACCCTAGTTTGGTTAAACGAACCAACGCGTTGAGCGCTAATTTGAACAGGCCGATCGACCATGTGTGAAGATGAGCCGCCAGTGAATATGCTGATATCTCCTGGGCCATCTTAAATTAGATCTAAGTCATTCGATTCGGCTGGCGAAGATGGGCGATCGTGATCGATTTGCGAAAGTACCATGTCGCTGCAAACACCAATTAGTGTTTAGAGACGGCCACATTCACCCTAGTTCGATCAAGCGGTTTGACGCGTCATTGACTTCCTTTGGGCAAGTCGATCGAGTGGGAATAAAATTGGGCCGGTGGTGAACTCATGTGCACCTCCTTGATCGTTTGAAACACGATCAAAGCCGTCCAACTAGGCTGGCTAAGTTGGACGGATGTGATAATTTGCGACAATAATATACTGCCGCAACCCAAAATTTAGGGTTTTGAAATAGCGTGTTTGCTCTATTTCGGGCAAACAATTTAACGCCCTATAGGCTTGCCGTAGGCGAGTCGATCGACCAAGGGAGATGTTGGGCCGCCAATGGGCACGCTGGCGCCTCTTTGATCATTCCAAGGAAGATCTTAGCCGTCCAAATAGGCTGGATAAGTTGGACGGTCATGATGTTATTGAGACCGTATTTGCCGGTCTTAGCTCGTTTGAGCTTATTTTCAAATAACGCGATCACCCATGTTTAGGTTAACGTTTGAAGCGCTTATGAGTGAAATAAATAGGACTCGATCGCCCTAGGGCAATGGTGGCCCGATGGTGGTTACTACGGTGATTGCCTTGTTCCGCCAGGAGCAGTCTAGGCTTGTTGAATCGCGCGGCCTAGTCGTGTGGCCGTGATCATTTTGAGACTGATATGAACAGTCCAGACTTTCCTTAAGGAATTTAAACATGTTCAATCGAGCCATCTTTTAATTAAAAGTGCGTCGATACGAAAATCTCTTTGTCAGAGAACGATGCAGCCTGTGTGAGTATTTTTGTGCAGATCTCAATACTGACACTTCGGGAGATTCATGCTACTCTGTTGAGAGTGAACATTAATCGTCATGTCATGTCAATATTGGGAGTTCGGCTACGGAACATAGCACAGGAGAATACTAGGCATGCAATGCATTAGTGAATAATACAGGTGGAAAAATTCCCAGAATATTTGGGATTGTTGCCACACACACCATTCTGAGTGAATTTCATATATATATATATATTGAATTGCTCAATGAGCGAAGAGTTTTTTTTGCACTCGTCACTTCTTAAATGGCTTTACCCCTTGAAGGGTGATAGCGCATTAAACACAGGGTTTTACGATTTTAGCCGTTAAACTAAAAACCACCATCAACATTAAGTCCCCTGCTTAGTACGCAACAGTGACATTGTTGCGGGGTAAGCACTAGATGGTGACAAATAAAGATAAAACTTATGAGACAAAGTTAGATGTTACCAGGAGAGATGGGTCGGCCTGTCCTTGGAACACGTCACGTTCAAGAGGCGTCCAGGTGAGCGTTCCCCTAGCATGATGTCGGTTGGCCCCAGGTAGATTAGGCATACGGTTGGTTGGGATCACAAACTGCATTCCAAGTCCCTTGTACATCTGAGTATCGTTCGAGAGCGTGTCCAAGCTTTCCTAGCTTCGGTTAGCATGGAGGAAAAGTGGAGGCGCGAAGCACCTCAGCTAACAAGTGCTAGGGCTGAAAGGTTTGTTGCCCGACTAAAGTGAAGGAGGGTGGAGCATAACATGAATACCCTATTCATGACGACGTCATAATCCCCGACTCTGATGTGGACGATCCCTATCATGAGGAATATCCTTAGAAGGCTGCTGAAGCAATTGAAGCAACTCCCAAAGAGAACGTTGATGCAGCTTCCGAAAAGGGTGTTGAAGCGGCTCGAGAGGATGTTGAAGCAGCTCCTGGAGAGGACTCTAGTGAAGGCGCCATTGGCCCTGGCGTTGACGACACTTCTTTGATATTTAGTGGTCTTTGTTTCATGCTGGCCGGAGCCAGGATTGATAGCATAATAATCCCTCATTCATGCTTCTTTGATAATTTTATGTTTTCAATTGGATGGATGAATGAAATCTCCCGACTGAGAAATCCAAATTCTTGGAAAGATTGCGGTATCTTGAAACTCAAGATGTAGCATTTTCCGGTAGGGTTACAATAGAATCTTTTCATTCTATCGAGGTGATGTGGCCGATGGGAAGGCAACACCCATAAGTGGTGATGTGTTTTCCTTTCATGTGGCCGGATACCACTTCCACGATGATACTTGTTATATGTAACCCTAATAACAACAGCTTGAAGTAGGGGATCCAATGATGAAAATTGAGGATTCGGCCACGAACCTGTAACTTCTATTTGTTATATCACGTGTGTTGTGCTTCCATGAACAGGAGATCCAAGAGTCGTATTTGTTAGGTGCGGAGGTTCTATCTCCAATTAATAGCGTGTGTGACGTGATTGGACACGTATGAAGAAGTAATTGCAATCTGGGAGTACCACGTGCACTAGCTCCCTGCTTCCTGATTTCGTGAAGGGATTTTCCAAATTATGAAAATTACAGATATCGAAACTTCTTTCTGGGATCTAGGCAAAATGGGATGGTGATTGAGAGGCTATTTGCAGGCTGCAGGGTACGAATGACACTTGCCCTAAGAAGCATGTACTGGCTGCTTGACGATTTTTTTCAGTCATCTTGCTCTTTCTGATTGCGATGATGATATGCCGTGGATGCTTGTATAGTCAAAATCTTCTGGAGCCATTGGGTGAAGTAGAGAGCTAAGAGGTGTTCCGTTGCCGACGTAATGCTATCGAGTCTTCAAGGACTTCGCTCGAAGCGACATCCTTTGAACCATCTTCTGAATATTGAATTGTTGTATGAAATGGGAGCAGTCCCCAGTTATACTTCGGTTAGATCCGATGGAGTGGCCGGATATGTGAATATATCTCTGCGGTGTGCTTTTGGAGTCTTCGATGCACGTGTACGGCTTCATGTTGAGAAATTCCTGCAGCTCGTAAGGCTTTGACAGTGATGATGCTGATATCAGAAATAACCTGGTTGAGGGACGTGAAGGCATCCCAAACTGGCAGTCCCCACGTGTAATTATTCTGAGCATATTTTCTCCTGAAAGATATACTTCCATTGTATTTGCTGGTAAGGTGGTTGATGAATTTATGAAGGCGACAATCTTTTGGATTCGTCACTTGTTGATCAGAGTCGTGTTTGATAGATTTGTATTGTATCCAAACTTTTGGCAGCTCATGCACACTTTCCATAGGAAATTGGAAATCTAGAAACACCGATTCTGATTGTGTCGGCGATGTGTCAGACATGATGCAGTTGGTCTGTGTGGCTTGCTGAGGTGTTAAAGCGGATTCGGCCTCTGAAGAGAGCGCTGAAGCGGCTTTGGGAGAGAGCGTTGAAGCACCTTCTTCTGGAGAGAGCGTTGAAGCGGCTTCAGGAGAGAGCGTGCATTGAAGCAGCTTCTGGAGAGAGCGTTGAAGCGCCTTCTTCTGGATAGAGCATTGAAGCGACTTCAGGAGAAAGCGTGCGTTGAAGCGGCTTCTGGAGTGAGTGTTGAAGAAGCTTCTTCTGGCGAGAGCATTGAAGCGTCTTCAGGAGAGAGCGTGCGTTGAAGCGATTTCTTCCGGAGAGAGCGTTGAAGCGACTTCAGGAGAGAACTCCAATGAGGGCGCCCTTAACCCTTGATTTCGAAAAATGAGTTCTTCTCGTTCTTCTGAGGCGATACGATATGGAAGATGGGAAGACGGCACACAAATAGTGCTGGCCGGCAAGTCGTGTTTTCTTATCATGGTAAAGAATACTGTTTCTACTGTAACATCTCAACGCATGCAACTCTGGCAACGGTGATTCGAAATAGGGGAGATAACAACAATGGTTAAGGATGCGACCAACCTTCAGTTTGATTTTCCCTTGCAAATTACATGCTTCTTGATTGACCGTCCCTCTTGTGTTGAAGAAGTCCTTGACTGACGGCGAAGGAATTTCATACTGAGCCTCAATCCCCAAGTGTGGTTTACGTGGTTCTATCCTGTACGGTCGATGGGTTGAACGTGACGAGGGTATCACCCTCTTGCATCCATGTTGATGACTATGTATAAAAAAGGTTGGCTGGAGCTTGGATGGCTACGATCACGATCCTTGACAGGGACGAGTTATGACTATAGGCACAAACCTTGGCAGTGACAAGTGGTGGCTACGACCATGGATCTTGAAAGAAAGGAGTGACAGCTACGAGCACGAATCTTGGTTGGCCACGACCGTGAAAATTGACGGGCTTTGATAAATCACGTATGTGAGTTTACTCTCCCTTCTTTATTTTTGGTGAAGCAGCTCCTCCTCGATTCCATCTATGCGGAAACTCGCCTATCATTGCTTGCATAAATGCTCCATCATGGTCTGTACGGTTTTATGAATGGAGTCCCCAGAAATCATGCAACTCTTGACCGGAAGAGGATCGCTGTGCATTCCTCCAGTGCCTAATTTAATTTCTCCTGCATCCTCCTCTCCTTGGAATTCGTTGCAGGTTGGGTGATTGACAAACCTATGGTAATGGCAATATTTGGGATCCGCCACTTCCTTTTCAGTTGGTGAACGTTTGAGAGGCGGTAGTTTTATGTTATCATCTTGAATCCATGCTTCTAGGAGTTCGGTTACCTCTTCAATAGGAGACGGGAAGCTTAGAGCGGCTCCACAAGTTTCTTGTTGTTGTGCAGGCGTCTTAGTTTCAGCTTTCCGAGTTTGAGTTGTCTTCTGCGCTGGTGCAGCACGTTTGGGTTATTGTTCTGCAGCTGGAGCTTTCTTCTTCACCCACTACGCTTACAGAGGGCCCAGTATTATTTTGTTCGTTGATGAGACGCCTATTCCCTCGAGTCTCGCGTGCATCTTCGTTCCTGGCGGGTCTGGTTCTTTCCAGCAATGCTAGTGCGTTAATGCAGGACTCCACCAACTGTTGTTCAGGAGTAACGCGATCCTCTTCATCTATGCGTCCCGCTGAAGTGCTTGCGTCAGGCGTGTTAAAAGTATTCCTTGTCATCTCCATCGAGAACTTCTTGTCTTTCCATCAAATCAACAATGGTAATATGGGGTTGGCTTCCTCTGGTTCCTCCAACCTCTCGTCCTGATGGAGGAGTGGCAGTAGCTCTGGTAAAAATTTTGGCGTTACGCTCGAAGAAACATTGAGAAAGGTGGCATCGACTTTGGTTATGGTGATAGGAGGTGTCACACTGGAAGGAACGTTTCTTGCGCCGCTGGTGTTGGTGGTAGAGGATGCAACACCATGAGATGCGTCTGGCGAGCGGTACATTGGTGTCAGCAACAGGGATAGTGACACCAGGAGTATTATCAGCGCCAGCAGCATCAAGATTGGTAACTGACCCAGACCTAAGATCCACCATCTTGAAATTGATAGGATTGAAATGAAATTGAAAATTGATCTTGCAACTGAGAGATCAATCTCCCACTGTGGTCGCCAGTTGTTTTGGGGCAAAAAATGATTCTACTGTTTTTGGTAAATTTGGGTGTGTTGATGAGAAACGAATTCAAACCCTAAACAAATGTACTACACATGAGTACTTTTGAGTTCGACCATCAAGATTGGTAACTGACCCAGACCCAGACCTAAGATCCACCATCTTGAAATTGATAGGATTGAAATGAAATTGAAAATTGATCTTGCAACTGAGAGATCAATCTCCCACCGTGGTCGCCATTTATTTTGGGGTAAAAACTGATTCTACTGTTTTTGGTAAATTTGGGTGTGTTGATGAAAAACGAATTCAAACCCTAAAAAAATGTACTGCACATGAGTACTTTTGAGTTCGAGAGATCAATCTGTAAGACTCTGGCCTAAACCAAGAAATGGCCATTCCAGATTCAATTCGGTCACAAGGTGATGGAGAAGGGTTGATCTTAGGGAGGGAAGCGAAGAAGGTGTTTGAGATCAGAATATTGAATTATGAAGGTGTGGCTATTTTATGACTTGTATCAGAAAAATGGTTTCTGGATACTTGCGTTGATAACACTTGTCTTGTGTTGTCGAGATAGGTTGAAAACCTATTTATACAAGTCATTTGAGCGCAACCTTGATCTCGTAGGAAATAGAGAAGATTAAGTAGTGGAGTAGTGGGGTTGTGTAAAAGGTGGTGATCATCATGTGGTCACGCCTTCACCCACTACTCTCATCGTTGTTAACTGTTCATCCTTTCCTGACACATTCTCGTAATGGGCGCGTTGCACGCCGCACGCTGTAAACCGCCAGACCAATACCCCAGTATGTATCCCCCAGTTTGTGACATGTTTGATGTCTCGAGTAAGTGGGTCAAGTCGTGGGACTTGCCGCAAAGAATAGCTTATGGTGCTATTAGGTTAAACAACTAAGTTGTTTATGAGGCCGATAAAATATCGTATGTATTAGATGCACGTAAAGCATCTATTCTAAGCAGCTCAAAATATTCGATGTGCATGAAGCATCGTTGTTTTAGAGCTTGTCTAAATTAGTCGTGAATCGATCGTCTTAAAATAAGAGAACGACCGGACACCTTTTGGCAATCGTTTAATAACTCTAGGGACGATCTACTACTTGGTCGATCACTCCTTGTAGGCGAGTGGCGGATGGTAGCCATTATGAAATCCTACCGGTCGATCTAAGTTAGATCTGGATTGTTCAAATCGGCTGGCCAAGTTGAGTGGTCGAGATGATTTACGGCAGTTAGTGACTGCTGTTGAAGCACCGCAAAGGGCCATCTTTGGGCGATCGTCCGGGATCGCACGGGCGAGCCGTAGCTCAGTTGATGGCTCCTTGCAGGATGGGGGTGTCCGATGATCATTGAGGTACCTCATTGATCGCCTAATATTTTATCCAAGCCGTCCGACCAAGATAGCGAAGTTGGACGGACAAGATAGTTTTTGCGACAGATGTTTGCTACCGTTGACTTAGGGTTTGGAAACCGTGCGGCTAACCCTAGTTTGGTTAAGCGAACCAAAGCGCTGAGCTCTAATTTGAACAGGCCGATCGGCCATGTGTGAAGATGAGCCGCCAATGAATATGCTGACATCTCCTGGGCCATCTTAAATTAGATCTAAGCCATTTGATTCGGCTGGCTAAGATGGGCAGTCGTGATCGATTTGCGACAGTAACATGTCACTGCAAACACCAATTAGGGTTTAGAGACGGCCACATTCACCCTAGTTCGATCAAGCGGTTTGACGCGTCATTAACTTCCTTTCGGCAAGTCGATCGAGTGGGAATAAAATTTGACCGGTGGTGAACTCATGTGCACCTCCTTGATCGTCTGAAACGCGATCAAAGCCGTCCAACTAGGCTGGCTAAGTTGGACGAATGTGATGATTTGCGATAATAATATACTGCCGCAACCCAAAATTTAGGGTTTTGAAATAGCGTGTTTGCCCTATTTCGGGCAAACGATTTAACGCCCTAGAGGCTTGCCATAGGCGGGTCGATCGACCAAGGGAGATGTTGGGCCGCCAATGGGCACGCTGGCGCCTCTTTGATTATTCCAAGGAAGATTTAGCCGTCCAAATAGGCTGGCTAAATTGGGCGGTCATGATGTTATTGAGACCGTATTTGTCGGTCTTAGCTCGTTTGAGCTTATTTTCAAATAACGCGATCGCCCATGTTTGGGTTAACGTTTGAAGCGCTTATGATTGAACTAAATAGGACTCGATCACCTAGGCCAATGGTGGCCCGCTGGTGGTCACTACGGTGATTGCCTTGTTCCGGCAGAAGCAGTCTAGGCTTGTTGAATCGCGCGGCCTAGTCGTGTGGCCGTGATCATTTTGATACTGATATGAACAGTCCAGATTTTCCTTAAGGAATTTAAACATGTTCAATCGAGCCATCTTTTAATTAAAAGTGTGTCGATACGAAAATCTCTTTGTCAGAGAACGATGCAGCCTGTGTGAGTATTTTTGTGCAGATCTCAATACTGACACTTCGGGAGAATCATGCTACTCTGCTGAGAGTGAACATTAATCGTCATGTCATGTCAATATTGGGAGTTCGGCTACGTAACATAGCACAGGAGAATACTAGGTGTGTAATGCATTAGTGAATAATGCTGGTGGAAAAATTCACATAATATTTGGGATTGTTGCCACACGCACCATTCTGAGTAAATTTCATATATATATTGAATTGCTCAATGAGCGAAGAGGTTTTTTGCACTCGTCACTTCTTAAATGGCTTTACCCCTTGCAGGGTGATAGCGCATTAAATACTGGGTTTTACGATTTTAGCCCTTGAACTAAAAACCACCATCAACAACAGGCTATTTCGAGGAAACTTTGCAGCTAGAAAGAGAAAGAATGGATGATCTTCATGTGGAGGGTTATGGACAAATGAGAAAATTTTACATTTTTGGAAACGGATGGAAGATTGTTTCGTTAAAATCTTCAAAAACATTTTTTAAAAACTTTTAAATTTTTCGAAACCACTTTCTCATGATGATTGATAAATATTATTTTGTTAGAATAATATAAGAATAAGAACAGTTTTCCAAAGGAAGAGAGACCGAAAATGAAACGTTATTAAAATATATGAATTTCTACTCAGTCGTGCATGATGGAGCTAATACTGGGGGAATGCACGGCTAAATAAGGATTAAATCTCACCATTTGAAATACTTACCTAATTTAAAGGAAATTAGGAGCTAATACTTGGGGAATGCACGGAAAATATTTAGGACATGCACGGCAGATTAAGAATTAATGCTTACCGTTTTGAATAGAAATACTTACCAAATTTTTTTGCTCATAATTCTTTCATTTCTATGTTTACTTCCCTGATTATCCTCCCACCATCATGAATACCCATAAATAATGTAGAAAATCCATACCATGCAACAAAATGGCTGCTCCTATATTCACCTATAATAGGCAGGAAAAAAAAAACGTCCAAAAAATTAAAAGTTACACTTATTACAAGTGTTCAATGAACGTGTATATAAATAGAGGAATGTATTTCTTCAACCACATCCATCCACTCATTCACACATTTCCCACTCATTCACTTAATTCTAACTTATTTTTTTGGTGAAATTTTTAGCTTAAGAGTATCAACATGTCAAACATGATTAGTTGCAGCCCCAAGAAAAGTGTTACCCAAAACGTGTTTGCTTCCTTTTCGAGAATGCATGATTGTGATGAATATGATCAGAAGTGATTTTTTTTAGGCATAAGTGAGATATATAAATGCACATGCTATTATTTTAATGATTATGCTTCACAAAAATTACTTAATTGACCGGGGGTTGGTTTTTGGATGATGCTAATGACTAATTTTACAATGTACGTACATACAATATTTAAACAAAATAGAGAACTATCTCGCGTTGAACACGATTGAAAATTCGGGGAAAAAATTATACCAGTCATCGATCAGATTAAAGCAATGCCATTATGGTGTGGGTTATTTCTTGAATCCGACGGATGTAACATTTGTAACTTCCTTCAATTATGGATATATGCGTTGATAACTCTCATAATTATTTCCTCACCAATTAAAAAAATTAATATGACAACAAAAAAATCCTTACCAATTAAATGCTACAACTATGCAAAACTCATATTTTTACAATCATATTTTTCATTCAAAAAAATAAAATAAAAAGTTGACTCACATTTTTTTAAGTCGAATTAGCCTACCTTCATCAACCTACAAAGATAACATTAGAACATTTGCGGTTACAACATGTAAAATCCTTATTCCTGCCTTGAAATAAATTAATTGTCATTCATCAACCTGCAAAGAACAAAGAACATTATGTTAAAAATACCAAAAAATCATTTTCATTTTCATTTTTTTTTTGAACATATAAAGTAAAAATAAATACATACAATTGATATCTATCCAAATAATGAATCACCAAAACTTTTCACTTCAATCATAGGCCTGATCTTAATTTTAGTGAAAAAAAATATGCTACTTTACAGCTTATAATTGACCTAGCTAGGACATGAAGACTCGCAAGCTTGCATTCTATGCATCCTTGCAAATGGGACAACAATGTATCTTGGAGTCTCTTTCCTTTTCAAAGCTACACTGACACTGAAACCTCAATCTGTTCATAAACCTCCCTGACTTTTTTGGTGGTTTATTTTTTCCTCTGCATCTACTAAATCTATTATTTTATTTTCTTGATCCTCGACGAGTGAATATCGATATTACTTTGAGGGGGAAAAGAAGGAAACTCCGTACTTCATGCATCACATGTACGCAGAACTATTGATGATTCGTGAAGAGAATGAGAGAATGGATTGGAGGCTTCGCCGAAACCATGCAATGGAGATAACATGGGATTAGGAATGAAATCACTAGAGTATATAGGTAACGAACACATGATGATAGTTCCAGCGACCAAGGAAGAATTTCTGGGAGCATGTAATTACATTTATTGCTAACCCGATGAAGATTCATCATAATGGTCTGAATACACCACAAATGAGTAACAAAGACCACCAATCTTTGGGGATCGACTAAAAAATTATTTATTTTAGGGAAAAATAAAACAATTTACCTAGCATTTTTATCAGAAATTATTATCTTAATAGATCAATTGCAAGTGTACCTTAATTTATAATTATTTGGATGAAAAATATCTAAGATTTTCATAGCTACAAGTTCTCATGGGTCAAAATAAGTCTTATTACAGTTTCTACTATTTATTTAAATCATGTATTATGACTATAAATTATTTTATCTCATGCCGTGCCGTTACAACACGATTATTTCTAGTATTATTACATTTGATAAGGTTACAGAACTGCAATTCACTTCTCTTGCAGAAGGTGAAGATATGAGTTTCTTATGATATGATTCTGATGCGGATCAGAGATACATAATTTCCGATGTGATTTTACGAATATAACCTTCGTCAAAAATCCACCATCAACACCTGCATACGATTTCAAAGGCATTCCTTGCCTCTTAGGTGACTTATCCTAGTCATGCTCACAAATCACAGAATATTTATATATCTTGTCCTACGTTGGCTATAAAGAATATCTCACCCTGTCAACACATCTTCACAAAGGCTGACTCAGGGGGGATATCAATTAGGGTTTTGATCTGGAGGTCTACTACACGTGTGAGAAATACCCGACCTATTTCTCACCACAAAAGAGAGGAAATGCGGTGGAATTAGAGGATAAACTCAACCTAGTCTATCGGAAAGACATGAAAAATGATCCACATGGCAAGCAATCCCCACTTTCACCGACCTGAGATTAGAGAATTCAGTTATAAATATTGAAAATACGGGGGTCTAACAACCACACCCAACAATTCGTTTGGAAATCTGAGAGGACTTACTCCAATACACTTTCTAGAGAATCAACTAGACAGTCAGACTCAATCTAGATTAAAGTATATCAAAGAGTTTAATATCTCTAACTCTTAATTCAATCCGCAATCAACAAATAGAAATCTGTGAGCCTGATTGAATATAAGAGGAGCAATTTGAACGGTACCAGTGTTCAAGTGTCAATCAATGTAAATCAACAAACAAAGGTTGGATATTCTAATTGATTGATCTTAACACACAACCTGTGATATTTCAATTATATAACAAAATATAATGCGGAAAAGAAATAACACAGACACCAGAATTTTGTTAACGAGGAAACCGCAAATGCAGAAAAACCTCGGGACCTAGTCCAGATTGAATACCACACTGTATTAAGCCGCTACAGACACTAGCCTACTACCAATTAACTTCGGACTGGACTGTAGTTGAACCCTAATCAATCTCACACTGATTCAAGGTACAATTGCGCTCCTTACGTCTCTCATCCCAGCAGGATACTACGCATTTGATTCCCTTAGATGATCTCACCCACAACTAAGAGTTGCTACGACCCAAAGTCGAAGACTTGATAGACAAATCTATCTCACACAGAAAAGTCTATAGGATTGAATAAATCTGTCTCTCACAGAAATACCCAAGAGTTTTTGTTCCGTCTTTTGATAAATCAAGGTGAACAGGAACCAATTGATAAACCGGACTTATATTCCCGAAGAACAACCTAGTATTATCAATCACCTCACAATAAACTTAATCGACTAGCGAAACAAGTTATTGTGGAATAACAAACGATGAGACGAAGTTTGTTTGTGATTACTTTTCTATCTTGCCTATCGAAGATATAAATCTCGAGCCAATTATTTCAATTGTACTCAACACGATAGAAACAGCAAGATCAGATCACGCAACTACAAATATAATAGTTGGGTCAGGCTTCACAATCCCAATGAAGTTTTCAAGTCGTTAACCTACGGGGTCTCGAGAAGAAACCTAAGGTTAAAGGAGAATCGACTCTAGTTATGCAACTAGTAACACACATGAGGTGTGCGGATTAGGTTTCCTAGTTGCTAGAGTTCTCCTTTATATTTTTTTCAAATCAGGGTTTGCAATCCAAGTTACCTTGGTAACAAAGCATTCAATATTCACCGTTAGATAAAAGACCTGATTCAACCAAGCTAATATCTTTCAACCGTTAGTTCGAACTTAGCTTGTTACACACAAATGAAATGTACCCTCATTTAGGTTTATGTAGCCGTACCTAAACGTGTATACCAGGTTGGTTTACAAATAGTTAACCAAGGTTAGCCATATGATTACTCTCATATCAACCTTATTCATCTTAACCATAACTAGTTCAAATGACTCAAATGAAACTAGTTAAGGAGTTGTTCAATTGTTTAGAAAACACAATTGAAATCAAATCGGTTTGATTCACTTGAATCAATCATGAACATTATATCCACGGTTTGCAAAGATTGCATTCCTTATGATTTAAATATTTAAGTTCATGGACTTGACCGATTTGACAAAGTAACCAGCTTAAGTATGCGTACAAGTATGCGTACTTAAGCAACTGGTTTTTGAGTTTGTAAAGTTTCCAAACTCAGCAGAAATTTTCGGTTCAAAAACTTCTGCCAGTACTTAAGGTGACTAGTTAAGAGTTTTGCCAAAACCAAACTCAGCAGAAATTCTCGGTTTGAGAACTTCTGCCAGTATGCGTATGGGTATGTGTACGCATACTTAACCCATGTCCTTCACCAATTCCGTATACACACATATGCATACTCTTGGCTTCCGGTTTATGGACTTATACAATAATGTGCGAACACACTATATATGCTTATATCCAAAGATGGTTACATCATTAATTTTTTATTTCTATCATTGAAACATTCTTCTATAATGTCAATAGCCATTTTCACACACTATTAACATCAAAGCAATTTTCAGGATATTGAAATAATCATTATTGAAACCTTCCAAGTCTTACATCAAATGATTGTATCACACAAACCATGTAAGATGTTACTCGGCAATTTTCTCATGTTATAAGATGAACTTGGTGGAAGCGAAAGCTTACTAACACATATTTCGAGAAATTTATAAGCGAGATATACTCAGCTCGAAATCTCAAATGTGTATAGAGAAAACTATATCGTAACACGACTTATGTATCAATATATGAGATAGTAGAAATAGAAATAGACTTTCCAAGTGATAGATAAGTAAAAGTCTCCACATACCTTATGTCGAAGAAGTTCCACAAGCTCCCCTTAGTAGTTCATCGTCTTCAAGAGATGAACGTCGAGAGATTTAAGTTCAACTACACTATCTATGTCCTAGTCCGAGACATCTATAAATAGGCTAGAAATAAAGACTTATAGTTTTGATCAATAACATTGACAAACATGCTTTAGATAGCAACGCATGCGAGTTTGACCGAGCAATGCTCTAACAATCTCCCCCTTTGTCAATTTTAGTGACAAAACTATCAATACATATGGATTACAAAAAAGATAAAAAAAATATAGCTTCTTATCCACATGCTTGATCTCCATGGAATATTCAACGCGACTCGAAATCTTTGTCACTTCCAAGTACTCCATGATCCTAAAGGTTGTAAGTTCAGCATCATAGTTGTTGAAGATCCGTAGCTATAACAATGAGAAAACAAAATGCTCTCAATCATTGTTATACAGTGTCATAGTATTATTACACAACATCAAAGTTCAATTGCATCACAACTTTGACAATAACACTATGGTGATATGTATCACTCCCCCTTAGTCAATACATATATCAACAAGTAAACCACTCCCCCTTACATAATGATCCTTAAACCATATGTATTTGTAGTGTGAACTACACATTAATTCTCCCCCTTTTTGTCAAAAAAATTGGCAAAGGTACAAAAATTAGTGGGATCCTAATGAAATTTCCACGGAGATACATCATGACCAAAAGGTGTATTAACATACCAAAAAATTTAGATGCAATCATAAAGCCGAAGCTAAATGCATTCATCAAGGAGTTATGAAGATACAAGGTAACCCCTAAAAATTCCACAGCCGCACTCCCCACAAAGATACGGCAATTAAGCACAAGTTCAAAAGAACTCGCCCCCATAAAATGTCATCCCGAAGGAATAACAAAGGCGACCTTACTTTCACAATAAAAGAAGGATTTCTTTCGGACAAACAAATCACATGAAAACATGAATTTGTATCAAAAAATATTCAATTGAAATAACCACAAGAGAACCCATAGTTAGTTCAATCGAAAAAATACAACCAAATTAATCACAAGAGAACCCATGATTAATTCAATTGAAATACACAACCAAATTAACCACAAAAAACGATCAATTTAATTGGTCATGCTCGACATAAGCGAACTTACAGAGCAACAACTAAAATAACCAAAAGAGAATGATTAATTTAGTTGATCATGTTCGACATAGGGAACCTCACGGAGCAACAACCAAGTTAATCATAAGAAAATAATCAACTCAGTCGATTGTGCTCAACATAAGAAACCTTATGGAACAACACATTATATGCACAAAGATTGTGGATCGGAGATCGACCAAAATACTGCGGAATAGACAAGGATTCATTCTATTTTCCATCACTATTTGCACATGACATATAATAGACTTAATCCTTGTAAACAAAAGTTTTATCCTTTCTTTTTATCAAAACATGACATAAAAGGCTTTTACTTTTGTAATGTCAAAAGTTCATTCTATCTTCCATCAATACATTCATATCGACATAATAGAGATAACTTTTGAACAAGTATGGGACAGTCACAGGTTCACGGACGTAAACAACATATCCCATAACAATTTGCAATATATAAAATCATAAAGATTAAAATTGCAAAAATCATCTTCCAATTTTTTTTTAGAATTTAAATAAATAAATCTAAAAGCAATGAAGATGAAAATTATTGGACATAGCTATGTGTACTCACAATAATGGGTATTCCAAACCCTAGTTATTCTTCTAAAAACATAACAAATAAGATTTACTAGACATAATAAAAACAACCCCAAGAACAAAGGGCAGTCACAAGCGACACTTAGAGTTGCGGTATGGAAGCTTCACTGGTTCCGAGACCTTCAAGCTTGTGACAGACAGAATTGACAACATATTCAGACACGGGATTGAGACGATTCTTAAGACGTGTCTTCATTAGAGTGAGTTTGGAATTGACTTTTATCAATTCAGTTCTTAACACATCTAGCTCTTTTAGAGTGTTAACAAGAGAAATCTTTGCGTCGTTAAACTTTTCAATACAGTTTTGGACAACTTCATTAGAAATCTCTTCATCATCCTCAAAATCTGAGAAGTTGTCAGGAGTTTAAGGGGATGTGTCATCAACTTCTACCAGAGTCCCTTTCACCTCTTCTTTGAGATCCAAACCCTTATCAAGAAATCCTCTTGGAAAACTACCAAAACCAGATGGTGAAGCCATTCTTGATGAAGACGCAGCCTGAGTATGCGTACTTTTCAAAACAGGGTTTAATATATAAATAAATCCATAGGAACCCAGAAATAGGGTTTCCAAAGTCGGTTCGTGACATCAACAAGGATACCCGTACGAACCCGAATATGGCCCATTAAACAACTCAAAAAGAGAGGTACTCAAGAGATATGACTGTTTGCTAAAGATTTCTGCCTATGTGAGAAAAATCACAGATCTTAGCTCAAAAATTGTATTTATACCAGAAAATTTTTAGAGTAAGAGTAGCAACTTTTGTCCTAGCAACAATTTTTTTAAGATTATTAATACAACAACACACAAATACTTCAGCAGAATTGTTTGACCATGATTATCCAGCTAAGAACGATAAGAAAGTAGCATAGACAATCAGAGAACCAAATTTTGCCATCCGTATACCTGAATACATCTCACTCTGTCAGGATTTTTAAGGAGAGTGAGGTTTTAACCTTGTGAATAATTAGCACAAGTATGAGCCTTGAGCTCATTAAATGAACATTGTTTCTGGTTAAACCTCTTCTTCCTGATCTTTGGAGGAAAACCATTATGATGTGAAAAGTTATCATAAAATTTACTATCATCATAATATGACACACAGTTTTGATTCTTACCTGAAAAATTTAGGCCAGAGGGAATTGACAGCCTGTTGATAATTTCTTTATATTCTTCAATTATTGTTTTTAAGTTGTCTTCCATACCTCCAATTTTGCTTTCTTCTTCTGGTACCTTTTTCACATCATGAACAATATAATCTCCCTTCTTGACAGAAGAATATCCACAAGTTCTTCTTCTTTATCGAAATGGCTTAGGAAGACTATTATGTGTTTGAACATTTGAGGAACACATTGAACTGACTTTCCTGGTGGGGTACACTGGGTGAGTACTAAAACCAATTGGTTTAGACATACGAATGTCAGTTACACCTTTGAGAATTAAATCTAAGGTGTGTTGAAGATGAATAATAGAATTGTCATTCAACCTAGAATTCCTCTTTTGTTTACTTGGTCCTTTTGAATCACAAAAGAGACACACTTTCTGATAACCTGAGTGATTAGATAAAACAGTCTTAACACCATTGTTGAGAGAATTCTTCCTTCTGTGTGATGTGGGTTTTCCTTGATTAGGAGAAGATACAGGTGTTTATGGGTGAAAACTACTCCTGCAGAATTTGGTAATTTGGGGTGTGGATGAGGAATGAATTTAAACCTTTAAACAAATGCACTGTGCGGTGAGTGCTTGTAGATTCGAGAGATCAATCTGTGCAAGTCCGGCCTAAACCAAGAAATGGCCGTTCAAGACTTGTTTCGGTCACAAAGTGAAGGAGATGGGGTTGATCTTAGGGAGGGAAGCGAAGAAGGTGTTGAGATTGTGAAGGTGTTGGCTTGCTTATGACTTGTAACAGAAAGGTGAACAGGCTTGTGATTGATGCAAGCAAGTTCTGGGTGTTTGAATACGTTTTTTGTATTAACACTTAGTTTTCTGTCTCGTCTGAACTTGTGTTGTTCTGTTTGAAATAGGGCGGAGAACCTATTTATACAAGTCATTGAGCCTTATTCACGTCTCTCGTGGGAAGTGGAGGAAGTGGAGTGATGGAGTAGTGGAGTTGTGCGTCGGTGCCACACGACCAGTCTTGCCCACTTCTCCTGTTCATCTCTAACCGTCCATGACTTCCGACACGTTCTTGTGATGGCGCGTTGCACGCCGCACGCCGTAAACCGCCGTGAGACCAATACCCCGTATGTATCCCCCGATTTGTGACATGATTGATAAACGGAATGTGTGGATCGTGGATCCACGAAAGATAGCATGTAATCTTTGAATTGAATAATTGTGTTATTCAGAAGTCGATACTTGTGAAGTATCGTGTGTATTTTATGTAGTATCGCATTATAGTGTGGTAAAGTGATGGGTAATGACGCCTCACCGACCAAATAACTCCGACAGGGTTGTATAACCAAGCTGGTGAAGTTGGACGGATGAGATGATCTTTGAGACACTCATCTGCGACCGTTAATGAATATTAGGTTTTTTGAAGAGGTGTGCAAGCATCACTCTTCAGCTTGGTCGAAACCAAGCATGGAAAGGGATTTGGAGAGGACAGACCGGGCATGTGTGTAGACGGCATGCCGGTGTGCACGCCCATACCTCACCGTCCTATGAAGGCGCGATCTAGGCCACTCAATTTGACCGGTAAAGTTGAGTGGTTGAGATCAGTTTGTGGCAGGAAATTGATGCCGCAAAAGGCCGCGCATCATGCTTTTCCGTCGAGCGTTCCAAGACGACCTAATTTGGTCGGTCTTGGTCGATGGGTTTGACGTAAAGATGGCAGGCTGGTGTTCATGCCTATACCTGAATATCCCATGAAAACGTGATCTAAGCCATTCAAATCATCCGGTGAAGTTGAGTGGTCGAGATCAGTTTGCAATTTGGGAAGTATAACCACGCATGTTTGGGCGGGCGTTTTGGATTAGCCGGGCATGATATGCCTTGGCCGATCACATGAGGAGGTAGATGGGCCCACGGTGGTCATGCTGGTATGACCGGCCCTTGTTTAATCTAATCTGTGACCCTCCATTTGTGCCGGAGAAGATGGACGCGCGTGATGGCTTGAAACCCTAATTTTGGCTTTCAAAGCCGTGCGCCATCTCTTGTTTGGGTGACGATTCTGTCACGGCCAAACATTGTTGGTCTTGACCGATTGGTCAAGTGTGTAGGCGGGCCCACGGTGATCGTATTGACATGCTCTGGGCCCTTTGAATCTACATCTACACCCTCCATCTATACCTGCGAAGATGGATGGTTGAGATTGTTTTGCGACACATGTAATATCCCGCAAACCCTTATTTAGGGTTTTCCGTCCATAATGCTTGGTATGAACGTCTTTTGGCAAGCAAAGGCCAATGGCCGACCATGCGGGGTCGGCCGTGGGTATTCCATACCCGCTTGGGGGTGATGGAATTGATCTGGGGTCATCCAATCATGCTTATGGAGTTGGATGACTGCGATCAGATCATATCCGGACTGATACGGTCAGTCCGGATGCTCAATCGGGCTAGTATAACACACCGAGAGGGGCTCAATCGGGCTAGTATAACACACCGAGAGGGGCTCGGGCTAGTATAACACACCGAGAATCACATCACGGGTATTTCGTACATGGTTTCATTATAGTGCTTGGAGGTTCGTGTTATTCAGTAAGAGTAACACTCGGTCGTCATGCCACACCGATAATGAGTCTTTGGAAATACAAGGCTGATATGAAATTCTTGGGAAGGGATTGTTGCCACATGCTCCAACCTGGAGGAATTTCATGTATTCACAGAATGGGATTGTTGCTACATGCTCCATTCTTGGTGAATTAAGTGAGGGAGTATCCAACACTTATAAATGGCTTTATCTTTTACAAGATGCCAGCGCATGATTTTTTCGGATTTTATAAATTTAACCTTGAACGAAAATCCACCATCAACATTAAGTCCCCTGCCTAGCACATAATGGTTACACTATTGTGTGGTAGGCATGAGATGGTGATTATTAAAGATAAAACTTATGAGGCAAAGTTAGATGTTACCAGGTGAGACAGGTCATCCTGTCCTTGGAGTATGTTAAGTTTAAAAGGCATATAGGAGAGCGTTCCCCTAGTATGATGTTGGTCTTGCCTGCTTCGATCGACCTTTTTATGCCTGCTTCGGTCGAGGGCCCGCTCCGTGCTTGCTCCGCTCGATCGTGGGGTTGTGCCTAATCGACGGACTGCTGTGCCTGCTTCGTTGGTGGGGCTACTGCGCCTGCTTGATCGAACGTGGGCTTGAATTTCGTGAACATGATTCTCATGACATAAGAGAACCGTGTTGTGCAAATAAATGTGGTCCCGCCATATATGCTTGATTGAACGTGGGTCCCATATCGTGTATGCCTGACCGAATATCAACTTTATACCAGCCTCGTGCCCTTGACCAACACCGGTCTTGAAACTTGAACAATACCGGACTTGACTTGATCAATACCAGACTTGAATATTAAGCAATACCAGACTTGAAACTTGAGTGATACCGGACTCATCACTTGATCAATACCTAGGACTTGAAGCTTGAGCAATATCGGACTTGTAACTTGAGTGATCTTGGACTCGTCACTTGATCAATACCGGATTTGAAACTTGAGCAATACCAGCGTTGTGCCCTTGACCAACACCAAACTTTAAACTTGTACCGGACTTGAAACTTATACACAGGACTTGAAATCAATACCAGATGAAACTTGCACCTGACTTGAAATCAATACCAGATGAAACTTGCACCGGACTTGAAAACTAATACCAGTCTTGAAATCCGTCACTGCAATTTGAGCCGGACCGGTTTTGTGTGTTCCGATGTGAGTTGTGTCTTGCCGTGTGTGACTACATCTCTCATGTGCTTTCATACAAGTTATAACTCCTTCCTTTTATTTCATTGTGGAAGAAAAGAATCCCTGTTGAGATGTCTTCTGGAGATAATGCTGGTACCAAGTCAGGAAGTGTTGGCAGCTTCAAGGATATGCCGAACATTGATGGTGAGTTGTTCACCGCGCCCTTCCAACTATATGAAAATATCCGTTCCCAGGATAGCCCTCCTCCTATCGACTTGGGGTTTTTCATGCTCCGCTGGTCCTCATGAAGGATGGATGAGACATATGTTGAGCAATGAGTACATCAAAGATAACTTGACCAGAGCGCAGATTGTTGATGTAGCTTGAGTGTTGAAACGACTTGAGAGGATGTTAAAGTGGCTTCTAGTGCGAACGTTGAGGTGGATCCTGGAGAGTGTTGAAGTAGGATTATGAAGCGAAAGGGGTCCCGGAGAGAGCATTGAGGCGGCTCTTGAATAGACCATTGAAGCAACCTGTGGAGGGAGCGTTGAAGTGGCTTCCTCTTGATTCGATTTACTCTTGCGAATTCCATGATTCTTGACTGACCATCTTTCTCGTGTTGAAGAAGTCCTTGACTGACGGTGAAGGAACTCCATGCTGAGCCTCAGTCCCCAAGCGTGGTTTACATGGTTTGTTCGTAGTGGTTGTTGTCGAGCCAGGTATGGAATATCTTGGACGTTGTTTCATCATTGTGGGAGTCATGCATGTGGTACTGGAGTTGGATTTGATGGACGCGCAGGATGTTGTATCTTGGTGGTTTTCCTCTTGCTGCTTCAAGGAACTGCTTACAGAAGGCTGAAGGTTGTATCGCCTGTTGGTGAGATATATGCCCCCGGATCTTGTTCAACCACTGTCCGATAGGGTAACTCGCCCGGATCTTGCTCGATATGACGGTTGGACATCGTTATCTTCTTGAGGCTGCTCCCTTGAGGTATCGGCTCCGGTGGAAGATTACCGTCATAGAGCGTTGATACGTTGCACGGTATTCCTTAAACCAAATGGCAGTATGGTATAATAAAAATTTCCGAGAGGAGTTCGAAAAGATATCTTACTTGCATCATGCTCGTACATTCTTATCTGGTTGTAGCCGATGCATCCATCCATGGAGGAGAACATGCTGTGTCCGCTGTTTGCATCTACTAACATGTCGATGTCAGGTAGAGGAGGATTGTTTTTTGGAGCAGCACATGTTCAAGTTTCTGAAGTCTATGCAAAGCACTCGATCTATCCATTTTCCTCGTGTCTCGAACCGCAACTGTTTAACCGACTTGGATCCAGGTATGACATGTAGATGATGGATGACCAATTTTCATCTAAATCAGGCATTTCTTCATATCTCCAAGCGAACATGTCCTGATACTCTTTGAGAAGTTCCACGAGCTTCGTGCGTTTATCCGTACACAAGGTTGAGTGATGGAGATAGGCCTAGGAGATTCCTCAACGATTTCAATCTCATCGGTTGTGGAGTTGGTGCCCTCTTGCAATTTGTTGTGGAGCATCTAGCACTTGCTCTTGTGGTTTGTTCTTTGTTGTAGCATTCCATTGGGTGGAGAGACCGGGTAGATGTCTCCCCTGCTAATTCATAATGGCAAAGTGTCGGTATACCGTTTTCCCTTTCTCGGTCACGACTCACCACAAAAGTTCGTTTCCCTCTTCGTGTGAACTTGGGTCGTGGCTTCACAGGATGGAGAAGAATGCTTCGTCAGCAAAGATGCATCGTGGGTACTAGCCCTCAATGATGCAAGCCGGTCTTCTTCCTGAATTGACGCCCACGTGGGGAGTGGGATGCAACGAACTTGTCTGATTCTTTCCGCGGAGTTTCTCCGTATGTCTTTGGTTTGGTTTCCCTCGAAGTCCGTCATTGTGGTAGGATTCCGTACGACCTTTCCTGGGAGAACCTTGTATGCCCTGAGAGTCTTGAGAGTAATCACATTCGAAGACGCTCCTGTGTAGATAAGGGCCATCTTGAACTCTGAATCCTTGATGCGTGCGGTGACATGTAGGTCACGGTCGTGACCCTCCTCTGGTTGATTGCAGCAAAACGTCTCCGCGCGCTGATTCTTCGAGAGGTGTGAAAGTTTGCATAAACTTTCCACTAGAGAAACCGCTTCCCGATCCACCGGCCTCTAGTTCATAGTGAAACTATTGACTTGAGGAAGATCGTTGTGGGGATCAGTCCCTAGTGTAGGAGCCTCAACGACAGGACCGCTCATATCTGATGTCGCTTCTTTGATCAGGTCCATGTAGGTCCGTGCCATTGAAGTACCTTCTCCGGTGCGTTGAATGCATTTCTTGTTGGCTCCGGGGGGCTGTTGCGGGTCATGTGGAAATCGATCGATTAATGTCTTAAGAAAAGTGAGTACCTCTTTCTCGAGTTGCGTCCATATCCGTTTGAGTCTTAGCAAGAACTTCCCGCTTCTCCATCAAGTCTCGCAATGGTAATGGGGATGGTCCTCCTCCCGCCCCTCCGAATCCTCGTCCCGATGAAGGAGTGGAAGTTGTTGCTGCAGTGACTAACGAGAGGTGTTACACTTGATGAGATGTCGGGATTTGCAGCTTGCTCCGGCTCTGCAGTGATGGGAGGTGTTGTAATATCACCGCTTGAGTGATCTAATTGAACGTTCCCATCCTCTCGTACTCACGTGTTCCTTGATTGATATCTCCTTCCTCAAGCATTTCTTCACTTAGTTGAAAGGTCGATGCGGATTGAACAGTCTTCCGAGCTTCGACAAGGGTCTTGAGATATAAATCTTCCGCGAGGGATCCGTAAGCTGCAGGCTCCATTTCTTTATCCTAGTAGACTTTGTGGTACCCAGGACAAGTCTTTTCCTTCGTGGAGTTGCCTCGAGTCTTCGTCGGCTGGACCATGTTGTTCGTCTTTCCCGAGTCTCCGGCGGTTGCGCTCTTTTTCCTCTCCGCCGGTAAAGGTGTGACTCGACTAAGGATTTAGCATTTCTTACCTTTGCTTGAGTAGATGCATGCCGACCCTTCTTGTAATTGTCTTTGCTATATCATTCAAAAGGCGGAATGTCTCGCTCATCTTCTAGTGATCCGGCTTGATTTGCCAAAACATCCTCCAGCATTCTAGCTACACTCCCCATGGTATCTGAACCGCCTGTGGTTTCCTGATGAGGATGCATCGTGAGCCGAAAACCGAAAAATTGAGAATTCAATTTTTTGCAACCGATAGATCAACCTCCCACTGTGGTCGCCAATTGTTTATGGGTGAAAACTACTCCTGCAGAATTTGGTAATTTGGGGTGTGGATGAGGAATGAATTTAAACCTTTAAACAAATGCACTGTTGTGAGTGCTTGTAGATTCGAGAGATCAATGCATTGCAAGTCCGGCCTAAACCAAGAAATGGCCGTTCCGGACTTGTTTCGGTCACAAAGTGAAGGAGATGGGGTTGATCTTAGGGAGGAAGCGAAGAAGGTGTTGAGATTGTGAAGGTGTTGGCTTGCTTATGACTTGTATGAAAGGTGAACGGGCTTGTGATTGATGCAAGCAAGTTCGGGGTGTTTGAATACGTTTTTGTATTAACACTTGGTTTTTCTGTCTCGTCTGAACTTGTGTTGTTCTGTTTGAAATAGGGCGGAGAACCTATTTATACAAGTCATTGAGCCTTATTCATGTCTCTCGTGGGAAGTGGAGGAAGTGGAGTGATGGAGTAGTGGAGTTATGCGTCGGTGCCACCACGACCCGGTCTTGCCCACTTCTCCTGTTCATCTCTAACCGTCCATGACTTCCGACACGTTCTTGTGATGGCGCGTTGCACGCTGCACGCCGTAAACCGCAGACCAATACCCCAGTATGTATCCCCCGGTTTGTGACATGATTGATGTACGGAATGTGTGGATCGTGGATCCACGAAAGATAGCATGTAATCTTTGAATTGAATAATCGTGTTATTCGGGAAGTCGATACTTGTGAAGTATCGTGTGTATTTTATCGGTGCTTGCATTATAGTGTGGTAAAGTGATGGGTAATGACGCCTCACCGACCAAATAACTCTGACCAGGGGTTGTATAACCAAGTTTGGTGAAGTTGGACGGATGAGATGATCTTTGAGACACTCATCTGCGACCAGTTAATGAATATTAGGTTTTTTGAAGAGGTGCGCAAGCATCACTCTTGACTTGGTCGAAACCAAGCATGGAAAGGGATTTGGAGAGGACCGACCGGGCATGTGTGTAGACGGCATGCGGTGTGCACGCCCATACCTCACCGTCCCATGAAGGCGCGATCTAGGCCACTCAATTTGACCGGTAAAGTTGAGTGGTTGAGATCGGTTTGCGGCATAGAAATTGATGCCGCAAAGGCCGCGCATCATGCTTTTCCGTCGAGCGTTCCAAGACGACCTAATTTGGTCGGTCTTGGTCGATGGGTTTGACGTGAAGATGGCAGGCTGGTGTTCATGCCTATACAGATATCCCATGAAAACGTGATCTAAGCCATTCAAATCATCCGGTGAAGTTGAGTGGTCGAGATCGGTTGCAATTTGGGAAGTATAACCACGCATGTTTGGGCGGGCGTTTTGGATTAGCCGGGCATGATATGCCTTGGCCGATCACATGAGGAGGTAGATGGGCCCACGGTGGTCATGCTTTGGTATGACCGGCCCTTGTTTAATCTAACTCTGTGACCCTCCATTTGTCTTAGGAGAAGATGGACGCGCGTGATGGCTTGAAACCCTAATTTTGGCTTTCAAAGCCGTGCGCCATCTCTTGTTTGGGTGACGATTCTGTCACGGCCAAACATTGTTGGTCTTGACCGATTGGTCAAGTGTGTAGGCGGGCCCACGGTGATCGTATTGACATGCTCCGGGCCCTTTGAATGTACATCTACACCCTCCATATATACCTGCGAAGATGGATGGTTGAGATTGTTTTGCGACACATGTAATATGCCGCAAACCCTTATTTAGGGTTTTCCGTCCATAATGCTTGGTATGAACGTCTTTTTGGCAAGCAAAGGCCAATGGCCGACCATGCGGGGTCGGCCGTGGGTATTCCATACCGCTTGGGGGTGATGGAATTGATCGGGGTCATCAATCATGCTTATGGAGTTGGATGACTGCGATCAGATCATATCCGGACCGATACGGTCAGCCCGGATGCTCAATCGGGCTAGTATAACACACCGAGAGGGGCTCAATCGGGCTAGTATAACACACCGAGAGGGGCTCGGGCTAGTATAACACACCGAGAATCGGCACTGTCACGGGTATTTCGTACATGGTTTCATTATAGTGCTTGGAGGTTCGTGTTATTCTCAGTAAGAGTAACACTCAGTCGTCATGCCCACCGATAATGAGTACTTTGGAAATACAAGGCTGATATGAAATTCACGGGAAGGGATTGTTGCCACATGCTCCAACTTTGGAGGAATTTCATGTATTCACGAGAATGGGATTGTTGCTACATGCTCCATTCTTGGTGAATTAAGTGAGGAGTATCCAACACTTATAAATGGCTTTATCTTTTACAAGATGTCAGCGCATGATTTTTCTGGTTTTTACAAATTTAACCTTGAAACGAAAATCCACCATCAACATTAAGTCCCCTGCCTAGCACATAATGGTTACACTATTGTGTGGTAGGCATGAGATGGTGACAGTTAAAGATAAAACTTATGAGGCAAAGTTAGATGTTACCAGGTGAGACAGGTCATCCTGTCCTTGGAGTATGTTAAGTTTAAAAGGCATATAGGAGAGCGTTCCCCTAGTATGATGTTGGTCTTGCCTGCTTCGATCGACCTTTCTATGCTGCTTCGGTCGAGGGCCCGCTCCATCCTTGCTCCGCTCGATCGTGGGGTTGTGCCTAATGTCGACCAATTTCGTCCTGCTTCGTTGGTGGGGCTACTGCGCCTTCTTGATCGAACGTGGGCTTGAATTTCGTGAACATGATTCTCATGACATAAGAGAACCGTGTTGTGCAAATAAATGTGGTCCCGCCATATATGCTTGATTGAACGTGGGTCCCATATCGTGTATGCACGACCGAATGTCAACTTTATACCGACCTCGTGCCCTTGACCAACACCGGTCTTGAAACTTGAACAATACTAGGACTTGACTTGATCAATACCAGACTTGAATATTAAGCAATACCGGACTTGAAACTTGAGTGATACCGGACTCGTCACTTGATCAATCTAGGACTTGAAGCTTGAGCAATATCGGACTTGTAACTTGAGTGATCTTTGGACTCGTCACTTGATCAATACCGGATTTGAAACTTGAGCAATACCGCGTTGTGCCCTTGACCAACACCAAACTTTAAACTTGTACCGGACTTGAAACTTATCTAGGACTTGAAATCAATACAGATGAAACTTGCACGACTTGAAATCAATACCAGATGAAACTTGCATAGGACTTGAAAACTAATACCAGTCTTGAAATCCATCTGAATTTGATCCGGATCTTTGGTTTTGTGTGCTCCGATGTGAGTTGTGTCTTGCCGTGTGTGACTACATCTCTCATGTGCTTTCATACAAGTTCTAACTCCCCGCCTTTTATTTCATTGTGGAAGAAAAGAATCCCTGTTGAGATGTCTTCTGGAGATAATCTTTGGTACCAAGTCGGGAAGTGTTGGCGACTTCAAGGATATGCCGAACATTGATGGTGAGTTTTTCACCGCGCCCTTCCAACTATATGAAAATATCCGTTCCACAGGATAGCCCTCCTCCTATCGACTTCAGGGTTTTTCATGCTCCGCTGGGTCCTCATGAAGGATGGATGAGACATATGTTGAGCAATGAGTACATCAAAGATAACTTGACCGAGAGCGCTTGATTGTTGATGTAGCTTGAGTGTTGAAACGACTTGAGAGGATGTTAAAGTGGCTTCTGGTGCGAACGTTGAGGTGGATCCTGGAGAGTGTTGAAGTAGGATTATGAAGCGAAAAGGGGTCCCGGAGAGAGCATTGAGGCGGCTCTTGAATAGACCATTGAAGCAGCCTTGCTGGAGGGAGCGTTGAAGTGGCTTCCTCTTCGATTCGATTTACTCTTGCGAATTCCATGATTCTTGCTGACCATCTTTCTCGTGTTGAAGAAGTCCTTGACTGACGGTGAAGGAACTCCATGCTGAGCCTCAGTCCCCAAGCGTGGTTTACATGGTTTGTTCGTAGTGGTTGTTGTCGAGCCAGGTATGGAATATCTTGGACGTTGTTTCATCATTGTGGGAGTCATGCATGTGGTAATCGGAGTTGGATTTGATGGACGCGCAGGATGTTGTATCTTGGTGGTTTTCCTCTTGCTGCTTCAAGGAACTGCTTACAGAAGGCTGAAGGTTGTATCGCCTGTTGGTGAGATATATGCCCCCGGATCTTGTTCAACCACTGTCCGATAGGGTAACTCGCCCGGATCTTGCTCGATATGACGGGTGGACATCGTTATCTTCTTGAGGCTGCTCCCTTGAGGTATCGGCTCCAGTGGAAGATTACCGTCATAGAGCGTTGATACGTTGCACCGGTATTCCTTAAACCAAATGGCAGTATGGTATAATAAAAATTTCCGAGAGGAGTTCGAAAAGATATCTTACTTGCATCATGCTCGTACATTCTTATCACGGTTGTAGCATTTGCATCCATCCATGGAGGAGAACATCTTTGTGTCGGCTGTTTGCATCTACTAACATGTCGATGTCAGGTAGAGGAGGATTGTTTTTTGGAGCAGCACATGTTCAAGTTTCCGAAGTCTATGCAGCGGCTGATCTATCCATTTTCCTCGTGTCTGAACAGCAACTGTTTAACCGACTTGGATCCAGGTATGACATGTAGATGATGGATGACCAATTTTCATCTAAATCCGGCATTTCTTCATATCTCCAAGCGAACATGTCCCGATACTCTTTGATAAGTTCCACGAGCTTCGTGCGTTTATCCGTACACAAGGTTGGTGATGGAGATAGGCCTAGGAGATTCCTCAACGATTTCAATCTCATCAGTTGTGGAGTTGGTGCCCTCTTGCAGTTTGTTGTGGAGCATCTAGCACTTGCTCTTGTGGTTTGTTCTTTGTTGTAGCATTCCATTGGGTGGAGAGATGGGTAACGGTCTCCCTGCTAATTCATAATGGCAGTGTCGGTATACCGTTTTCCCTTTCGGTCACGACTCACCACAAAAGTTCGTTCCCTCTTCTTCGTGAACTTGGGTCGTGGCTTCACAGGATGGAGAAGAATGCTTCGTCAGCAAAGATGCATCGTGGGTACTAGCCCTCAATGATGCAAGCCGGTCTTCTTTCTGAATTGACGCCCACGTGGGGAGTGGGATGCAACGAACTTGTCTGATTCTTTCCGCGGAGTTTCTCCTGTATGTGCTGGTTTGGTTTCCCTCGAAGTCCGTCATTGTGGTAGGATTCCGTACGACCTTTCCTGGGAGAACCTTGTATGCCCTGAGAGTCTTGAGAGTAATCACATTCGAAGACGCTCCTGTGTAGATAAGGGCCATCTTGAACTCTGAATCCTTGATGCGTGCGGTGACATGTAGGTCACGGTCGTGACCCTCCTCTGGTTGATTGCAGCAAAACGTCTCCGCGCGCTGATTCTTCGAGAGGTGTGAAAGTTTGCATAAACTTTCCACTAGAGAAACCGCTTCCCGATCCACCGGCCTCTGGTTCATAGTGAAACCATTGACTTGAGGAAGATCGTTGTGGGGATCAGTCCCCAGTGTAGGAGCCTCCACGACAGGACCGCTCATATATGATGTCGCTTCTTTGATCAGGTCCATGTAGGTCCGTGCCATTGAAGTACCTTCTCCGGTGCGTTGAATGCATTTCTTGTTGGCTCCAGGGGCTGTTGCGGGTCATGTGGAAATCGATCAGTTAATGTCTTAAGAAAAGTGAGTACCTCTTTCTGAGTTGCGTCCATATCCGTTTGAGTCTTAGCAAGAACTTCCTGCTTCTCCATCAAGTCGCAATGGTAATGGGGATGGTCCTCCTCCCGTCCCTCCGACTCCTCGTCCTGATGAAGGAGTGGAAGTTGTTGCTCTGGTGACTACCAGAGGTGTTACACTTGACGAGATGTCAGGATTTGCGGCCTGCTGCGGCTCGGTGATGGGAGGTGTTGTAATATCACCTTTGAGTGATCGAATTGAACGTTCCCATCCTCTGTACTCACGTGTTCCTTGATTGATCTCTCCTTCCTCAAGCATTTCTTCACTTAGTTGAAAGGTCGATGCGGATTGAACAGTCTTCCGAGCTTCGACAAGGGTCTTGAGATATAAATCTTCCAGCAGGGATCCGTAAGCTGCAGGCTCCATTTCTTTATCCGGTAGACTTTGTGGTACCCAGGACAAGTCTTTTCCCTGTGGGAGTTGCCTCGAGTCTTCGTCGGCTGGACCATGTTGTTCGTCTTTCCCGAGTCTCCGGTGGTTGCGCGCTCTTTTTCCTCTCCGCCGGTAAAGGTGTGACTCCGACTAAGAATTTAGCATTTCTTGCCTTTGCTTGAGTAGATGCATGCCGACCCTTCTTGTAATTGTCTTTGTTATATCATTCAAAAGCAGAATGTCTCGCTCTGTCTTCTAGTGATACCGGCTTGATTTGCCAAGACATCCTCCGCATTCTAGCTACACTCCCCATGGTATCCGAGCACTTTGTGGTTTCTGATGAGGATGCATCGTGAGCCGAAAACCGAAAAATTGAGAATTCAATTTTTTTGCAACCGATAGATCAACCTCCCACTGTGGTCGCCAATTGTTTATGGGTGAAAACTACTCCTGCAGAATTTGGTAATTTGGGGTGTGGATGAGGAATGAATTTAAACCTTTAAACAAATGCACTTTGCTTATTGTGATTGCTTGTAGATTCGAGAGATCAATACGTGCAAGTCCGGCCTAAACCAAGAAATGGCCGTTCCGGACTTGTTTCGGTCACAAAGTGAAGGAGATGGGGTTGATCTTAGGGAGGGAAGCGAAGAAAGGTGTTGAGATTGTGAAGGTGTTGGCTTGCTTATTGTGAAGGTGTTGGCTTGCTTATGACTTGTAACAGAAAGGTGAACAGGCTTGTGATTGATGCAAGCAAGTTCTGGGTGTTTGAATACGTTTTTTGTATTAACACTTGGTTTTCTGTCTCGTCTGAACTTGTGTTGTTCTGTTTGAAATAGGGCGGAGAACCTATTTATACAAGTCATTGAGCCTTATTCACGTCTCTCGTGGGAAGTGGAGGAAGTGGAGTGATGGAGTAGTGGAGTTGTGTGTCGGTGCCACACGACCAGTCTTGCCCACTTCTCCTGTTCATCTCTAACCGTCCATGACTTCCTGACACGTTCTTGTGATGGCGCGTTGCACGCTGCACGCTGTAAACCGCCAGACCAATACCCCGTATGTATCCCCCAGTTTGTGACATGATTGATGTACGGAATGTGTGGATCGTGGATCCACGAAAGATAGCATGTAATCTTTGAATTGAATAATCTGTGTTATTCAGGAAGTCGATACTTGTGAAGTATCGTGTGTATTTTATGCAGGTACTGCATTATAGTGTGGTAAAGTGATGGGTAATGACGCCTCACCGACCAAATAACTCCTGACCAGGGTTGTATAACCAAGCTGGTGAAGTTGGACGGATGAGATGATCTTTGAGACACTCATCTGCGACCGTTAATGAATATTAGGTTTTTTGAAGAGGTGCAAGCATCACTCTTGACTTGGTCGAAACCAAGCATGGAAAGGGATTTGGAGAGGACCGACCCGGGCATGTGTGTAGACGGCATGCCGGTGTGCACGCCCATACCTCACCGTCCCATGAAGGCGCGATCTAGGCCACTCAATTTGACCGGTAAAGTTGAGTGGTTGAGATCGGTTTGCGGCAGGAAATTGATGCCGCAAAAGGCCGCGCATCATGCTTTTCCGTCGAGCGTTCCAAGACGACCTAATTTGGTCGGTCTTGGTCGATGGGTTTGACGTGAAGATGGCAGGCTGGTGTTCATGCCTATACCTGAATATCCCATGAAAACGTGATCTAAGCCATTCAAATCATCCGGTGAAGTTGAGTGGTCGAGATCGGTTGCAATTTGGGAAGTATAACCACGCATGTTTGGGCGGGCGTTTTGGATTAGCCGGGCATGATATGCCTTGGCCGATCACATGAGGAGGTAGATGGGCCCACGGTGGTCATCTTTGGTATGACCGGCCCTTGTTTAATCTAATCTGTGACCCTCCATTTGTGCCGGAGAAGATGGACGCGCGAGATGGCTTGAAACCCTAGTTTTGGCTTTCAAAGCCGTGCGCCATCTCTTGTTTGGGTGACGATTCTGTCACGGCCAAACATTGTTGGTCTTGATCGATTGGTCAAGTGTGTAGGCGGGCCCACGGTGATCGTATTGACATGCTCTGGGCCCTTTGAATCTACATCTACACCCTCCATCTATACCTGCGAAGATGGATGGTTGAGATTGTTTTGCGACACATGTAATATGCCGTAAACCCTTATTTAGGGTTTTCCAGTCCATAATGATTGGTATGAACGTCTTTTGGCAAGCAAAGGCCAATGGCCGACCATGCGGGGTCGGCGTGGGTATTCCATACACGCTTGGGGGTGATGGAATTGATCGGGGTCATCCAATCATGCTTATGGAGTTGGATGACTGCGATCGAGATCATATCCGGATCGATATGGTCAGTCCAGGATGCTCAATCGGGCTAGTATAACACACCGAGAGGGGCTCAATCGGGCTAGTATAACACACCGAGAGGGGCTCGGGCTAGTATAACACAGAGAATCGGCTGTACGGGTATTTCGTACATGGTTTCATTATAGTGCTTGGAGGTTCGTGTTATTCTCGTAAGAGTAACACTCGGTCGTCATGCCACACGATAATGAGTACTTTGGAAATACAAGGTGATATGAAATTCACGGGAAGGGATTGTTGCCACATGCTCCAACCTGGAGGAATTTCATGTATTCACGAGAATGGGATTGTTGCTACATGCTCCATTCTTGGTGAATTAAGTGAGGGAGTATCCAACACTTATAAATGGCTTTATCTTTTACAAGATGTCAGCGCATGATTTTTCTGGTTTTTTACAAATTTAACCTTGAACGAAAATCCACCATCAACAACAGGCACATCTTTTTCAACAGAAGGCTTTTTCGGTTTTGCTTCTGAACCTAATTCTCTTACATTTAAATCAGAAGCAGTTGGTATGGCGGACTCTTTTGAACACACTTGAATTGAGAGTTTACTTAAGAGATATTCAATTTTCAAAGCATCCATTTTGAGATTTACTTCTTGAAGGATCTTATCATACCAACAAGAACATTGACTTTGTGTTTCAACCGGTTGACATCATCAGCCTGGATTCCAACAAGTTTTAGAATCACATTACTCTCTTTTGCTGCATTCCTTTCAACTTCAGAGATAGACTCTTCGGTAAGGTAGTTAGTAAAACACTTGTCAATGTTTGTCTGTTTCCTTTGAACATAAGGTTCTTCTATATCCGAGATTGACAAATCTTTCTCTTTAATAGACTTTAAGGAAACAAAAATTTTATTTCGCGCGATGCGTTTATCGGAGACTATATCGTCCATCCTCAGATCGCCATAAACACGGACTTATGAGGTCTTTAATGTGTTTGCTCGCTTACGATACCAATTGAAAATGCGGGGGTCTAACAACCACACCCAACAATTTGTTTGGCAATCTGAGAGGACTTACTCCAATACACTTTCTAGAGAATCAACTAGACAGTCAGACTCCATCTAGATTAAAGTATATCAAAGAGTTTAATATCTTTAACTCTTAATTCAATCCGCAATCAGCAAATAGAAATCTGCGAGCTTGATTGAATATAAGAGGAGTAACTTGAACGGTACCAAAGACCAATGTTCAAGTGTCAATCAATGTAAATCAACAACCAAAGGTTGGATATTCTAATTGATTGATCTTAACGCACAACCTGTGATATTTCAATTATAAAACAAAATATAATGCGGAAAAGAAATAACACAGACACCAGAATTTTGTTAACGAGGAAACCGCAAATGCAGAAAAAACCCTGGACCTAGTCCAGATTGAACACCACACTGTATTAAGCCGCTACAAACACTAGCCTACTACCAATTAACTTCGGACTGTTTGTAGTTGAACCCTAATCAATCTCACACTTGATTCAAGGTACGATTACGCTCCTTACGTCTCTCGATCCCAAATGAGGATACTACGCACTTGATTCCCTTAGCTGATCTCACCCACAACTAAGAGTTGCTACGACCAAAAGTCGAAGACTTGATAGACAAATATGTCTCACACAGAAAAGTCTATAGGATTGAATAAATCTGTCTCCCACAGAAATACCCAAGAGTTTTTATTCCGTCTTTTGATAAATCAAGGTGAACATGAACCAATTGATAAACCGGACTTATATTCCCGAAGAACAACCTAGTATTATCAATCACCTCACAATAAACTTAATCGACTAGCGAAACAAGTTATTGTGGAATCACAAACGATGAGACGAAGTTTGTTTGTGATTACTTTTCTATCTTGCCTATCGGAGATATAAAATCTCGAGCCAATTATTTCAATTATACTCAACACGATAGAAACAGCAAGATCAAATCACGCAACTACAAAGATAATAGTTAGTTCTGGCTTCACAATCCCAATGAAATCTTCAAGTCGTTAACCTATGGGGTCTCGAGAAGAAACCTAAGGTTAAAGGAGAATCGACTCTCGCTATGCAACTAGTAACACACATGAGGTGTGGGGATTAGATTTCCCAGTTTCTAGAGTTATCCGTTATATAGTTTTAAATTCAGGGTTTGCAATCCTAGTTACCTTGGTAACAAAGCATTCAATATTCACCGTTAGATGAAAAACCTGATTCAACCAAGATAATATATTTCAACCGTTAGATCGAACTTAGCTTGTTACACACAAATGAAATGTACGCTCATTTAGGTTTATGTAGCCGTACCTAAACGTGTACACCAGGTTGGTTCACAAATAGTTAACCGAGGTTAGCCATATGATTACTCTCATATCAACCTTATTCATCTTAACCATAACTAGTTCAAAAGACTCAAATGAAACTAGTTAAAGAGTTGTTCAATTGTTTAGAAAACACAATTGAAATCAAATCGGTTTGATCCACTTGAATCAATCATGAACATTATAACTACGGTTTGCAAAGATTACATTCCTTATGATTTAAATGTTTAAGTTCATGGACTTGACCGATTTGACAAAGTAACCAGCTTAAGTATGCGTACAGGTATGCGTACTTAAGCAACCGGTTTTTTGAGTTTGTAAAGTTTCCAAACTCAGCAGAAATTTTCGGTTCAAAAACTTCCGCCAGTATGCGTACATGTACGCAAACTTAAGGTGACTAGTTAAGAGTTTTGCCAAAACCAAACTCAGCAGAAATTCTCGGTTTGAGAACTTCTGCCAGTATGCGTATGGGTATGTGTACGCATACTTAACCTGTCTCCTTCACCAATTCCGTATACACACATATGCATACTCTTGGCTTCCGGTATATGGACTTATACACTAATGTGCGAACACACTATATATGCTTATATCCAAAGATGGTTTCATCATCAACTCTTTATTTCAATCATTGAAACATTCTTCTATAATGTCAATAGCCGTTTTCACACTTATTAGCATCAAAGCAATTTTTCAAGATATTGAAATAATCATTATTTAAACCTTCCAAGTCTTACATCAAATGATTGTATCACACAAACCATGTATGATGTTACTCGGTAATTTTCTCATGATATAAGATGAACTTGGTCGAAGCGAAAGCTTACTAACACATATTTCGAGAAATATGTAAGCGAGATATACTCAGCTCGAAATCTCAAATGTGTATAGAGAAAACTATATCGTAACACGACTTATGTCTTAATATAGGAGTGTTTATGGGTGAAAACTATCTCTGCCGGTTTTGGTAATTTTGGTGAAAACCAAGAAATGGCCATTCCAGGACTTGTTTCGGCTAAACCAAGAAACAAAGTGAAGGAGATGGGGTTGATCTTAGGGAGGGAAGCGAAGAAGGTGTTGAGATTGTGAAGGTGTTGGCTATGTATAACTTGTATCAGAAAGATGAACTGGCTTGCATGATGTAAGCTATCAGTTCCGGTGTTTGAATACGATGGTATCAACACTTGCCTCTGTTGTCTGGACTTGTTCTTGTTTTTTGGAAATAGGGAGGAGAACCTATTTATAAAAGTCATTTGAGCCTTATTCACGTCTCTCGTGATAAGTGGAGGAAGTGGAGTGATGGAGTAGTGGAGTTGTGTGTTGGTGTTACACGACCAGTCTTGCCCACTTCTCATGTATCTCTAACCGTCCATGACTTCCTGACACGTTCTTGTGATGGCGTGTTGCATGCTGCACGCTGTAAACCGCCATACCAATACCCCAGTATGTATCCCCCAGTTTGTGACATGATTGATGTCTCGAGTGTGTGGATCGTGGGACCCACATAAAGTAGCATGTAATGCTAGATTAAATAACTAAGTTATTTAGGAGGTCGATACTTGTGAAGTATCGTGTGTATTCTATGCAGGTACTACATCATGATGTGGTAAAGTGACGGGTGCTGATCACCATGACGCCTCACTGACCAATTAACTCCTGACCAGGGTTTTATAACCAAGCTGGTGAAGTTGGACGGACGAGATGATCTTTGAGACACTCATTTGCGACCGTTAATGGAATTAGGGTTTTTGAAGAGGTGCGCAAGCATCACTCTTCAGCTTGGTCGAATCAAGCATGGGAGGTGTTTTGTAAAGGACCGAGTAGGGCATGCGTGTAGACGGCATCTTGGTGTACACGTCCATACCTCACTTTGTCTCATGAAGGTGCGATCTAGGACACTCAATTTGACCGGCAAAGAGGAGCGGTTGAGATCGATTTGCAACGAAATCTGGTGCCGCAAAAGCCGCGCATCATGCCAATTTTGGCGCGCGTTCCAAGACGACCAAGCTTGGTCGGTCTTGGCCGATCGATCCGGCGTGCATACGGTGGGATGGTGTATATACCTGTACTTCATCGTCCCATAGAAACGTGATCTAAGCCACTCAATTTGTCCCAGGTAAACTTGAGCGGTCGAGATCGGTTGTGGCTGGAAGTGTGACCACGCCTAGTTTGGGCGCGCGAATCAAGATGTGCAGCCAAGTTTGGTCTTGGCCGATCGGGTGTGGAGATAGGTGGGCCCACAAAGTGATCGTGTTGATACTTGGGACCGCTTAGTCTATTCCTGGACCCTTCATTCGTGCGAGGAGAAGATGGACGCTCGTGATCGCGACACAACCCTAATTAAGTTTTGCCGCGCGTGTTATACCCGAGTTTAGGCGCACGAATCAAGACAACCAACCATAGTTGGTCCCGACCGATCGAGGTATGTAGGCAGAGCCACGGTGTTTGTGTTGACATGCTCTGGGCCCTTTGAATCTACATCACACCCTCCATCTATGCCTGCGAAGATGGATGGTTGAGACTGTTTTGCGATACATGTAATGTGCCGCAAACCCTAATTTAGGGTTTTTCGTCCCATATTGATTTGGCTTGGACGGTTTGGCAAGCTATGCCACCCTTTTTTGGGGAGACCGACCATGCGGGGTCCGCGTTGGGTCGGTGGTGAATATTCTAATACCTGCTTGGGGTCATGGATTTAATCTAGGCCATCCAATCATGCTGGTGAAGTTGGATGGTCGTGATAGATTCTGAGACTGATATGGTCAGTTCAGGTTCAAATATGCTCAATCGGGCTAGTATATCATACCGAGAGTTGTAGCCTGTATGGGTATTTCGTACATGTTTTATTATTAATGCTTGGAGATTCGTGTTGCTCTGCTGAGAATAACACTCAGTCGTCATGCCGCACCGGTAATGAGTACAGGAAATATAAAAATTTGGTCATGCATTAATTAATAATGCTTCAGTAAATTCACGGGGTATATGGGATTGTTGCTACATGCTCCAACTGGATGAATTTTGTGTATTTAATTCACTGAATTTACCGGGATTGTTGCCACATGCTCTATTCCAGGTGAATTAGTAAAGTGAAGAAGTATTCATCACTTATCAATGGCTTTATCTTTTGCAAGATGTTAGCGTATAATTTTGGCCTTTACAATTTCAGCCTTAAATGAAAATCCACCATCAACAAGGAGATAATAGAAATAGACTTTCCAAGTGATAGATAAGTTCAAGTCTCCACATACCTTTTGTCGAAGAAGTTCCACAAGCTCCCCTTAGTAGTTCTTCGTCTTCAAGAGATGAACGTCGAGAGATTTAAGCTTAACTACACTATCTATGTCCTAGTCCGAGACATCTATAAATAGGCTAGAAATCAAGACTTATAGTTTTGATCACTAACATTGACAAACATGCTTGAGATAGCAACGCATGTGAGTTTGACCGAGCTATGCTCTAACAAATATGTCCTTTGTTTCTCTAAGCTAACACACAACATTCTCATAACCTCTCGGAGCAATTCTTCTGCAAACCTAGAATTCTATGATCTCTCTCTTTTCCCCGCTTCCCTCCATAAGACCAGCTCTAATCTCCCCCGTGACTGAAGCGTCCCTTGTATGACCACTTCTATTATTTTAGGTGAGGACTGTTTGTGCTCAACCTCCCAAAACCCACTTTCAGAAATCCTAGAATCCGCTTTTACCTTTTCATTGTTTTTGGGTAACTACACCAAGTAAACACTCATTCGTTACTCAGTTCCTCCAATATCCATGTACTCAGTTTCTCCAACTCACTTTCAGAAATCTTAGAATCCGCTTTTACCTTTTCACTGATTTTGGGTAACTACACCAAGTAAACACTCATTCGTTACTCAGTTCCTCCAATATCCCTGTACCTACAACTAATCTGGCCTACGCACATAAATCCCAAGACAGAGTTCACTATCTTGAGTTGTTTCACCCGCTGTGAAGACTTCTGCTCTCAACTCCTTTGGATCATAACCTGAAGCAACAAAAGACTAAATTTTTTCCAGTAACCAACTCACTTATCAATCACCCAAATCAATTATTAGATCAGTGATAAAGCAGAGTAAAGGATCTTATATTCATATCAATAAACTAATTTATTCTGAATATCAAACCAAGACAATGATTATTGAAATTGAAAAAGTGGGGGTACAACAACCTCACCCAATATTTTGCTTAACAATCTGTATGGAATAACTTCAATATACTTTTAAGAGAATCAACTAGACAGTCAGACTCAATCTTAATAAAAAGTATATCAAAGAGTTATATCTCAATTTCTCGATTCAATACTTACTCAAGCAGATAGAAATATGCGAGTCTAATTGAATACAAGATAAATTAACTTGAACGGTACCAAAGACCAATGTTCAAGGATCAATCAATTTCAATCAACAACCAAAGGTTGGATTTACCAATTGATCGATTCAACGCACAACCTGCGATATTTCAATTATATAACAAAATATTATGAGGAAAAGAAATAACACAGACACCAGAAGTTTTGTTAACGAGGAAACCGCAAATGCAGAAAAACTCCGGGACCTAGTCCAGATTGAACATACACTAGCTTACTACAAACTAACTTCGGTCAGGACTGTAGTTGAACCCCAATCAATCCCACACTGATCCAAGGTACAATTGCACTCCTTACGTCTCTTATACCAACAGGATACTACACACTTGATTCCCTTAGCTGATCTCACCCACAACTAAGAGTTGCTACGACCCAAAGTCGAAGACTTTAATAAACAAATATGTATCACACAGAAAAGTCTACATGAATAGATAAATCTGTCTCCCACAGAAATACCTACGAGTTTTGTTTCGTATTTTGATAAATCAAGGTGAATAGGAAAAAATTGATATACTAGACTTATATTCCCGAAGAATAACCTAGAAATATCAATCACCTCACAATAATCTTAATCGACAAGCGAAACAAGATATTGTAGAATCACAAACGATGAGACGAAGATGTTTGTGACTACTTTTCTATCTTGCCTATCGGAGAAATTAATCTCAAGACAATCTTACGATTGCACTCAATCACGATAAAAACAACAAGATCAGATCACGCAATTACAGAGAAAATAGTTGGGTCTGGCTTCACAATCCCAATGAAGTCTTCAAGTCGTTAACCTACAGGGTCTCGGTACAAACCTAAGGTTAAAGGAGAATCGACTCTAACTTATACAACTAGTATCACACAGGAGATGTGGGGATTAGGTTTCCCAGTTGCTAGAGTTCTCCTTTATATAGTCTCCAAATCAGGGTTTGCAATCTAAGTTACCTTGGTAACAAAGCATTCAATATTCACCGTTAGATGAAAACCTGATTAGATTCAATCTAATATCTTTCAACCGTTGATCGCTGTCGTAAGCGTCAAAAATAAATTACACTTTCTTACTACTCCAAATATAAATATAGCAAGGGCAAGAAAGGATCGATCCCACAGAGAGGTCTAGGTTGTCAAATTGTTATGGTTTCCTATATAAAACACCGAGGATTTTCTGATTGTGTAAATAAAAATAAACAAAAAGCAAATAAACAAAGCACGCAAATCAAGAATGTGAAATATTGGATAAAGGTTTCATCTTCAATTGTAAACAAGTTTATGAATATATGAATAGAATTCGTATTTAATCTCGCTACCATCAAAAGCCATAGAATACCTTATTGCAAGAATACTAAAGTAATTTCCAAAGTTATCAACAACACACACATTAGGTTTGCATATGTGAAATCTACCTAAAGAATAACCTAACGCCTTGCGCTAATCAAGTTCAATTCCTAGGAGCATTAAGTTTGAAATAGGCTAATCAATGCAATTGTAATACATTGCGCAAACAATTCGGACAAAGGTCAATTTCTACATATGATTACAAGGATGTATCACTACAACCTAGAATCATATCATGCTACTTGTATTCAAGGTTATCGCTCGATGAAAACCCTAAAATAGCTATAGATATGGATGTGAGTTCAATCAATTCTAGACTCGACTAAACAAACATTCAATCATATTGCAATCCATCAATCATGCAATTATTGTAACCCGTAGAAATCATACGATAATATTGAGAGAAAACTAATTCATAAAAATCATAACTTGGTTGCAAAATCCAACTACATCTTCAACCAATAATAAAAACTTAGTTACTTGTGTTTTTGGAAATCATCATAGAAAGTTTAGAAGAACCTATCATGTGAAAACCCTAGAACAAAAGTAGAAGTCTCCCTAATGGAGATATCTCCAGGTTTAGAAAAGAATTTTCTATTTATATGCTTTTCTCCCCATAAGGATACTTTCCCAAAATTAGGTTGATTCTTCTCAAAACCCGTCTCCAAGTTGGTCCACCAAGCCCAGGAGTGAAAAATATGTCTCTGGAATTTTGGGTCCAAAAGCGTCGCCGGAATTGATGACGTCATCACCGGAATCCGGTCACCGGCGCCGGAATCCGTCGCCGGAAAATCGACTTGACCACTGAAGTCTTGGAAGACGTCACTGTGCAAGTGCACACTCGTAAGCTCAACTCCATTTCTCTGCAATTCAAACATTCACAAAATACCACCTAAACCAATTTCTTGTTCTTGAAAGCGCGCCTAAAAGCGTGACGCGTAGCTCATATATTCGGCCGCCAACTCTTCCATTCGACTCATACCCCCTCGCGATTCACCGAAATATTACGATCGACACTTTAACCTACGAAATCCGGCTACTAGGAACTATGCTCACCGGTGCGCCATTATCACTCCGTTTCGCACAATTTCAAACATCTATTTCACGACCAATAGTTCCCTTTTTTGCGATTCGGATTTTGTATTCACCAGCCAAAACCTTCACCACTGCCATCTGTCGAACTCTCTCTCCAGCCATCACCACCACGACACCACCATTGCCTCAACAAAGAACGGGCGGCCTTTGCATTGCGGCTCACTAGTACCCATTTCTGACCACACCTTTGTGATAACCTAATATCAGCTCAGTTTTAGTGACCATTACCACCTGCAACTGTTCTTATTCACCAGATTGCAGCTGCGACATCTCGGCCTGTGCCCACCTTGCAGCATCCTTTCTTAGCTCATTAGTACCAGCACCAGCTCCACCTGACACAGACATTTCCATCAAATAATAACTACAGCTCATCCCATGAAACATCATCCAAACCAGCTTGCACCTGCCATTCATAGCATTCCTCAATCTCTGCCACAGTTCACATCACCACCCTGAACTCTAACCTCATCCATCTCTGTCATGTAGTAAATACAAGCATTCTCACTCACAATTTGCATCTCCATCTCACAAGAGACAGGCTCAATTCTGCCCAAACTCCATCGTCCCTGATTTCATCTCGCCAACTCAAGTTCTCGCTCGAATTCCACCAAGAATTGCCATAACCTCCAATGACTTCACTGGTGACTTCACCCATTCTTGATTAAACTGTTCCCTTCATTCTTTGCGACTTCTTTAAACAAGCATATAACATCAGCTCCAGTGCAATTTACAAGCACCTTGTACTCAGCTGCTGCAATAACAGCACTAGGAAATCAATATCACCACTTCACTGATCAATCCCATTAGCTTCACTCAACTGCAATACCACCACAAGCACCAGTTCAATGCTTGCCCTGCTCCATAAAGCGCCATAACTGACTGCCATGCACGATCTGCACAACCACCGCAGTACTTATCTTCGAGACTTGAAAGCGACCATCGACCGGCAGCACCTCTCCTCGAGCTTCATCGATTCTTTGCAGCTAATCCAAACTCCACTGAATTCATCTGCAGACTTTAATTCCTGCACTGCATACCTTTAGAAGCATCATAATCTTGAGCAACACCTGCGACTTTGAACTAGACTGCAACGGCAACAGCAGCGAGCATCTTCCACCATCACAGCTCCTTCTCTTCATCTCCACACTCGTTCAGGCCTTTACACAAGCACTTACAGCATCAACTCGTTAACTTCCTCTGCTGATTCTTTCTTCACTGAATTCTCTATCGAAATTTCATATTCAGAGAAACCCATTTATCCTAACCTTTCACGAGATGCATAAAAGCTTACAATTGTGGCAAGCAACTCATCCGATTCTTCTCTTTATTCAACCAATTTCGACTGTCATTTTGAATTCACACAAAGCGCATCATCACTTTGCTCATTGCTACCTCATTTCACAAGAGGGACCATCTGCATCTCATACCCCATAATCGATTCATTGTCCTCAGAAATCCATCGCCTGATTTCTCTTCCATTAAAACTGAACATCAACAGACCCAGGCCAACTCAGGGTTGCTAACCCTAATTGCAAATTCCTCCACCCATCGTCTTGAATCGATAACAATAAACAGCATCATCACTCGATCGATTTCCGACTAAATCCTCATCTTCAATTACTCCGGCAGCAACGATTTCATCTCATAAAGCAGCAAAAACCAGAAAGGGGTAGAAATGAGGAAGTCTGGGTCTGTTCGACCTAGTGTAGGACTAATGTCGTACGGACGAGGATTTAAACACCCCCCGATCGATGGATATGGGCCACCAAAATGGCAGCCTTACTACGATATGCTTCAAAAGCTCACGGCTTCTTCATACGGTGTCCGAATAATCTCATTCTTTCGCTCATCGGCTTCATCTTTTCGTTGTCTCCGGGGTGATGAAAAAGAAATCTTGAATTTGAGCGAGTTCCACTTCTTTTTGCTCCAATGACTCCAAAACACCTAATACACTCAAACTCACACATAAGATACATAGTTCACACGAAAAATAGCAAAGAAAGCATAAACTCTACATAGAAAATACGGTGTATTCTACACCTATCAACCGTTAGATCAAACTTAGCTTATTATACACAAATGAAATGCACGTTCATTTAGGTTTGTGTAACCGTACCTAAACGTGTACACCTAGTTGGTTCAACAGTAGTTAACTAATGGTTAGCCATATGAGCACTTTCATATCAACCTTATTCATATTCACCATAACTAGTTCAAATGGCTCAAAAAACTAGTTAGAGAGTTGTTCAATTGCTTAGATATCATAGAAGTATTGTTGATGGTGGTTTTTAGTTCAATGGCTAAAATCATAAACCCTGTATTTAATGCGCTGTCATCCTGCAAAGGAACAGAAGCCATTTAAAAGCAATGAGTGCTTAAGCCTCTTCGCTCACATATGTATTGAGCAATTAAAGATATCTGTATATATGAAATTTACTCAGAATGGTGCGTGCAATAGCAATCCCAAAATATTATATGAATTTTATCTTCCACCAGCATTATTCACTAATGCATGACTTGCCTAGTATTTTCCTATGCTATGTTCCCAGCCGAACTCTCAATTTTGACATGACATGAAGATTAAATGTTCACTCTCAGCAGAGTAGCATGAATCTCCCGAAGTGTCAGTATTGAGATCTGCATGGTAGTACTCACACATGCTACATCACTCTCTGACAAAGAGAATTTTGTATCGACACACTTTTAAATTAGCTCGACCGAACACGCTTAAATTCCTTAGGGAAAATTTAGACTGTTAATATCAGTCTTAAGAAACGATCACGACCACACAATTTGGCCACGCAATTCAACAGGCCTAGCCTATTCCTGGCAGAATTAGGCGGTCATCACAATGACCACGGGTGGGCCCACTAGCATCCCGACCGAGCGAATCCCATCTAGAACATCCACAGCGCTTCGAACGATTGACCCTAATGTGGTTGATCGCGTTGTTCAAAACATACTCAAACGAACTAAGACCGGCACAAATGGTCTCAAAACCCATCGCATCCGTCCAACTTAGCCAACCTAGTTGGACGGCGTAGATCGCATCTCGAACGATCAAAGAAGTATTGGCGTGTTCACTGGTGGCTTAATTTCTCCCTTAGTCGATCGACCTACCCACGACAAGTCCCGGGAGTGTTAAAACGTTTTCCTAAACTAGAGCGAATGCGCTATTCCAAAACCCTAGTATGGGTTGCGACATCATACAACTGCCGCAAGTTGATCGTGTCCGTCCATCTTCGCCAGCCTGGTCGGACGACCTAGACCCAGTTTCAGGTGGCCAATGAGGTGTCGTCGCGTTCACCATCGACCCAGCTCCACCCTTGGTCGATCGACTTGTTCATGGAAATCCAAGAGCGTATAGAATCGTTCACCAAAAGTAGGGTGAACGCGCTGCTTTGAAACCCTAATTGGTGTTTGCGGCAGTAACACCATCCATCTTCGCCAGCCGAATCGAGTGGTTTGGATCTAATTTTAGATGGCCCAGGAGATGTTAGCATATTCACCAACGGCTCGTCTTTGCACATGGCCAATCGGCCTGTTCGAATCAGCGCCCAGCGCTTTGATTCGACTAGCCAAAACAGGGTTGGCCGCGCGGCCCCTAATCCCTAAAATTAAATCAACGGCAGTATGCAACTGCCGCAAATCATCTCTGTCGTCCAACTTCGCCAGACGAGTTGACCGTCCTAGATTTGATTTCAGGTGACCAACAAGATGTCGTTGTGATCACCATCCACTCTTCTTTCATGAGGGACAATCGGCCAAGCAACAACTAGCTCATAGGGATCACAAACGATCGCCCAAAGGTAACTAGTTGTCATGCTTGCATGAAATTCAACAACAATCATTAATTGCCGCAAATCGCCTCAGCCACTCAGCTTGGCTAGCCGATTTAAGCGGTCCATATCTAACTTGGATCGACCGATAGGATTTTAGAATGGCTACCAGTCGCCACTCTTCTATAGGAACTGATCGGCCACTCCTTGGGATGTGTGCGTAGCACCCACCAACTCCCTGAAAAAGGGCGGTCGTGATCCTTTTGAGACGCTCAATCCGTGACTGATTCGATCGAGCTCTAAAACAACGATGCTCCATGCACATCGATTATTTGGAGCTGCTTGTTTAAAAGCGATGCTTTACGTGCATCGAACACATACGATATTTCATGAATATCGGCTTCACAAATAACTTAGTTATTTAACCTAAAGCGCTATGTGCTTCTTTCAATGGCAAGTCCCACGACTTGACTCATTTACTCGAGACATCAAATATGTCACAATCTGGGGGATACTCACTGGGGTATTTGGTCTGGCGGTTTACAGCATGCGGCGTGCAACGCGCCCATTACGAGAAAGTGTCAGGAAAGACGGAAGATTAACAGCAATGGGAGTAGTGGGTGAAAGTGTGATCAGTTCTCCATCATAATGGAAATGTGGTGATCACCACTCTTTACACAACCCCACTTCTCCACTGCTTAATCACCTCCACTTCCTACGAGATCAGGTTGTGCGCTCAATGACTTGTATAAATAGGATTTCAACCTATTTCAACACAACACAAGTGTTATCAACACAAATATCCAGAAAAATACCAAGGAGTGATAGATTACATTCTGCAAGCTAGTTCCATATTCTGATACAAGTCATAAAATAGCCACACCTTCAGAGTTAACCATTCTGATCTCAACACATTCTTCGCTTCCCTACCTAAGATCAACTGACGTAGCGGAAGCGTGTGATTTTGGATCAAAGACCCGATAGAAGATAAAAACTAGTGTGGAATCAATAGATTCACAGTGATAAGAAAATAAAGATAATAAAAATACAAGATAAGTTTGATATTAATCAAATAATAATATTGGTTGTAGAATTGTATATCTCTCTACTATGCATATGCCTTCTTATATAGGATTCAAGGATTCTAAATATAATTAGGACTAGAAAAGGAAATCAAACTAAACAAAGAAACAAACTAGAATTAGGAAAGGAAATCCTAAATAAAGAAATATGATAGGAAGTTCTAAGAAGAACTATAATAGGAAATAGAGAACCAATGAGTAGGATGTCCTACATCAGGCCCCCCTTCTTGAAAATGACTCGACCACGAGTTCAATAGAGAAAGACAAACTCTCTTACCAGGGTCGTAGGGTCGAAAACGACGCTAAAGATCATCATCAATCAGATAGCTTGAGTTCTGCAGCAAAAGACAAACATCTTCGCATCCTGGATCATAGGGACGAAAACGGTGACGAAGATCATCAACTATTATATACTTCGCACTACCCGCTTCTGTAAACTTCTGAAGTTGCAAAGGAATATCTGGCCTGGAAGGGTCCATTAACTTAGACTGCTGGTTGCAAATATATTCTAGCATAGGGGTAGTCTTAGGATATCTACCGTTGGTAGTCTTGCTTATAACCTTTGCTTTATCTTTCATATGAAAAAGACCCTCAAATGCCATTTCCCATATATCTTGATGCATCGCTGTTGTGCCATAGATAAAATGCATTATTATCCCTTTAACCTCAGTATCCACTTCTCGAAAGATGATCTTTTGTTGTGTTGGAAATTTCCACATCACTGTATACACACATTCATGTATAATACTGCCAGCAGGCCTAGCAACATTAATAATATGTCCACTTCTTACTTGGTCTGACATATCATTCATTATTTCATTCGAAATATCAACTGCACTACGTACTTGTTGCAGAACTTGTCCAGAGGCATATCTGGAATACCAAGGCTGACATCTTCCATTATAATACTTATCCATACCTTCCCTGGAAACCAATTTATGCAGCCATTGTAGTGGACTATCAATATCAACGATGTTAGATAAGGATATTTTGCTCACGTCAACTGCTATAATAGACAAACCAGTAAGCCTTAAAGCACTCCTAAGATTTTTATTCCGAAAGCCAACACGAATAAACCAAGGAGGTTTACGTGGAATATCATAATCTTGGCCAGGAATATCATGAGGAATCTTTTTCACCTCCTCCGAAAAATTCAAGATGTGTTCTTTTGGCTTATGTTTCTTCTTTTGTACAAATGTGAAATAATTTCCATCATTGATAAGAAAATCTGAAACTTCAAGAGCTCTTTTCTCCCTGAGGTCATGGCCAAACACAATCTTGCACATATGGTAGGATGAAGTTTTCCTTCGAGTAGTTCCATAGGTACATTAATAGGAACATAGAAGAACAAGCGATATGTCGATAACCCTTGCTTGATCTAATACCAGTACTCGCAGATCACAATTCAAATTGTGACTGATCAAAATAGTATTGTGCGACAACATCCCTTGGGTAAATTTATCTACATCTGCCCACAGACAAACCAATTCTTGCACTACAGTCTCGAGCCCTCAATGACGCCCAAAGTTATTTCGATATCATCTATCTTAGCTTCATTATACATCGAACCCGGGAAATAAAATTGTCCATACCTTTGTCAGATACTATTAGTGTCGCGGCGAGAATCCCCACACGTTCTCCGCTGCAAAACAAGGTATCATGTTTCAACCTTGCAACAATTGTTCCACACGGGTCAAAGGCCAAACAATGAGCTGACTAAACATTGAATTTTCAAACCAAAGATTCGAATAAACAAAACACAAAGAACCTTGAGAACAGGATCTAGTGCAGAGTATATAACTAAGTTAAATATCGATGACAACTCCATAACAACGTCATCATTAACTTCTACTTCAGATGCATTCTGAGTATGTACAGTTTTAGACTGCTGAAAAAAAAACGAGTATGAGGTATATAATCAAGGAATGCTTTGAGTATGGTAGTATCCAAAATGGCTGAACTGTTTCCTCTGTCGGATAGCTCCTAAGAGCGACTTTATTGATTGAGTGTCGGTCGATCTTTGTGTAGGTAAGGATGATAAAACGCAGCTCACTAATTGTTTTCCATGTCGATTATTGGATGTACTTTGGGTGTGTCTTCCGCTAGTGGTTGAGCATCATTACGGTGATTAAGTCTTAGATCAACACCCTGTCCATATGGTCTGGTAACATACTGAACAATAACGTCTTGTGAATTATCCATAGATGTGATTATAAGCTTCTCCATTATTTTTCCATTAAGTATAAAGTAAATACCGTCAGCTCCTCCCTTGAATCTTTGCGTCTCGAAATCAACATTTTTGAGATGTGTTTCTGCCGTTAACAGCGTCCTTATACCTTCTTCCTTCTGAGATAAGACTTTTTCCATGACTTGTACAAGACTAGATTGAGTAGTACTATCATCTCTTCTTTTTCTTCTCCTTAAGGTTTCACACATCACAAGCACAAGCCAAGGCGGCTTTCGAGGAATTTCATGAACACCATGACGATTTGAGAAAGCGTCTTCACATTCGTTACTAATCCAGTTTGAGGAGTTCAAACGAGAACCCGAATTCGAATCAGTAAATGAGTGCAAGTATCCAACTGAGAGGGGTTTAACTTGTATAATCTTCTTAATAGAACCCTCAAATATAGAACCCTTACTCAGGCAGATACTTAAAGCATCCGAGAAGCATGAATAAGAAGGAACATACTTCTTCAGCACACCAAAATCCCTTGTTGGAGGAGCACGATTAGTGAAGTTGTTATCACCTATTTGTTTGAAACCCTTTCTTAGTTTTCTTTCTCGGCACCTCTATCTCGGGCGGGAAAACTCCTTCGTATCAGATCATTATATTTTTTTCAGTTCAATTCCAAGCCTTCAACCAGTAGGTGTTCCTGCAGATTTCTACTAATAGTGACAAGTGGATATCTCAAGGTGACTGTGGCTGATTCTTGTGTAACAGCCATGAGACCTGGAAAATTCAAAAACTTCAGATAACAACTGATGTTATGAAAGTTTAGCTTTGACATAACAAAATCAATAGTAGTAGAAACATCAACAATCTCAAACCTTGGAGGTGGATTGAGGGAAATATCGGGTTTCTCTTGAATATGTATATCCTTAGGGATAGAAACATAAGTGATTGGAACGGAAAAATCAGATGATTGTGGCTGCTCGATTTCAACGATACTAGAACTTTCTATATTGTCGTTGTTTTCTTCTTCTTCTAAGATAGGTACTTGTGAAATAATCTCATCGAATGTTGTTCTAATGTCTTCCAAAAGTTTCTCTTTAAAAAGAGCAATAATCTCATCGAATTCTTTCCAAAAATCTGACTCTTTTTGCTCAATGCTATGTTGTAGTGGTGTTTGTTTATGTAATCCCACTAAACGAAGCAATTTATTACCATGACAAATATCAAAACTATGCATACTTTGATTATACACAGCTCCTAAACTCGATAGCCAGGGTTCGCCCAATAACACATGACAATTATTCATAGAAGATAGTTCATAATAAGCAAAACTGCAATAATTACCTTCGTGGAAGCTAAAATCAAGATAACCGCCAAATAAATCCTATTCGCCGCAATTCCTTTTCTTGAAGTAATTTGCTGCTCCAATAGATATATAGTTTTTCGGGCTTGATGGATCAATAATAAAGTCAGTGATCATTCCATATACTATGAAAGTAGTACGAAATTCATTTTCCATAACTAAGAACTTGAAAATTAAGGCACTCAATAGTGGATCTTAACCGTGGATAGAAACAAAGACAAGAAACTCAAAAATAGAGAATCCCAACCGTGGATCTGATGCCACTTAACGTAGCGGAAGCGTGTGATTTTGGATCAAAGACCCGATAGAAGATAAAAACTAGTGTGACATCAATAGATTCACAAAAGTGATAAGAAAATAAAGATAATAAAAATATAAGATAAGTTTGATATTAATCGAATAATAATATTGGTTGTAGAATTGTATATCTCTCTACTATGCCTATGCCTTCTTATATAGGCTTCAAGGATTCTAAATATAATTAGGACTAGAAAAGGAAATCAAACTAAATAAAGAAACAAACTAGAATTAGGAAAGGAAATCCTAAATAAAGAAATATGATAGGAAGTTCTAAGAAGAACTATAATAGGAATAGAGAACCAATGAGTAGGATGTCCTACATCATCAACCCTTCTCCTTCACTTTGTGACCGAAGAAAGACTGGAACAACCATTTCTTGGTTTAGGCCAGGATTGTACAGATTGATCTCTCGAATCTAAAGTACTCCCGTGCAGTGCATTTGTTTAGGGTTTAGATTCGTTTCTCATCAACACACCCAAATTTACCAAAAACAGAAGAATCAGTTTTTACCCCAAAACAAGTATATAAGACACAATCGAAGCAAAAACGATTTTGATTCACTCGAATCGATTCATGAACATTATAGCCACGGTTTGCAAATATGCATTCCTTAGTTTATATATGTCTTAGTTCACGAATAAACCGTTTTTAGAAAATAACCCACTCAAGTATGCATACCTGTACGCATACTTAAGTACCCGGATTGAGTTTGTTTTCATTTCACAAACTCCAACAGAAATTCACGGGATGTGAACTTCCGGTTACGCGGACTTAGCTTCCGGATATCCTGAAAAAGTACGCATACTTTAGTTCAAGGATTTTGGACTTACACAAGTATGAGTTCACATACAATGTTTATATCCATTCAATGTTATATATTCTAAACTCTCATTTCAATCATTGGAACATTCTTGGAGGATGTTAAATAGAGGTTATTCACACACTATTTTTCATCAAAACAATTTTCAAGATATTGAAATAATCAACATGACTTTCATCACTTGTAAAGATGAACTTGGCCACAGCGAAAGCTTACCAACAAATATTTCGAGAAATAGATAAGCTAGCTAAACTCGGCTCGAAATAGCAAATGTGTATAATCGAAGTCTATATAGCAATACAACTTTTGTCTCAAGATAGGAGATAAAGTAGATAGACTTTTGAGTAATACATAAGTTCAAGTCTTCACATACCTTTTAGTAGATGAAGATCCACCAGTTCCTTGAGTAGTTCTTCGTCTTTGCATGATGAACGCCGTGGAGTCTAGAGCTCAACTACACTTTCGATCCTAGTTCGAGACTTAGCTATAAGTAGACTAGAAATCAAGACTTATAGTTTTGGCAACTAAACTTGACAAACAAGCTTGAGATAGCAACACTTGCGAGTTCGATCGAGCAGTGCTCTAACTGAAATAATCAATCTTGATGAGCAAGATTTGTCGAAGCAAATTAATTCAACTAGACAGTTTGTTAGATCTTCTACAAGTCTTAAGTTTATCAAGATAAACTGCTTGTGGAGCCTAGAGAATCAAAGTTCGCAAGAAATATCACAAAAATCAGAACCAAAAAGAAAGTCTTCAAGTCTTCAATCTACAATTTTAATCTTCAAAGTAAATCATGCAGACAATCTTAATTCCATTATTGATCAAACATACATAACGGAGTCTGTTAACATTGATTGATCTACAGTTCTATCTCACAAATCTAGAATCACTTAAATCTGTGATAGTCAAATCTTCAAAATAAATATGAGTGGCTTATATCAAAAGAGACGGACCATAAAATAAACAAGTTTGATATATTCGGTAAGCTATCTTCCACTAACGATAAGATTAGATGTTTTTTGATCACAAATAAGACTTTAAACGAAAAGCAACACAAGATGTTTCAACTAATTAGATTACTCATATCTCTTTAAAGGTCGGTCCCACACCACATAGATGTGTTCAAGGGATGAGTTTGTAAGGATACAAGCAGGCCCGGTCCTCGGATTTCTGTAGCCTAAAGAATTTTTTTTGTGGCCTTCAATTGAGAAAAAGAAAGCTCTAAATACTGACCATTTCTAGTGAGAAAAGCATTCCAACAATGATCGCCCAATAGTTGATTGTATTTGTACAATTTTTCAGCAAACTCGACAATAACTGATGCAAAAGCTAAGTATTTATACTTTTTTTTGTTCAATATAATCAAATTAATACATGTGTGACACAAAGATATTTTTCGATACACTTCCATAAGCATTGTAATACATATCTACGAATAACTAGCATTGGTGGGAGCTTAACTCGTTAATATTTGGGGTACAACAACTTATAATATGTATGATGAAAAAGCTCTCTCCTCCGATTTTTGCTCTGCAACTCGAAGAGACCGAATCACACCAAAAAAACCACCATTAACATCACCTTCACAGAGGGATATCATCGCAACTTTCCCTTCTCCGTCGTTCTCACCTAAAATTAGTTAGATCTGAAAAAACCATCTATATACACAACAAAACTCAAATCATCTATAGAAAATACCGCAACCCATCAATACGAATCTTCCGGATAATCCCTTTTACACATCAATCTCAAATCAACTCTATTCAACGAGATCTAATGAGATCCGAGTAATCGCTTGACTCACCGGGGCTGGCATACTTGTGTTTAGATGACGAAGATGGTGGGGAGCCAAAACTTTGGTTTCTTGGGGGTTCACCAAAATTTTAAGGTAACTTGATTGAAGAGGGATTCATGATTACAATCAATCCTGGGATTGAATCTGCAGTTATATTTTTTTCCATGGGTATGCTATTGTTTTTCCGTTTTTCTTTCTCATCGGCAAGCATACCCATCTTTATTTTTTCATGCATATCTATAATCTTGTTTAGATAAAACTCAATTCCTGGAACATGCTTACCACCTGTTTGTTAGTTTGTTTCTTTATTTGTTGAGGTTGCTTTATCGGTTTTTTGATTTCTATCTCTATTAAAGTTCTGTGATGTAGTCTTATTATCGGTGTTGTAGTCTTATTTTCGTATCCCTTGTAAGGGGAAAATTGTGTTGGAACTCCATAGTAATTGTTGGTGGAGTTGATGATTTAATCTCTGTAGATCTATTGAGTTCTAGAGTTTTTGTCGGTGTCGTTCGGGTGCTGTTTCCGGTGATGTTGCTTGGTTTCCTGTAGAACTGTAGCTTGCAGTTTTTGCAAGTTTTGGTAAAAAAAAAAAAAAAAAAAAAAAAATTGTTAAGGAAAACCTCATGATGATGTGCATGGTGACGTGGTTTTGTAGAATAAAGTGTCGTTTTCTCCCTTATTTTGACTTTTATTTATCTGTAGAAAATGAATGTTTATTGGTCAGGCTATCTATACATCTATTTCGGTTTTTTTTTTTTTTTTTTGCATGAACTTAGGAAATCTATCATGTGAATCCTCCACCTTATTTGTTATCACATGATTAACCCCAAGTGCCCCACCTTCCTAAATCGGACATTAATGATACCCCAAGATCTCTTTCTGCCAGCCCTGGTAAGTTTCTCAAATAATTTCTCTTTTATTTGAACCTTATATAGTAATCCTTATAGATATTGTTTGTGTCTTTAGTTTTATAGGTACTGTTTGTGTCTTTAGTTTCCTTTTGTAAGTGATATCCTATAAAGCACCGTTTTTGTTTGTTTCCTTTGGTTTTTTGTAAGTGTTATCTTATAAACCACATTTCCTGTCTTAGTCCTAGGTGATACTTTACAAGGCACACAGTCTGGGCCTGTCGTAGCTTAATCGTCTCTAGTATATTTTAGTAACATTAATATCTGTAGTTACCTTTGTCTTCTCTGGAAACTAATACCTAATGGATCAAGATCGAAAAAAAGGAGATAGACAATTTTTAGCCGGGCATTACACCTCAGCATACGGACGCAATCGCCGGACTAGCATCTTCAATCAAGCACATCGACCATCCCTACCATCAACCAAGTTATTATGGACTCTATCGTGTCCATCAAAAACACAGCTTTTCTTGTGGAAAGCATTGAAGGAAGGCTTGTCGGCCTCCAACTCCAACATCTTCCCCCGGTGCAACTCTGATCTGAAGACCGCTGCTCACACTTTGCTCCATTATTTTGCTTTCTCAGATTCACGGCTCATCAATACAAATGTAACAAATGAATCTTTGGATATTATATACCCACGTGTAATAGCTCTTTAAGTAATTTAATATAATATGCATGCTTCAAAAAAAAAAAACTTATAATATGTATGACACATCTGTGCATTTGCATAGGGATAAATGATTAGACATAAAGTACAATTTAATTTAATTGAATCTAATGGAAAAAGAAGAACACCAGCACATTTATGAATAAAAAAGCCACCAGTTAGAGTAGTTAGCAAAGGTTTATTTTGATTTTTGGTTAATTTGTGGCCCTCTCCCATGTATGGCCTCAAGCAAGGCTGTGCTTGCTTTCCTGGGAGGGTCGGCCCTGGATATAAGACTCCATATTTACAGAGTTAAGCTCTCAAATGAAGTTCTTTACAGTTGTTTGGAAGCAAAATTACAATTCCGCGTACTCTCAAATGAAGTTCTTTACACTTAGGAAGCCGGAAGTATCACTATGCGGTTCCACCAGCTCACATTTTACATATATCTGCTTTAACCAAGCATTGCCTGATGATCGTATGAGATTACCTCTCTTGAGCAAAAAATATCAATTCTTCTGCTCTGTTAGAACAAGTTGGGGTTCGGATCAGCTGACCGGATGCAGAATTTATCAGAGGCCCGTCTTTTTTTTTTTTAATAAGAAAAGAGAATTCATTAATAAATTTTAAGAAACGATTACACTCAGTTCATCTCTAAGAAAAGATTTTAGCCAAGATGGAAATGTTGTAAGACAACATTCATCATTCCTAGAAATTCTAGCCCTTTTTGCTAGGCTATTAGCCACCTCATTAGATTCTCTATGCACAAATGTGCATTTACAATCTCTAAAACTGACTAAAAGATTTCATACAATCTTGAATTATATTATTATTAGTCCAACGAACACTTCCTAAACTGTCATTTATGGCATTAACTACGTTGCTACAATCTCCCTCCAGCTGTAACTTGTCAACAACAGAAGCTTTTGCCCACTTTATGGCTTCCAGTGCTGCTAGAGCTTCCGCCTATTCCTCATCTTGAGCTAACGCCGAGATAGATTGCGCACCTCCACAATACCCTGCATCAGAAAACATCATCACTCCTATACCCATGTGTTTATTATCTTTCAAAAACGAAGCATCAAAATTTATTTTGTGAAACCCATTTTCTGGCAACAGCCAAGGAATTACAGTTCTATTCTGTCTAGGACTTGACTTTCCATTCCTAGACTTCATAGAATTTAAATTCAATTCATTCAAATCCTTAGTCATTTTAGCCACTAGTTGAGAGATTTGAACAGATGCATTATCAAAAACAACTGAACACCTAAGCTTCCATATCTGCCAAATGGAAAAAACTATCAAACTTTATGAAATTATCCTGTTCATCATTAGAACCATTCCTATTTTGAAACTAACTTTTAATCCACTCCTGCAGATTAGCATTAACAATTCTACCTGCAATGTTAGTATCAAGAGCAAACCATATTCTTTTGGTTACATCACAGTCAATGAAAAGATGATTGATTGTTTCAGTTTCATGATCACATAAGGGACAAAGACTACTTATTGAGTTCACATGCCTAGCAAGTTTGCTCCTCACAGTAACACAATCATTCATACATTTCCAGAGAAGGTGTTTAATCTTCTGTGGAATGTCTAATTTCCATAAAGATTTCCAAGGAAAATCACTAGTTTCACCACTATAAATTTCATGCATAATGCATTTGTAAGCAGATTTCACACTAAATTTACCATTATATGTTGGAGACCATCTTAAGACATCCTTACCAGAGAGTGGGATTCTGACATTACAAATGTCACTTACAGTAGCTGTGTCAAATAGACACTTTAAAGTATCTACATTTCGCTTACCTGTTTCCTGCACAATCAGTTGATTAACAGTTTTCATGTTACTGGAAGAAAAAGAAGCATCAAGAAGAGAATTCCTATTTGGTAACCATTTGTCTTTCCAAATCTCAATTGAACTACCATCCCCAACTTCCCAACAATAGTGCTTTCTAACCAGTTCTAAGCCCCTACAAATGCCTTTCCAGACCCAAGACACAGACTCGGAACACTGCATGAATAGGGTTAGAATTAAAAAAGTATTTATGTCTGAGGATTTGCACCCACAAGGCATCAGGCTCATTCAACATCCTCCAAGCTAGCTTAGCCAAAAGATTAGTATTGAGATGTTCAATTTTCCTTATGTTTAAACCACCTAGTTCTATAGGTTTATTCACAGTGTCCCAACTCCTAGGATAGTAACCCCTGGATGTACCTTTTTTATTCCAAAAAAACTTCCTCTGAATAGTATCTAATCTATCAGTCATTTTTTTGGCATAGGGAAAACAGAGAGATGATGAGCAGCAAGGGTTCCTAGAGTAGATTTGATTAAAATAGTTCTACCTGGTTGATTAAGGTAATTACCTTGCCAATTTTCTAATCTACTTTCACAAGAATCCTCTAGATGTTTAAAAGTTGCAATTTTATCTCTCTGAAGCAGCAAAGGCACACCGAAGTACTTATCATCTAATCATAAGTTTTTAATTTTAAGAATACCAAGAATTTGGGATTTAACTCTAGGTTCAGTTTTGGGGCTAAAAGCAATTCCCGACTTATCAAAATTAATGACTTGACTAGAAAACTTACTGAACTTCTCAAGCATTAACTCTAAATTCTTAGCACCTTGAACTGTGGCCCTGGTAAACACAAGACAATCATCAACAAAAAATAGATGACTCACCGAAGGGCTAGTTGTAGTTACCTTTATCCCCTGAATATTATTTTTATGTTCAGCATCAATGAGTAATTTAGATAACACATCCATACATATAATGAAGAGGTAAGGGGATAAGGGGTCCCCCTGTCTGAGACCCCTTGTAGGGTAATAAACATCTTCAGGTGCACCATTAAGTAAAATAGAATTGACACAGTAGAAACACATTGTTCAAAAAGCTTACACCAATGTTCATGAAATCCCTGTTTTCTTAAAATATCAAATAAGAAGTTCCATTATATCCTATCAAAGGCTTTGGACATGTCAAGTTTAATGGCCATTAACCCAGGTTTAGTTCTCTTTTTCCTTATTGTATCTACCAGTTCATGTGCTATAACAATATTATCAGTTATTTGCCTAGAGGAGAGAAAAGCAGCTTGGTAAGGACTAATGAACTTATACATTACAGTTTTTAGTCTACTAGCTAAGAGTTTAGAGATTATTTATAACTCACATTACTTAAACTTATGGGCCTAAAGTCTGCAGGTGTCTTAGGAGCATTGTTTTTAGGAATTAAAGACACAAAATTGTGATTCATCTGTGTAGGATCATAATATCGCAATGGACAAGGTTCGCGGGATTAATAAACGACGGTGTCGCGAGGGAGTCGCAGGGAGCTAAAATAAACGACGCGATGAATAACGACAAACAAAACAATTGGAAGACATGAAACCTGGCGAGGGTTAAGAAGTGTCGCGAGAATGAATATTCGTGCACTTGCGACACTTCGCGAGACATTCCCGAAAATAAAGGATAGCTTAGCTGTCATCCACTATGTATTACCCTATATAAAGGGCTAAATGAGTCTGTTGAAGAGAGAGATCTTTTTGAAATTGTGAAGCAAGTCATTAGGAGAGAGAAAGTTTAAGAGCGCCTTAATTTCTAAGTGTAATTCTATTGTACTGTGTAAACATTTCATGGAATCAATTAATAAATATTCTTGATCACACATCTTTCAATGGATTAGTCAAGCAAAACTGAGTTAGGGGTGTAGTGTGGGATTTCCTGCAACTACATATGCGCTAGAAACAGGGAGAGAGCAGAGATTGACGTAGAAATTGGAAAGAATTTGGATTAACAGAGAAAAGGTTTGGAGAGATACTCAAGAATTCATTGAAAAAGAGAAATGGCTAGAAGAAGAAACGTACAAGGGCAACCAACGATTGTAAGAAGAAGTGGGAGACTTGCTTTTGGAGAAAGGAGGAATGAAACAGGAGAATCGTCAAGGATGAATATGAGAAATGATGGAGAAAATCAAAATCAGCCACCGATCTCCCAAAGAACAAACGCGGCTGTGGATTATGATAGAGTAAGTGTACATACTTGGAGGTCGATTCGAAGACGAGAGGGAAGAGGAGCAGCAGATGGTGAACAATGGACAAGGAGGAGGAGAGCAAGGAATGAATGGAGAAATGAATCCAGGAAACGACGAAATCGCGGCGTTAGAAAGATTGAGACAAACAATACATGAAGAGAGACGACTAGAGGCAGAGGAACGAGCAAACTTGACAAGACAGAATCATGAATTGAGGATGGAAAATATGAGATTGCAAAATAGGAGATCAAGAAGTAGTGTGAGATCAAGTTCAAGATCGATTAGGGAAGAAAGAAGGAGAGTATTACCAACAGAAAGTACCGAAGAAGAAAACCAACAAGAAACACAAAATCCAAGCACAGAGCATGGCGAGAGAAGAGGGGAAATGGAAGATCGTTATATTCCTCAGCCCGAAAATCTTCAAGATGAGCGGAATAGGGAGAATCAAGGAAACATGCGACTCCAAGGGCCGAATGACCCAGCTGCTGAAGGGAGAATAATCTTGCACGGGAGAGAAGAATTGAGAAGAAACCGAGAGATTGAGGATGACATTGAGAGGCACTACATTGAACAAGCACGGCTAGCTCGCGAGAGAGAAAGGATAAGAACAGAAATGGAAAATCAAGAGATGGAAGAGGCAATCCGGCAGAATAACCACGACAACCGGGAAAGAAGGAGGGAACAAAATCGTACCAATAGAAATATTAATGAAGAATATGAGAGGGCGCAGATGAGAGCTGAGAGACAACCAAGAAGAGAGAACAACCGATATAATGGCGTGCAAATTGAAGAAAGAAACGAAGAAGAGCGTCGCAGGGAAAGGAGAGAAGAAAATAACGAGCAAGAAGGTCAAAACAGGCACGAGCGTAGAAGGAGAGAGGCAGAGCTAAAAAGACCAGTAGAATCAAATTCGAGGCAAATGAACAAATCTTAAGAGAATCAATGGCTGAAATGAGAGGATTACCGAACAATAAAAGGGAAGGAGGAAGGAAACAATTGGACGAAGCCATCGAAACAAGTTAAGCAAGATCAACAAAAGAAATTAAAGCGAAGAATCCCTTCACGCTAGAAGTACGGATGGGAGGAATACCTCCTAAGTGCAATCTACCCGCATTAACCAACATCTTTGATGGAACAACACATTGTGCACCATTAAAACCATACATATAACCCTAATCAACCTTTATCCCCAAATTCGGTACAACATATCAAGGCTTATATGAGATGTATGTTGAAAACCCCAAATTATAATCCCAAAGTGGGAGAATCATGATGCTATACTATGCAAATATTTCGCATCAAGCCTAATAGGAGAAGCACTAAAATGGTTTGAGGGTCTCCACGCCAAGGAACACAATCACATCATTTAACCATTTACAAGCCACATTCCGGATTGGGGCATTTTGGGAGCATACATAAGTAACAATTCTTCACGACCGAATACCTCCTAAGTATTGAAGATGTATTCGGGTTGAAGCAAAGGGTTGGCGAGAGCTTAAGGCATAAGTTGACAATAAGATGGAGGACCATGTGTAGCGAAATGGCAGACGGGTTGAGGAAAGATACCTCATCCTCTCATTTGTGAATGCTCTCTTCGCGACTAACTTGTTATACATTCAAATTTTTAGAATCAAAAATACAATCACGATGGCGAACTGCGAGAGTTACGGGAAGAATATATTGCCTTAGAAGAAAGAAGAGAATGAAATGAACTCTTATCCAGTCGCGAACACAAGCTCGAATGCTGCGAACGCAAGCTTGTTGCCTCAATTCATAAATATAGTGGCGAGCACTTCGCAAGGAAGGCTGATGAGGGACAACAGAAGATAGTAGCCATGGGAAGCCACGACCAAGAAGAGTTTGAACGAGAAAGGAACTACTACAACCGTAATAAACTGACAATAATAAGATTCGAGAGGCTAGATCATGTACAAGAAACTTACGGTGGACGAAGGCAAAATAATCATGCAAAGGAGAGAAGTCGCAGAATAGTATGGGAAGAGATTAAGATGCCTCCACCGAATGCTAGTGTGGAAAAGATCCGGGAAGCTATACTTGTAATGGAAGATGTACCAAAGACCTTGGAACGTGGGAATGGAACCACCACCGGCGATAGAAGTCATGAGTTTTTCTCTTACCATCGCTTCCATGGGCATCAAACAAACGATTGTAGAAACATAAAGAGAATTATTCTCGGGATGATTGATCGGGGAAGTGAATCACTTTCTAAAGGGAGAAGAAAAAGGCCGGACATTACCGCCACCACCAGAGATGCACAGAACAGTGTCAGCAAAAGGAAAGGAAACATTTGTGATAGAAGTTGGAACAAAAGCCAAAAATTTGAATTGCAACTCTATCGTCCACTCCTATCGCACAATCGAAGATTTTCATGACAACGTGCTCAGTAGAGTCTTTGCGAGAGATGCTAACGATAAAGAAATAATGAGTCTGGCGAGAACAACGCAGTTAGAAAAGTGGCAGCTGAAGACTATTTCTTTCTCTGCAGATGAAGTGCCAAAAGGAAGAGAAACACATGATAGCCCGTTGGTTGTGAAACTAGAGATTAACCCAAAACCAGTTGATGGAGAAGATGATGAAGCAGAAGATTGCTGGGCGATCAACCGAATCCTAATCGATACCGGAAGTTCGGTGAATATTCTTTTTTACCATACTTACAAGACGATGGGAGGAAAGGATGAGGATTTGATCCCCTCGACATACAAGATATATGGCTTTAATGGCACTGCAAACAAGCCAAAGGGAGAGGTTCACATGAGAATACCTCTACAAGGATTATCAACTGATGTTTTATTTCGTGTGGTTGACGTGGAATCTCCGTATAATGCGCTGATTGGGAGGCCATGGCTTCATGAAATCTTGGGGGTCGCATCAACATACCACCAATGTATAAAATTTCCACATCCAAATGGCATTGGTATTATACAGGGAGATTGGAAGGAGTCGCAACAATGTCACGAGGTTGATGTAGAAAGTGCGAAGAAAGAAATGCCAAAAGAAAGGGTTGGAAGCAACATGTGAGAGATGAGCAGAGAAAGGAAAACCGATGGTGGATGCTATAGAAGTAAGGACTGAACATACCTCGCGAGGTGAATGCCTAGAGACAAAGCGAATATTATGATAATAAAGAAGCGAAGGGTATGAGGAACAAAAGGCATAAGAAGTGAATAATCAACAAAAGCGGGGAAAGAGTAGCAATTGAAGTAATGATGTGCGAGAATCTCGCAATCAAGAGTATATGAGAATTCGGTTAAGAAAGAAAAATGAAAATACAACAAATGAAATGGAATTTTGCGAATACTTCGCAAACAAACATCAACAAATAATGAAACATGAATGATTGATTGATTTAACAAAGATGAATGAGTAAAAGAATGGGACGAACCTTTATGGCGTACACCCTAGTTCGCGAATAACATTTCGTAAGAGGCAAATGTAAGACCTAAAGTGCGTCATATAAGGGGGTATCTCTCGACATGGCTCAGGGGGAAGGTTACACCGCTCCTGAAGCCTGAGTCATGAAAATTTGGGGCCCATGAAAGCCTACCCGGAAGAGGTACCTTGGATTCCCAACTAAATATATAAGGTTATACCCTGGTTGGGCGACCGAGGGTCTCTTCCAAGGAGTCAGTGTATGCTCAAGGCGCCGAGGTACACGGTTGAACAGAGTGCCCGGGATGGATGAACCTACCCTGGCCATTCTTGGCAAGTCTTGGCATATGTTGCACTCGCCCGAAGAAAACTCCACTTAGGGTGCAGCCTCGTAACCATAAACCCTATAGGTATAAGGGATAAGAGGCTGCGAAAACAACTGGTTGTTGTTAAGACCGGATGGGAGGAGCTAGTCTTGTATGGCCGATGTTTCGCCTCCTTGAAGGGGCAACCAGGGAGATGATAAGGGCGACGCTCTCCATTAGGGGGAGTGTCAAAACAGACGCAAATGTCATAAGGTTGTGTTTTCGCAAGAGAATTTAGGCTTGTCATATTTGTGCAATGATCCTGCAGAGGCAATAATACTAACGCGAAGATAAGGCGAGATCAATGGGTCTTTACACGAAAGTGTACGGACGTCCTGCGATTTCGTCGCACGACGGCAATGTCATGGGGCTTTATATTCGCAAGGATATTTAGGCTTGTCATATTGCCGCAACTAAAACATCCTGCAGAGGCAAAAATACTTGGAAAATGATAAGGCAAGATCAATGGGTTTTTACATGCAAGTGTAAAGACGTCCTGCGATTTTGCCGCAATGAAAGGTGGCAGGGGAAGACCTCTAATTAGGGAGGTCTAACTTGGAAGACCACACGAAAATGATAAGGCAAGGTCAATGGGCCCTTGCTTGAAAATGCAAAGGCGGCCTGCGACCTTGTCGCAACAAGAAGAGATAAAATAAAGACTACCGAAACGATAAGGCGAGACAAGTAGGATTCTTGATTTATGAAGATACCCGCGAACACGTCGCAACGATACATTTCAATAACAATAAGATTATTATCCAACCCAAATACATGATGACAACTAAAATCTTCCATCTGAAGATAAATAACAGAGGCAAGTATGGGAATGGAAAAGATGGAATATTGTTATTCATCTTCTGATGAAAGAGTTATACATCAATAATGTTAGCCAATTATATTACAAAGAAGAACTACCAAAAAAGGGGAGTGAAGACTGAATTTAGGGGGGAACAATCCAAGAAGTACACTATAATAAAGAGATACAGAAATGTACAGATATTAGAGGCAGCGAAAGAAAACAAAAAGAATTATTTCTTTGGTGATTCTTCTCCTTCATCTGATTCTTCAGTCCTATTATTCTCATCGCCAGAATTTTCTTCTTCGCTAGCCTCACTATCAGAAACGTCTGAGACAGGCAGATTCTCGTGAACCTTTCGTAAAGCCGTGGATATGAATGCAAGAGGGATATTGTGGTCCTTACAAACATACTCCATGGCTCCATTGCGAAAACGAACGGCATCATTATTAAAATTCGCCACTGTCGTTAGAAATTGTTTCTTCAACTTGAAATATTTATTCTCGCGAAGGGAGAGACTCTTTGCGAGCTGTTCTTTTTCAGTTTCAAGTTCTTCAATTCTCGCTGGAAAATTCCTGGCGAGTTGTTCTTTTTCAGATTCAAGCTCTCTAATTCTAACTTGAAGTCTCTTCTCGGATTCTACAAATAAGTAACAACAAGTTAATAATTTACAAGCAATACTACAGAAGTAAGAAGCAGTAAGGTATAATAAGTAACCTTCTCTATCAGATATCATATCTTTAATCAAGGAAGTATGCTCGGCATGAAGACTAACATCAACACCTAGGTTATTCCTGGCATTATCTAAAACTTTCGCAGCCCAGGCGAATTCATCATCACTATTAATAACAAGAAGAGAACGAACTTGCTCTTCTCGCTGCTTAAGTATGGTATTCTGATGAAGGAGTTCATCTCGTTCAACTTGCACACCTAAAAGAGATTTGTGGAATTCTGCTAACGCCTGTGCACCTCTGTTAGTAATGCGATCGTTCTCATCTATGAGATCACTAATTTTCTTCCTTAAAGTCTTGATTTTCTTCTCGGAATCAAGGTACATTCGTTTAAAGCGATTAGTTAAATTTAAACTAGATCTGTGTTCGATCTCTAAGAGATGATATTTGGATTGAAGATCCTTTAATGAAAGGAGGTTAGTTTTATCTGAGAAACTACTTAGAGATTGATTGAGGTGAGTAAGAAGGACATCATCATTCATAGGCTCGGGAAATGAATGGAGAAGGATGGATTCTTCGGAGAGATTATATACGTCTGCGAGAATAATAGTCAGACAAAGAAAAATAAAGGATAGCATGAAAAGGATTTGAGAATTGAAATTTACTATACCATAAAGCTGCTGATTTGAATTCTGAAGAGTGATTACTCTATCCTTTTGGGAGTCCAGATCGGCTTCTAATTTTTGAATCTTATCGCGAGATGACGCGACTTCAACTTCCAGCTCTTGGGTCTTCTTGTTCAATTGTAAATTTCTCTTTTCAAGATTATTGCGTCTTCTCTCGAGATCTGAGGCAACTACAAAAGAAGTTTTTCCAACCTATGAAAGAAGATAGAAAAACCGTTAATACATATATTTAAAAATTTAAAATTAACAGGGAAATATGACTACATGCATACCAAAGACCCAAGTGCGTTCAAGAAGTCAGGAGACACAATTCTAGAGGCTCCATTGAAAGAATTATTGCCCTCTAGTAAAGCAAAGATTACACACATTTGCGAGAACCCCGCAAAGGGAAGCTAGGGAGCATCTCCCATTCCTTGGAAAGAGTCTGAGAAGATGCTAGATAACTGATCCATAGGAGAACCGGCCAATGGAATCTCTTTAGTGAGAGAGGGATTCGAATCATGGTTATCCTCGTCAGAAGATTCGGAGCTTGAACTAAGGCGAGAAGAAGACTGAGTCTTTCGCTTCTTAGTTAATGGAGCAGAGGATTTATCTTTGCGAACGACGGTTTTACCCTTACTTCTAATCTTCGCGGCTACAGTTTCTTCAACTCCAACCTTCGCATACGGTTAAAGATAAGAAACAGAGGCAACAATATTGTTTCAAATAACAAAGGAAATGTTTCTTACTTCACCCGTAAGCGATCGAAGTATCGTCAGAGTACTCTCCAACGGATTATCCTTGTAGCTTCTTCTCAATTTGGCGATCTGAAAAATTCCACAAACTCAACAAATATAAAAAGAAAGTTGCGAAGGCAAGGTTTGAAGTGGAAAACATACCTCTTTTGCCTTATCAGGCCATTTGAATTCCCAAGGATGATATCCTGCGAGATTCGCAGGAAGAATATGCGAGCCCGCGATGTAAGGGCCATTTAAAATCAAGGGTACAACCCACCACTTCTCATCCTTGGAGTGGCGAGGAGTAGTATTATTGCCCGGGTGCCAGTCAATATCTTGCATGAGTAATTTATCCTCAGGGACATTATCCTTCTTTTTCGGAGCGAATGCCCCAGCGAGATTTCGCATTCCTCATCTTTATCACTGAATAATTTTCAAAAAAGTTCTCTACAGTGTATTTCTCAGCAGCTATTTCCAAGTTTGCGAAATCGGGGTGTCTAATAAAGTATTAGGGTATAAAGATCCTTTGCCAAAGCACCACGGTTCGCGAACTCAAGCATTAGGCGAATGCAATCGCCACTTAATTGATAAACAGCCCGAGAGAATTTTTCATGGGCCAAGATTTCATAAAATAAAGGCATCTCAGGATCGTATAAGGGAATGGGAAGTCCTGCGAGAAGTTGACCTAGCGAGACTATAATTTTTTGATCATCACATTGATGATCAGAAAACAACTTTGCAGAAAGAATAGATGAAGATTCTTGATCGGGAATGGTTGATAGAGTAAAACCTTTCTCGAGCAACTTCTGTTGAACTTCTGTAAAAGAAGATTTGTATGCACGACTAATGAAAGCCATTATCAGTATGGGAATGGATGGGAGGTTGGAGATTAGGATCAGCGTTAGAAAGGATGAAGAAAAGAGTTACAGTAGCAGGAGCGCAAATTGCGGAAGGAGAGAGTCAAGAAAAGTTGCAGAGAGAAATTAAAGGAAGAAAAGAGGAGGAAAAGAAAGCTATATATAGAAAAATCAAAAAAAAAAAAAAGATTCTTGAGAAAAACGAGGGCATTTAATGCGAGAAGAGACATGAACGGTCGAGAATAAACAGTTGGAAGAGACGTGTCAAGAAAAGACTTTAATGGGCAAAATCTGTGTAATAGTACGGAGCTGAAACAGATAAAGATAAGTAGTTGCGGCAAATCAAAATATTGATTCTCATGACATTCTCTCCCTCGCAGAGGAGATGTAAGGAGAGACAGGAGACGGAACTTCATATATATACTACAAAGAAGCTTCGGAACTTCGCTAAAAGAATAGAGGCAAGTACGTACTTTTCAAGAAAAGTATTCTTTCGCTCGTTCCTTCACCAATTGAAACCGGGGATTATTACAACAATGAATTTTTCCTTCAAATCGCTCTTCAAGCAATATTCAAGGAAAAAGAGGCAAGATGTAGGATCATAATATCGCAATGGACAAGGTTCGCGGGATTAATAAACGACGGTGTCGCGAGGGAGTCGCAGGGAGCTAAAATAAACGACGCGATGAATAACGACAAACAAAACAATTGGAAGACATGAAACCTGGCGAGGGTTAAGAAGTGTCGCGAGAATGAATATTCGTGCACTTGCGACACTTCGCGAGACATTCCCGAAAATAAAGGATAGCTTAGTTTGTCATCCACTATGTATTACCCTATATAAAGGGCTAAATGAGTCTGTTGAAGAGAGAGATCTTTTTGAAATTGTGAAGCAAGTCATTAGGAGAGAGAAAGTTTAAGAGCGCCTTAATTTCTAAATGTAATTCTATTGTACTGTGTAAACATTTCATGGAATCAATTAATAAATATTCTTGATCACACATCTTTCAATGGATTAGTCAAGCAAAACTGAGTAAGGGGTGTAGTGTGGGATTTCCTGCAACTACAATCTGTTTTAGAAGATGGCCAGAATGGAAAAAACTCATAACCATAGCTATAGTATCATCACCTATTATATCCCACATTTGCTGGTAGAATCCAGGTGGGTAGCCATCAGGCCCTGGGCTAGTCCAGGGTTGCATTTGCCAAACTATAGCTTTTATCTCTTCATCAGTATGAGGGTGAATCGAAAAATAATTTCAGCAGTGGTGATGCATGGCTCTAAGATATCAAGAAAACTACTGTCCCTAGGAGGGTTTGTAGTCCTACTAATCTTGCTAAAATGATCTCTTAATTCATTAGCTATCATGCTTTTGTCAGTAAACCAAATGCGGATGCTACTTTTCAGACAATCAATTTGAGTTTTTTTTTCCCCTAAATTTGACTTTATCATGAAAATACTTAGTATTTTTATCATTAAAAGTCACCACATTTTCTTTAGCTCTTTGCATATAATAGTCCTGCCTAACACCATACTAGTACTTTAAAGATTCCTCTAAGCTAGCTTTGAGGTTAACACTAGTAGGGTCTGACATGTCACTAGAGATATCTTCTATTTGTTTCTGGAATTCATTTATGTTGGACTGGAAATTGCCAAAAGTATTCAGATTTCAATTCCTAAGAGCTACCTTAACATTAGACAGACACTTAGCATGTTTATAAGCATTAAACCCATTTTCAGTAGTTTTCCAATTAGCAGTTATGACATCTTTACAAGAAGCATTACTAAACAAACATCTATTGAATCTAAGGGGCCTTCTAGTATCATTATCAGCCTTAGAAGTAACAAGTAAGATGGGTGCATGGTCACTAGCAACACAAGAAAGATGGTACACAATAACATGAGGAAAAAAATCAATCCAAGTAGCATTCACAAGATCCCTATCAAGTCTTTCTATAATCAAAGAATTCCCACTCCTATGATTACTCCAGGCGAAAGGGTTTCTTATAAAGTTCAAATCAAAAACACCTAGTGAGTCTAAGTGATCTTTAACTTCATTAAGTTGCCTTTGGGGAATTAGGTTGCCACCAACTTTCTCTTCCTGCCTAATTATAAAATTCAAATCACCTAAATTACCCAAAGGCAATTGTATCTATCAGCAAGACTCTCAAGATAGTTCCATTGCCTTTCCCATACTAGGTCATCAAGAGCACCATACATACAAGTTAGCAATGTATACCCACTTCTAGCATCCATATTAACAAGAACAGAAATGAAATTGAAATTCATATCAACTAAATCAATATGAATCCCATCCTTCCAAAGCATATAGAGACCACCAGAAGCACCAATTGGATTGAAATAAAGATAGTTCATGTAATTCTAGGAGTGAGTGAATTTTTCCATTTTCACATTCATGATTTTGGTCTCACACAAAAAGATGATATCTGGGTCATTGGATCTAATTAACTCTCCTAGATATTGCCTAGTATATGTGAATACCAATATTCCGCGGAGCACCTGTCACGATCTCAGTGGTCGCATACAAGATAATTGTGTAGCCCTCGCTATACAGAGGAATCCAAGTAACAGAGGATACCCTCGTAGATCTACTTTATATCGTCCCAAGAAAGGATGCCTCGACGGCTGAGATGAAAGAAGTAAAAGCCTAGTCTATGGGGAGGCAGCTGGCGAAGGGACAAAGGTAGATGACATATCTAATTAGCATTAAATGCACAAATCTCTTATCTACACGCATAATCAAGGCACGTGGAGAGAGATGATGTGGCGGAACCCAATTGGCAGAGGTTGGCGGTGAACAGAGGTACAATCTGTACTAAGGCTGGGAAGTTCCCGAAGGAACGTGGGTCAGCTGAGGTGGCAGAGTTCGACTGGAGAAAGTACGCGACGAACGAAGGTACCATCTGTACTAAAGGTATATCAGGAAACGATGGACCCAGAGGAAGCAAAGAGATACTTGGAGCAGAAGGGGCTATAAATACCATGTCTCACCAACAAACTAAGGGCATTCAATATCTAGGAGAGAAGATCTAGTCTTAAGCTTATACCTCTTTAATGTTTAGAACTTAAGTATTTAATTCAACTTGAGTTCTCTCTATTACTTTGGGAAGCATTTAAGATCTTTGTAACCACCATAACTCAATACAAAATAATCACTCATTACCTCGTGGACGTAGACTAAAGTCGAACCATGTAATCTCTTGTGTCTCATGATAACTTAGTAGCTTTTACATTATATTTGTGTTCTTAGTTATTATTGCGATCTTGAGTATCTTTTATTACTTAGCATTATCAGTTCAACAGAGGCATCAATACTACTTAGTATCCGATTCTCTGAGCTGTATACATTACGTAGACTATGGGAAAACGAGTAGTCACAGTATACTTGTTACCAAACCCCTGGAAATTCCAGGAAAGAATCTTCATTTTGTAAATAGCAGAACAACAATAAATCAAGACAGTTTTAAGATTTTTATTTCCTAGATAGCAGAAATCTCCTAGAACAGTAGACAACTCCACTTTATCAACTCTATTAGGTCTTAGACTATCAATATACGAAATAGAAATCAAAGTATTAAAAGAAAACAGATCAAAAAAAGGATTTTTTTTTGAAGAGAAAATGAATAAAACATGATTTGCAGTATTTCTTTGAGTCTCAGCAGTAGGGAGGCTAACATTCTGTTCAATTTGTTCCCATCCGTCCATCTCAGAATCCATCATCCCCATGTCTTGATCACCAGTAGTTTTGGATTGATTCTCCATATGAACAGCTACACCAATTTCATGACCTAGGTTTTCTTGGCTCTAGTTTTCTCTAAACAAAGGGTTAGTGAATTGGGAATTTTGATCGATAAGAGTAAGGTTGTCTTCAACACCATCATCTCTGGATCGTTTAGTCCTTCTTGGGTTAAGCCTATCTTCTTCATACAACTCAGGCCCATCACTAGAACTTTCACCAGATGCACCTCTTTGCATAGCTTCAACTTTATGTGCATTAGCTGCATACAAGTTTTGGAATTCTTCCTCCGGCATTCTGAAAATCCATAGGTGAAAAATAATTTCTTCACACTTATCCTTATCATGATCGAGCACAAAGCAACTTGGACAAATATTCCTTGGTTGCTTCTCAAAGTGATATTTGATCCAAACCTTCGTCTAGATCTTTGTTAAAAGCTAGTTCCCTCTTTTCAATTGTTTTCTTAAATCCACTTCAATTTTTGCATTCACCACTCTCCCTCTAACTGTGAATTTCTTGTTATCATCATTTGGTATTACTCTACCAATGTCCAAACATAGCTTTTCAATGATCCGCACATCAATATGCTCCAGCTTCAATCCTCTGAACAACACTGAGAAAACCTGATGGTTGAAATCATATTCTTGTAGTTCAATCCTTGAGTCGTACTCACGTAAAACCACTAGTGCTTTGTTCATAATCAATGGTACATTCTTGAGCACTTCATCTTGATCTTCCTTACAGTTAAACTGGAACACAAACAAGTTTCTTCCCATGGTATGGATTCCCACTTTTCTATAGTTTCTCCAGATGATATTAACTTCTCTTTGGACAACTTCATATTTGACTTCATCAGGATCAACTATTTTTCCAATCAACGAGTTACTCTATTTTTCTACAGCTTTGTTGATCTCTTCTAAAGATACCAAACTTCCTCTTGAACTCTCACCGATTAGAGATGTTTCTCTCATTCTTTTTGTCATAGCAGCTAGTTGAATTTGATTCAGTTGAGCCATCTTTTTCTCAAGCTTAGAACTGCCACACTGAGATATTATGGAAGACCAGAATGGACTCTCATAAGTTATTATAGTACTAGGGTTTCCCTGATAACCCGATAACTTTCCTAACTTACTGATTTTTTGTTGACTCATTTTGTTGTAATACCTAGTATTTTTTGGAGATTTGTACCACTGTAATTTAGGTAAATATGGATTCAAAATTTGAAAACCCTTGATGTCCGCCTTTTCCCATAGAAAATTACCAGAACTGCCCTTACTGGTTATGGAAATCTTGAGTGTATATGGAAGATAATGGTGATTGATCTGATTTTGGTATTGATGAATATTGAAATTGGTATAATATATCTCGTTTAAGATTATAAGGGGGAGAAAGGTAAAAAGTACCACTGCTAAATACCTTCCACAACTACCAGATGATTTTTCCATGAATCTTGATATAGATAAAACACCACTGTTGAGACTAGGATATTAGATCAAACTTGCACTACTGCTCCCAACCACGACTGGATCTCTACTATTTAAACAAAGAAATACCACAAATCAAACGATTAGTGATTCATATCAAAACTTTTTTCCAAAGAAAAGAAAAGAAAAATAAGAAAATAAAACCAAAAAAGAACAGAAGGGATAAAATTAAATTAGATGAAAAACATCTCCAAACTCTGATCAATCTCCAACGATTTTTTTTCTTCGTATATTATAGTGATAGTGATTCTATTGGTACCAGTTCTGTTATTGGAAGATGCCGCTGGTAGGACTCATTGGGATATATGATAATTCAAGTTATCCCAACTCGTGATAATTGCAATTTTCAGAGGGGATAACTATATTTTTCACAATAATGAAAAGGAAAATATTGAATTTCACATCAATAAACCCTGATAACTACATCTATCACAATAGATGCGTCAAATAAATTTCACAATAATAACAATAAAAGCTAAATTTTCCTTCAATGTGTAATGCCCCTGATGTTTGGAATTTTTTCTACTACTCCCTCCGTTTCTAAAAAATAGGCTTTGTTTGGTTTTCACAAAAATTAAGAAAACCAATCATTATAGCCACTTTTTCATCTTTTTTCCTAATCTATCCTTTGGTTCCCACTCATTTGATATTAGAGAAAGGAGAGAAAGAAGTGGTCCCCTTTTTGTATTAAGAGAGAAAATGGAGAGAGAAGTGGTCTCCTTTATGGGTATAATAGTAAAATCATAACATTTGACTTTCCATATATGGAAACAAGCCTATTATTTTTTTTTGACATCCAAATAAGAAAACAAGTCTATTTTTTAGAAACGGAGAGAGTAATATTTTATTTCGCTTGAGCTGCGTCGCAATAAAGCTGACTAGTGCAATTAAGAGAAAACACAAATTTAAGGAAGAACCGCATCAAAACCTCTAAACACAAAGACACAAAAGTGAAGGGAATTTACAACATCATGCCAGTACTCTCGGGCCAGATACCTCTACGATCAGCATTTATTTATCTCCAAACTGAGCAATTTGAAGAGGCATATGTTCAATCAACTTCTGTCATAGGTTAAATGGCTTATATTACATCTTTAGACTTCAACTAGTCGAATCTAAAAACTGAGCCGTACTAATAAAATTGCAAAACTTATTTGCTAGATTTGGATCTCAAATTGTCCTTCGCATCTTTAAGAAGCTTTACCACACCTCTCATTGTGGGTCTTTCAACTGGATCCTTTAATGTACATTGTAAAGCCACTGACATTACTTTCATCACTTCTTCCCTTGCTGCTGTATACATAATTTCATCAATTAGACTTGGATCAACAATCTCCTCGATGGCATCCTTACTGCTCCATCTGGAACTAACCCACTTAGCTATGCCGGTGTCATCTGGTAATGAAGGATCCAATGCTTTTTTTCTGGTTATCAGTTCAAGCAGAACCACCCCAAAACTGTATACATCCCATTTCTTCATCATCGCCATCGTTGTAGTTGTTGTAAACGCGGTTTCTGGCACACAAGTAGATATCAGAGCCAATTTCAATAAGTTCAAGCTCGGGTTAGAACAATGACAGAAAAGTTCTTAAATTTAACTGGAAAATCAAATTCACAGACTATCTTTGACAATATGATGTTTTTGAATTTGATTACACGATAACATAGTTTTTGTAGTTTAGGGGCTCTGTCTTTTCACCAGTTGAACAGATTTATGAACTGCTTCACCGACTCAGACTATATGTTTCTGTGTCAACTGTAATTTAGGGGCTCCGAGTCGGTGAAACAGTTCAGAAATCTGTCCAACTACAAGGGTAAGATAATGTTGTTAAAGTAAACTACAAGGTTAAGAATCTTAATCAATATATGTATTACCTGGTGGAATATATCCAACGGTACCCATGATAGAAATAGAATGAATAGAGGCAGAAGAGTGATCGATGAGCTTCGCAATACCAAAATCGGATATATGTGGCTCCATATCCGAGTCCAAGAGTATGTTCTTAGGTTTAATATCTCGATGCACAATAGTGGGATTACAGTCATAATGGAGATATTCTATACCGTGAGCTGTCCCCAAAGCTATTTTATAACGAACATCCCAATCAAGAACAGGTTGTGGACTAATTTCATGCAGAACATCATGAAGACTGCCATTCTGCATGTACTTGTACAAGATCAGCCCGTAGTCCTTTCTTAACCAGAAATCTTCCAACCTAACAAGATTTCTATGTCTGATCTCCCCAACAGTTTTAATTTCTCTAATCATACTTACACTTGCTCCTTTGTTCCCTATAAATTCAAGCTTCTTTAGAGCGTACACTTCATCCGCACTCAATGACGCCTTGAATACAATTCCATGAGCACCTCTGCCAATGATAAATCTCTCATTTAAATTTTCAGTTGTGACCATCACCTTGTTCAGCAAAGATGATGCCCCCTCACCCTCCAACATATCAATTCTCTTTTCTGGACATCTATGTCCCATAAATACAAATGCTAAGATGAGAACCACTAGGACACAGGTTAACAGAGCAGCAAGAGCTATTAGCACAATCTTTATTCTACTGAGGCCTTCATGGTTTGATCGGTGGTCACAAACACTGAAATTTAAGAACTTCATGCAACCAAAGCCATTATCAGGATGACAAGAAACACAAAGACCTGCATTTCCCAGAAATGAAGATGAAGAAGAGTTTGGTAATTTCAACAATGTTTCAGGAATCGGGCCAGTGAATTGATTATACGAAACATTCACCTCAATTAACGAATGAAGTTTACCAAGCAATGACAGGCTTCCCGTTAAATTGTTGAGAGACAAATCCAACCTCTGTAGCATACTCAATTTTACCAACTCCATGGGTATCTCACCTATTAGCCCATTATCGCTGAGATTCAAAGCATACTCTAGGCTGTACAAATCCCCCAGTGAGGACGGAATGAAACCGCCAAATTTATTACCGCCAAACTGAAGCTCTGAAAGCTTTCCAAGTCCTTGCAAGAAATCTGGAATACCACCAGTGAACTGATTTTCACTCACTAACAAGGTGGTCAATTGTCTTAAGCTCTGGAAACTTGATGGGATTGAACCATTTAATGAATTAAATCCTACATCGAGTAAATCCAAATTTACACACTTGGTAATTTCATGAGGCAAAGGACCTTCCAAATAATTATCCGATAGATACAACTGCTGCAATTCGACAAGATTCCCAACCTCCTGGGGTATAAACCCTGTAAGCTTATTCATAGACAAGTTAATAGAAGTAAGATTGACGCAGTTTCCAAAGCTTGGCGGGATCGTTCCATTAATGAGGTTCCCACTTATGTCTATATATGACAGGTTATGGTTTTTCTCAAAATCTGGGATGAGACCAGTAAGCTTGTTTTGCTTAAGAATCAATCTTCTCAAAGTCGAGCAGCTTCCAACGCCTGAAGGTATAGTGCCTTCAAATTGATTCAGACCCAGATTAAGAAGTCTTAATTGTTTTCCGAAACAGATATGTGGTGGTATTTCACCGAAAAACTTATTGTTAGTGAGTTCGACCTCAACCAGACTACTATTAATACCCAATGTTTGTGGTATGACTCCAGAGAACTGGTTATCGAAGAGAGAAATATTTTTTAAATAATGCAGTTCCGTGATCTCCAAAGGTAACTCACCAGAAAGACTATTGTTATAAACAAAAATATTTTCAAGTGTTGGGATTTTCCAAATGCCTAAAGGTAGCTCGCCACTCAAATTATTAGTAAACAACTGAAGGGTTTCTAGGTTTATCAAGAATCCTAGTTCAGATGGAATTTCACCTTCAAGCTGATTCATATCCAAAAATAAACTTTTCAAGGAAGTACAGTTACCTATCTCAGGCGGAATTTCACCAGATAAACGATTTTCATTGAGGTAAAGAAGAGAAAGCTCACTTAACAAGCCAAGGGAAGATGGAATATGACCTGTTAACATATTGTCCACAGCAGCAAAAACTGTAAGTCTACTACAGTTCCCTAAACTAGACGGAATTTCTCCGGATAAACCATTATAAGACAGAATCAACTGATTAAGATTTTTGCAATTACCCAATCCCAAAGGAATCCTACCTTCTAAGTTATTGTTACTCACATCCATATAAGTTAAATTTTCAAGACTACTCAAACTATCAGGTAAAAACCCCACCAACCGATTATCATTCAAAACAATCTCTTCTAGTTTGGTACACTCCCCTATTGAATAAGGAATCATTCCAGATACTTGGTTATAACCTAACCACAAAGATATCAACTCAGCCGCTTTTCCAACACTATCTGGGATCAAACCCGTAAAGTTATTTGAATCCAGATAAAGATACTGCAGATTTTGAATATGAAACAGAAATTCAGGTAACACACCACCAAAAGTGTTATCAACAAGCGAAAAGTAACTCAATCGATTCAAATTCCTTAAACTTTCAGGAACTTCACCAGTAAAACCATTTGAAGATATATCTAAGTACTGAAGATTACTACAATTTCCTAACTCATTTGGAATTCTACCAGATAGAAAATTGATACTCAAATCAATGGTTTCAATGTATCTTAGGTGTCCGATTTCTGGTCCTAATTGACCCGAAATGGCATAGTTAGATAAATTTAAAGAAATTACATGGTGTTTGCTGTCACATTGAATACCTAACCAGTAACAAGGAGTTGAGTTTGATGAATTCCAGCTTGAGTTGTTGAACACAGAAAGTAAAGCTTTTCCTTCAGAATTTAAAGCAGAAATTCTAGGGAAAGATATAGAAGCGAAGAAAATGCAGTAAAAGAAGTAAATGAAAAGCGAAGAAGCCATGGAAATGAAGAGGTTCTAGCAGTGAGTGAAGTGTGATTTGTGTACCGAAGAAAGTAATGAGTTTCAAGGTCATTTTACCTTTCTTCTTGTTGGAAGCTCAGTGTGAAAAGAGAAGAACTTTGCTTTTGGAGTGGGGACCGACCTTGAGGAAGCCATGTTAACCGAGGCTGTCTGTCTGTTTTAATAGTGTTCTGACTGTTGTCTGTGTCTTCACTCTCGTTTTTGTGTGTCAGAATGAAAGAACAGTTGGACTGCTCTAGATTCTTGGTCTAGTGTTCATACTAGGTTCGGTTCTTCTTAATCGAACTGATAACATATTAAAAACAAAGAAAATAATCTAGCACACGCCTTAGTGATGAACGGACGCACCTATTTAGGTGCAGTGTCCGCGTCCGACTCACCGAGGACGCGGGACGCTGATTTGACGCGGCGACGCGTGTCCCGCGTGAGTTTTCTTTGGACGCACTTTTGACACATATCAAACGCGTATGGGCCATGGAGGACGCGGATGAGCCTGGACCATCTGAAAGATTAAAATGGGTTTTTCAAGTCCATTTTTACTTTCCCCCAAAAATGTCTTCACAGAGATTCGAACACGAGTATGTGGTGTCTTGGTCTACCAATCTCCGTTGAACCAACCTTAACTTGGTGCTATAAAATGTTTACCTATTATATATATTAGAAAAAAACAGAAAACTATATATAGGACGTATCTTCAAGGGTTGATATAGGCTGATACCAAATTCTAGGGGCTGATACCATTTCATATAGGACAAAAAGATCTTAAGCGATCCTGACCGTTGGATCGGCTGAATGGTATCAGCCCCCACTAATTCCGGTATCAGCCTTTATCAATCATGGTATCTTCACTACTTATACAATAAAATGTTATTGCTATAATTTTTTAATTTTTTGTGCGTGATTATTGATATGCACTTATACGTATATTATTATACAAATCTCTCTCTCTATATATATATACGTGTCTGCGTCCTGATTTTTTTCAAATATAGTAGTGTCCGCGTCAGCGTCGTGTCGTGTCCGCGTCGCCGAGTCCGTGTCCGTGCAACCCAGGTAATGTTGGATACTAAAAATAACATGTGTCGTAACGGCACTGGATGAGGCTAACTTGATGTAACACGATTATAATAAATTGGTTGTAACTTTATAAAAAACAATGGTACAAAAAGAATGAAAATTAATGATCTTCTAGGGATTTTCCCATAATAATTTTGACAGGTTAAATGGAGGTGTGATGTCTCATCATTTGATCAAGTTCGACATCTAGAATTATAAGAATCTAAAATTACAACAACCTAAACAATGCATTCAACAGTCTGACTATCATGTTTGTTTTTTGAATCAGTAACCCAACATTATAAAATGAAAATATGGAAAATGATATTAGTTATCGTACTATATATATATATATATATATATATATATATATATATATATATGCTAGGATATGACCCGTACCGTCACTTATTCCTCTTGTGAAGTGTGAATTTATTCGATGTTTCTATAGTGCTTCAAGATACTCACTTCATGTATTTGGTTCAAGAATCAAGATCACAAACCTATAACTTAATAATAGACACCACAAATTTATGTATCATTGGATTTTCCAGAAGACTGTAAAAATAAGTTAATGAATGGAATATCAAACGAACCCCACTCTCAAAAGATTTTGTTACAGCCACGCATGTTTTACAAATTAATGTGTGTTAATTTGTATTTTCCTCTTCACGGGCTTTGGTTAGTTCTTGCTACCGGCTTTCACTTATGCATCTTAAATAAATCTAAATTTTGTAACAAATTTGTCCATGTCGGTAAGAGAAGGCGATTGTAAAAATAATCATGAAGAGAAATTAATGTGTGTTAATTTGTACTTTGCATGCAACGAATTCAAGATGTATCCATGAAGTTGAATGATATGATCATAATCACTAAAAAATCGACAAAAAAACCATTAAACGTAATATTTAGCTTTTTTCAATGAAGTTTCCATACGGAAGTGTTAGAGCACTGCTCGGTCGAACTCGCAAGCATTGCTATCTCAAGCTTGTTTGTCAATGTTAGTGATCATGTCTCGGATGATACATTGTGTAGTTGAGCATTAGACTTCACGGCGTTCATCAATTGAAGACGAATAACTACTAAGGAGAGCTTGTGGAACTTCATCAACAAGAGGTATGTGGAGACTAAAACTCATCTATCACTTCGAAAGCCTATTTATACTTTATCTCCTATATTAAAACAAAAGTTGTGTTACTATATAGTTATAGGTTATACACATTTGAGATTTCGACCTGAGTTTAACTCGCTTACATATTTCTCAAAATATGTGTTGGTAAGATTTCGCTTCAGCCAAGTTCATCTTATATTCTTGACGAAAATCAAAAGATGATCATGTGAAAATCGCCGAGTAACATCTTACATGGTTTGTGTGATACAATCATTTGGTGTAGACTTGGAATGTTTCGTTATGATTATTTCAATAACTTGAAAATTGCTTTGATGCTAATAGTGTGTGAAAACGGCCATTGTCATCCTCTAAGAAAGTTTCAATGATTGAAATAGAGTTTAAAATACTTAACCGTCATTGGATTATAAACATAGTGTGCATTCTTGCATGTATGTGATCCATGACCGGAACTAAAGTATGCATACCCATATGCGTACTTGCAGTTGTAAAATTCCGTGTACCAAGTACACATACCTGTACGCATACTTGGGTAAGTTATAGGTCCGGGAATTTCTGCTGGGTTTTGGAAGTGTACTTAAGTATGCGTACACATTCGCATACTGGCGACCCCAAACTCAGACAGGCTACTTAGGTATGCGTACCCGTATGCATACTTGAGTGGTTAATGTTCTAAAATCGGTTGGCTCATGAACTAATACATTTATATATTAAGGAATGCAATCTTTGCAAATCGTGGCTATAATGTTCATGAATTGATTCGAGTGAATCAAACCGATTTTGCTTCAATTGTGTTCTTGTATACTTCTATGAGAATATAGCAATTGAAAAACTCTTTAACTAGTTTCATTTGAGTCATTTGAACTAATTATGGTTAAGATGAATAAGGTTGATATGAGAGTGTTCATATAGCTAACCTTGGCTAACTACTGTTAAGCCAACATGGTGTACACATTTAGGTACGGTTACTCAAACCTAAATGAAGGTACATTTCATTTGTGTATAACAAGCTAAGTTCGATCTAACGGTTGAAAGATATTAGCTTGAATCTAATCAGGTTTTCATCTAACGGTGAATATTGAATGCTTTGTTACTAAGGTAACTTAGATTGCAAACCCTGATTTGAAAACTATATAAAGGAGAACTCTAGCAACTGGGAAACCCAATCCCCACACCTCCTGTGTGATACTAGTTGTATAAGCTAGAGCCGATTCTCCTTTAACCTTAGGTTTTTCACGAAACCCTGTAGTTTAACAACTTAAAGACTTCATTGGGATTGTGAAGCCAGACCCAAATATTTTCTCTGTAGTTGCGTGTTCTGATCTTACTTCTTCTATCGTGATTGAGTATTATCTTTGCTAAGATTTGTTGAGATTTATATCTGATATGTAAGATTAAAAGTAGTCACAAACATCTTCGTCTCATCGTTTGTGATTCCATAATATCTTGTTTCGCTACCATACGATTAAGATTATTGTGAGGGCTTGAGAAAAGGCTTGACTTGTCTCTTGATGTTGAGTTTTATCTCCAGAAAGAGTAAGAATCTCTTGATAAGCTAAATCAAGTTATGATGAATAACTCTCATGTTGAGGTTGATATTGATCTTCTTATCAGCAAGGGTAATTCCTCCATATCTTGTGTATCAAACAAGTTGGAGATTATACAAGAAGTATCCAAACCTCATCTATCAGTCAGTTCCATCTCTGAACTTGACCATGTTCATCAGGCAAACCCTGTTACACCCTGTCAAGATAACTTTACGTACCTCTCTTATGAGAAAGTCAGGATGTCTCCTTTTATCAAAAGAGTTTCCATGTGAGGTACCAAACATTATCTGCAGAAACTGTGTCTTATAAGTTGGAAACAAAGAAATCAAGAACACAACTTACTTTGTGTCTTTTCTAAATTCTTTGAAAAACTTGTAAAGACAGTTCCTTGGGTTTCTCTCAATACTGGAAGATGTAAGAGTTGTTGGAAAGAAACTCTCTCTTGGTGTCATGGTGCAAGGGAGTTCTCCTCCTGTGTTCACAATGAAGTGCTCGTTAAAGGGTTGTTAAGCTTTGCTCCAATTCTCTTTCTCATAATTGTAAAAATATGATGTTTAAAAACCAAACAAGTCATTATCACACACGTACGGTTCAAGTACTTTGGCCTTGTAACATATACGTGTATGAACCGTGATCAAAACGTGTTGTGACGTTTCATGTAACACCTTGAGATATATAAAAGAGGAAGAACTCACTCCTTTCGTTTCATCTCTTATTCACTACAGTTCGAGTACGAAAAAGTTTCCCAAGAGTTTGCTAACTCTCAAAGCCTTCTTTTTTGTCTCCTTGTTGACAACAGGAAATCCTTGACAAGAGTATCCTTAATTCTCTCATTCCGGAGCTTCACCATTAACAACTATTCTCGTACTTGGTAAGTTCTTCTTCACTCCTTATTTTTAATGGCGTCTAGGAAAAGATTGAATCGTGGTGAGAGTTCGGGTACCTATTCCAGTTTAAGTAGGAGGTTTTTTGACAGTGATGATGAGTTTGTTGATGATGAGGTTGGTATAAACGTTCAATAACCTTACTTTGATGCTAGTCGTCGAATTAGTTTTATCAACATCTCTGCCAGGGACAGATATAATAAACTCTCTAGTGATTCTGTTACTTACTTTATCTGTTAAACTTCTTATGTTGACATTAATGGTTGTAATAACTTTTATGGTATTGTAGCCTTGAATGATTATATCCTTCAATTAAATTGCCAAATATGGAAAACCATAAGAAGTACAGATGAATTGTTCAAAAGTTAACTCTATTATATGTCGGTATGAAAATATTGGTAGAAAAAATGATGAACTTTTGCTTACAAAGATTAAGTCTATTATATGTCATTGTGCAAATAGTGATGAAAAATAGAATGAATGTTTGATTATTCCGCAGTATTGGTCTTTCCCTGATCCACATCTTTGTGTATGTACTGTGTTGCTCCGAAAGTTTTCTTATGTTGGGCATAACCAATTGAATTGATCATTTTCCTTGTGGTTAATTCAATTGATATTTTTGGATACAAATTCATGTTTCATGTGATTTGTTAATGTCCAAAGAAATCCTTTTTTTCTTGAAAAAGTAAGGTCGTTCTTGTTGTTCTTTCGGGAATGACATTTTATGGGGGAGAGTTCTTATTTGAACTTGTTTTTAATTGCCAAATTTGTGGAATATTGTGGGAGTTATCTTGTATCTTTATAAACTCCTTGATGAATACACCAAGTTTCGACTATGTGAAATCATCGAAACAAGTTGGTATGTTGTTCTCTTTTGGTTATGAAGTATCTCTATGAAAATTTCATGAGGATCCCACTAGTTTTCGTACCTTTGACAATTTATATTGACAAAAAGGGGGAGAATTGATGTGCAGTTCACAATACAAATACATATGGTTTACGGATCATTATGTAAGGGGAAGTGGTTTTCTTGGTGAGATGAAGTATTGACTAAGGGGGAGTGATACATATCACCATAGTATTGTTGTCAAAGTTGTGATACAAATGAACTTTGATACTGTGTAATGATACTATAACACTGTATAACAATGATTGAGAGCAACTGTTTTCTCATTGTTATTGCTATGGATCTTCAACAACTATGATTCTGAATTGAACACCTTTAGAATCATTCGAGTACTTGGAAGTGACGAAGATTTCGAGTAATGTTGAAGAACCAAGGAGATCAAGCATTTGGATGAGAATCTACAAAGTTTATTTATTTTGTAATCCATATGTATTGATAGTTTTGTCACTAAAATTGACAAAGGAGGAGATTGTTAGAGCACTGCTCGGTCGAACTCGCAAGCGTTGCTATCTCCAGCTTTTTTGTCAATGTTAGTGATCAAAACTATAATTCTTGATTTCTAGTGTACTTTTAGTGATGTCTTGGACTATGATGGATTGTGTAGTTGAGCATTAGACTTTACGACGTTCATCAATTGAAGACGAAGAACTACTAAGGAGAGCTTATGGAACTTCATCAACAAAAGGTATGTGGAGACTAAAACTCATCTATCACTTGGAAAGTCTATTTCTACTCCATCTCTTATATTAAGACAAAAGTCGTATTACTATATAGTTGTAGATTATACACATTTGAGATTTCGAGCTGAGATTAAATCGCTTACGTATTTCTCAAAATATGTGTTGGTAAGCTTCGCTTCAACCAAGTTCATCTTATATTCTTGACGAAAGTCAAAAGATGATCATGTAAAAATCTCCGAGTAACATCTTATATGGTTTGTGTGATACAATCATTTGGTGTAAACTTGGAATGTTTCGTTATGATTATTTCAATAACTTCAAAATTGCTTTGATCCTAATAGTGTGTGAAAACGGCTATTGTCATCCTCTAAGAAAGTTACAATGATTGAAATAGAGTTTAGAATACTTAACCATCATTGGATTATAAACATAGTGTGCATTCTTGCATGTATGTGATCCATGACCGGAACTAAAGTATGCATACCCGTACGCGTACTTGTAGTTGTGAAATTCCGTGTACCAAGTACACATACATGTACGCATACTTGCGTAAGACATAAGTCCGGGAATTCTGCTGGGTTTTGGAAGTGTACTTAAGTATGCGTACGCGTTCGCATACTGGCGAACCCAAACTCAGACCGGCTACTTAGGTATGCGTACCCGTATGCATACTTGAGTGGTTAAAGTTCTAAAATTGGTTGGCTTGTGAACTAATACATTTATATATTAAGGAATGCATTCTTTGCAAACCGTAGTTATAATGTTCATGAATTGATTCGAGTGAATCAAACCGATTTTGCTTCAATTGTGTTCTTGTATACTTCAATGAGAATATAGCAATTGAACAACTCTTTAACTAGTTTCGTTTGAGTCATTTGAACTAGTTATGGTTAAGAGGAATAAGGTTGATATGAGAGTAATCATAGTCATTTGTAAGACTATCAATTACGCGCATAGGTTTCTAGAACCGGCAATGCAACAAATTATTTTGCAATCAATTAATAAACAAAATTCAAGAATCAATCTATTCAAATCATAATGGTCTATTGCTTCATATTTCAATTCAAAGTAGCCAAATACCCCAAGTGGTTTCAACCATAAAAACTCTAGTTACAAAGAAGTCTAGGAAGACATGGCTTTCTCAAAAGCCATAAAAATATCAAAGAGAATCAATCGAAATGATAATCAATACGGAATTGAAATAAGAAATCAATTTCAAACCATATTTCTCAAAACCGTTGTGTAGCCGCAGCCTACCACTCCAGGCGGCTTCCCTCTTCTTCTCTTCTCTGTTGTGTATTTAAAAGAACCATTTTTTAGGGACTACTCAAAAATGGAGGGGGACTACTTTGTGATAGGAATGTCTACCCTATACTTATAAGGGGTGTCCTAATGTGTGGAAATGACTAACCTATCCTTAACCTAATTAAAAAATTAAAAACTAATCTAATAAATACACACACACATATAACCTAATCTAAATCATTAACTAAACAAAATCAAAATCAAAATCATAACAAATCCATTACTTTTAATTTTTCACAAATCCGTTACTATTAGAGGGTTCATTTTATTCTTTTTTTCCGCTTCATCGTCTCGATTCAAAAAAAATTCCACAAACCCAGTACTCGGAAAAAATGAGTTGAAAATGGAAGTTGTAGAGAGAAGTTCAGCTAGGAACTATGTGAAACAGTTTGTCGATCTAGCCGAACTCAGCTTTAATGGAGTTTTTTCTTTCAGAGAAAAGTTCGGTTACCTCACAAAATTTTTTTCCCAGCCGAACTTTTAGTTCGGTTACGTCGCAACTTTTTCTCCTTTTTTTCCTATCCGAACTTTTATTTCGGTTACGTCGCAATTTTTTTCTCCTAACCGAACTTTTCTCTGAAAACCTATATATTGAGTTCGGTTAATTCGATTTTTTTTTCGCAGCCGAACTTTTAGTTCAGTTTACGTCGCAAATTTTTTTTCCTAGCCGAACTTTTCTCTGAAAGAAAAAACTCCATTAAAGCTGAGTTCGGCTACCTGTGTCTTCAGAACCATTAGCCGAACTACACTTGCAGATGAGTTCGGCTACCTGTCTTCAGATGTCGTAGCCGAACTTTATTTCCATGGTCGAAGTCAGTTTATAAATTTTTCATTTTTTTCGAAAGTTTTTGTCAATTCAAGCAACATTAATTAACCAAATTTGAAGTATACCTAAGTACCCAAAACCCTCGTTTCGAAATCAACCATCTTAAAAAAAAAAAAAAAAAAAAAACCAAAACCCCCTTCTTCTCAAAAATTATTCTTTTAAAAACACTTAAATAATTATTCTAATCTCACCAATTAATCATTACACTAACACCAATTAATCATTACACTAACTAATTTAATTATCAAGGGCAAGTTTGGTATTTAAAAAAAACTTAGATAAGGGGTGACTCGTTATTACTTCTAATATCCACCCAAAAAATTGAATAGTAGTCCCCCTCTACTTTTGAGTAGTCCCAAAAAAATCGTTCATTTAAAACTTCCGCGAAGGAATCTGACTAAGACCTAGCAGACCTTTCCCTCGGCCCAGTCCAACAAACCAAATCCATCGTGACCACTTTCCATTCTCTAAACATTACTAAATCTAGCCATCGCCTGTTTCTGTCCCTCTAATCCAACTTCATAATATGTCCGTCCAAGCACCTTCCACGACTGGCTGCAGCAGCTCGTCTCGTTCCAAGTCATGCCACTACACCATCTCATCATCTCACGACCATAATTCCGATCACAGCAACAACCCATTTCAGCAATCACTTCAATCATCACTTTATGTATCCATCCACGATGTCCATAATTGGCACCATAATGATCAACAGAGAAATGGGGATGAAACCCATCGCGACCACCACTGGTTTCTCGATCCTCTTCTTTCGCACCACTGCCACCAGTTCCGTCTCCATCAAATTATTGAACCACCTGCCATTTCAGTCCAACCAACCATCCAATCAAAATCCATGCCATTCATTCAACAAAACCAGTTGCAGCCTTCACCATTGTCATCTGCAATTGACGACCAACAAACACCAAAACCATCACCAGTCCGCAAACATCTCCCGTCATTGCTTCATCTTCATCACCACCATTCAAACCAAGCTCGAACTCAAATCAGCATGTGAACCCCTCCAACTAACGAACCAGAATCAAAACCACCAGCCCCTCGTCTTGACCCACAATTCAGACCATATGAAGATGTTGAACTTGTACCAGACATTAATTACAACCTCCATACAAAACGAGTTTTGCTGCTGCCTGTTTTAAGAAACGAGAATTTCTTTTGGCTACGGGGAAGATGTTATGATGCTTTAGAATATAATAAGATAATAAGATATGTGGCAGGAAAGTAGTCCACGTCCACACTTTCATTTCTCATTTGGCATGTTAACCGAGATCACAACACCACTAGTGGAATTGATGCCTTGGCTCGTGGAATAGACAAAGGAAACTCCTCTCTGGCCTGCGTGGAAGAAGTAGCGCCAGCATATAAAGTTAAGTGGCAGTCAAATAAATCCCTTCTCCCCTTTGTCCCGTGAGCCATTTTGGTGATTTTATCAGCAAACGCCATTTCATCTTCTTTATCCATATATTCCATGGGTGATCGGATTTGTTTGTATTTTCTACAAAAGGCTTAAAATAATATTATTAGATAAAATATCGAGTCCTAGATAATATAAATATGGGTATAAAATGTAGCACTTACGTGCTTATCAACACCCCCACACTTGTATTTTGCTAGTCCTCGAGCAAAACAAAGAATATATCCGCTCCACAACTGGATAAATATCAGCTAAACAGTTGGACATGGGGAGAGTCTCCGCTAAATGACTAGACGGATCCACTAAACAGTGGATAAAGATGTCTGCTAAACAGCTAGACGGATCCACTAAACAGTGTATAGAGATGTCTGCTAAACAGCTAGACAGAAAGACCCGCTAAACATCTGGTCATGTCATGTAATTTTTTCTTTATTATTATTTTTTTAAAAGACCCGCTAAATAGTTGGTCATTTTTTTTTCTTTTATGAAAAAATTTCTAACGAAACTGAAGTCCTACAAATCTAAATGCTCAACCACTCCTCCACACTTAAACATTACATTGTCCTCAATGTAATTGAGTCATCCAACGTAGAAATTAAGATGGGAAATTCATAAGATGCAATATGCAAAAACTAAACAAATAAATATGAAAGATAGAGAAAAGGGAACAAATCTGATGGGTTGACTCCCATGAAGCGAAAAGTATTTGTTTCCCTACTTGCAGTATCATGTAATTTCAAATCAGGTGATGATACACCAAAATAAACTGCAAAGCATATATATAAAGTCTGAAAAGTTGGGGATCAATCCAATAACTCAGGTCATCTGCAAATATGAACATGCGCACCCACTATAAACATCGAAGAAGATGTGTAAATGCATTCTCAATACAAAACAATCCTTAGTCGAGATAAGTAAATCACTCACATGGACAACAAACATAGAATGTATATTAGTTTCTGTTTGGAATGTAGTTGTAGATGGTGGATTTTCGACAAAGGCTAAAACCGTAAACCCATAATTATAAGTATTCCTGATCCAGCAATCAGACGAATATTGAGGCTCATGTCTTTTATCGAAAGCATGAAAGCTCATGCCACAAGAATCTCTGACTGAGAATACTGTCTCTCAGAGTATATAGGGATATGTAGTCTCTCAGCTGAGGCAACGACATATCTCAAGAATATTGAGCAATTTCAGTAACTACTCCTACATAGAATCGAAAGATTAGACGGCTCCTAAACAGCTTTGTAGATGGTGGATTTTCGACAAAGGCTAAAATCGTAAACCCATACTTATATGTATTCCTGATCCAGCAATCAGATAAACATTGAGGCTCATGTCTCTTATCGGAAGCATGAAAGATCATGCTATAAGAATTTCTGACTGAGAATACTGTCTCTCAGAGTATATATATATATAGATAGATATGTAGTCTCTCAACTGAGGCAGCGGCATATCTCACAAATACTGAGCAATTTCAGTAATTACTTCTATATAGAATCAAAATATTAGACGGCTCTAGACCTTTTTGCTAGTATAGAGCAATAACGTCTTCAGGATGTAACAATGTTTTCCCTGACTATATGAAAGAAAATATGACGCTTCAACAAGCTCATATCACTCAATTTCTGAATAATTAATGCTCCTAGATGATCGTGCTAGTATAAAGCCATTAATTAATTATTCTTGAAATCAATAGATTCATTAACTGAATCCCTGGAAAATATTCAATATTTTCATAATATTTCGTTACTTCAATTTATGGTTCTTTTCAGCAGAATTCCATGGGTTAGTAATAAATATTCAACACACGGGCATCTGAGTTACCTTTGAGTAAGCCCCGACCAAAATGGTGTAAGTGTACTCAACGATGATGCACTAACAATCACCGCACGAACAAGTATTTCAAAATACGAAGAGACGATGAACCTATGCAAATAGGAAAAAAAAAATAGCCAAGGCGCTAGGGAACTAGCTCACCGGCCGGCCAGTCATGTCGTGACCAGTCCCACGCCCAAATTCTATATTTTATCATATTTTATTATTTTCCTTGATCTCATGAAAATCCTTTCATTTGAACAAATATCCTTCGTTTTGAGGAAACTCCTCAGTTTCATGGTGTTTCCTTCTGAGGAAATAATATAAAATTAGGGAAAATATTGTGGGGCCGTGATTATTGGCCAACCGGCCATGCCTTGATCCCGGCCGGCCCCACACCTCATGGTTCCTCATTATTTTATTATTATTTCCCTAATCTCATGAAAACTCCTTAATCTCATGATATTTCCTTGATCCCATGAAAAATAATATAAAATTAGGGAAACCCGTGGGACAGGGCCATAGCTGGCCGGTCATGCCCTAGCTGGCCCCACACGTCTTATTTTATTATTATCATATTTTTCATGTTTCCTTAATCCCATGAAATTCCTTGATTTCATGATGTTTCCTTCAAATTATGAAAATTCCTCCAAATCATGAAATAATACATAAAATTAGGGAAAACTCACGGGACCGGGCCCTAGCCGGCCAACCATGCCCAAGCCGGTCCCACACGTCCCTTGTTTTATTATTATTATTTTTTTATGTTTTCCTCATCTCATGGAAACTCCTTGATTTCAACAAAACTCCTTGGTTTTATGATATTTCCCTAAAATCATGAAAACATAATAAAATTAAGAAAAATACCATGGGCCGGCACCTTGGCCGGCCGGCCATGCCTTGGCCATATCCGGTCCCACACTTTATGATTCCTTCATTATTTTATTATTTTTCCTTCATCTCATGAAGTTTTCACGGTCTCAGCAAGAATCCCTGATTTCTTCATATTTTCTCAAAATATTGCTCAAATACACACCAGAAAATATCAAAATTCTCATAACTGAGATACGAACACTTTGGTGAGGTGAGCATGTTACCTTGACCGACCAGGGTTGGCTCTTTGGCTTGCAAGAGGCCGGTCCCATGTATTTTGACAATTTTGACCTAATTTGCGCAATTGCACGTATTAGGTCCAAAACTCTTCCAAATAACTTGAAACTTCATAAGACGATCAATATTTGATCCCGTGACTACCCAGGGACGGTTTCATGACCCCTTGGTCGGTCCCTCACATCTTCATAATTAATTAGGTTTTATTACCTAAGGTTCAGACGAGCATTATTTTAATAAATGATTAAACCAGCATTTAATCATCCTTTCATCAAATCAACTGGTCTTCAGGAGACCTTGATATTTGCTCACGTGAGCATCTGGGCACTACATGGTTGATCCATAATCACATGTAGCCAGCACGCTCCGTGGTTAATTTTCAATTAACCATCAGTTAATCATCAAATGATCAAATTAGGGTTTTGAGTCCAGGGTTCATAATTACAGATTCAAACGCTAATAATTTTACGTTGATCCCGTGATCAACATTTTATTTATCATACTTGGTTCAATTTCCAGTATCTTATTGTGTCATGCTACCAATAATTCATCGAATGAGCAACATTTGCTCAGACGAGCAATATTTGTTCAAACAATGAATACTGGTTCAACTATCAATATCCAACAATTCATCGAATGAGCAATATTTGCTCATGTTAGCTTATTCACGCATTATATCTCTGTCTCAACAGACATGTTTAATTCATGAGTCTCAGAACATTTCCAAATCACGTTCGACTCAACAAAACAAGGACTCATCGTCCCATGAAGTCATGAAGTCAGCAACTGACTAACTAAATACACGTCTGCCTTGCAGATTCCACAATCACACGAGACATCAATCGTGTTACATGGGGGGATGTTAACTAGGGTTTTGGTCTGGCGGTCTACGGCACGTGTGTTCATACACACGATGAGAATGTGAGCAAGTCGTGCAATCAGTTGAAGGAGTTAACAAAGTAGTGGATGGAAAATCAACCAAGTCTCCGCACGTTGAGCAACCTGGTTTTAACACGATTTCCACTTCCTCATTCTTTGATTCCATCAATTTGTCACACTTCATGAGATCATGGTATTTTCAATTCCAAAGAATATAAATAAATCTCGAATCATGATTGAAACAAGGATAATCTCACGTCAAACAGACAACGGGAGATTAACAATCCAACTCCCAGCAGAGCAAATTCAATCATTCAGAATTTATCTTATTTTTAGAATACACAACACACCTATAATTTTCGATCACCATTGATCTCACATATTTCTCAGCTTCCCTCCTACAGACCGACCCATCCTCTCTTGTGACCGAATTTACTCTGGAACGGCCATTGTCTTGGTTTAGGCCGGAGTACTACAGATTGATCTCTCGAATTCAAAGCACTCCCTTCTTGTAGTGCATCTGTGTGAGGTTAAGCATTTTGCTCGGTTCAAGGAGTCTCCTCCGCACGATCATCTCCTCAATTCCGTAAAAACCAGCAAATCGTTTTTCCCCATCTACAGATTGGTGACCACAGTGGGAGATCATTCTCTCGGTTGCGATATCAATTCTCACAAAGATGGTCGGTCTCAGATCTAATTCAGTTACGCAAAACTCCAATCAGGGTCTCTCGAATGGCGATGCTTCTCCGGCTCAGCCGAATGATTCCGGTAATATTCGTCATCCATACTTTACTACTCCTTTTTCATCTATCAATGCATTCGATGGAGAAGTTCCATCACCAGCCGAACTGGCACGAAGTCAAGAGGTCTTAGAAGGGAACATAAATCGATTGAAGGAAGCAATCGACAATTTATTCAACTACATGGTGGACTTGACAAGAATCTTAGGATATGTGGAGCACCTGCCTCTTGACACCGTTAACGTTAACCCTCAAACCAACAACTTCACCACTTACGAAAAGCCGGTGGACCAAGAAGTTGCACACCTGATCGAGGGTTTATGTGAGCTTTTACACTTCTCCAGGGATCAACGAATGAGTACATTTGCTGCACTCAACCAGATATCATCAGACATACCCCTGACTCCATCGTTCCTAGCAGCTGAGGAAACACCTGTGATGTCTGGTCATTCGATCAACAACATCACTTTTGGAGAAGAAGACCGCATGGCAGACGAAGGACATAATCGAGCCCTGTACGTGACCGGTTTCATCATAGACTATGAATTCAAGAGAGCTCTCGTTGACACGGGCACTTCTACAAATATTGTCACTATGAAAACTCTGAAATCAGCCAGGTTCCCACAGAATAAGATTGTCCGGCACCCCATCCTAATGACAGGCTTTGAAGGAAGTCAAATCCATACGTACGGATATGCATACATAGATTTGAAGGTGGGGCCTATTCAATCAAAAGTCAAGTTACACGTGATCGAACAAGAGCCAGATTATCACATGATACTTGGACGTCCATGGCTCCATGATAATAAGGTGGTTCCTTCAACGTACCATCAATACATGAAGGCTCTACTTAACAACAAGATTGTTCGCATCCCGGCTTCATCATCTCCTTATGCTCCCGTCTATGATGTTGAATTCCTTGAATCTCAAAAGAGCGTCCCGGAGCCTCCAGGAAAGGTTTACAACACTCCACTCCCAAGTTGGAAGACTATTGAAAAGGTCGCTGACAAACCATCAGCCTCAGATGCTAAGGTGATCAAATCATCTTCCACACCGGTAAAACGCCGTAACGACCAGGTTTCAACTCCAAGGTCGAAATTCATAACCAGCCACGACGCGGAGGGGAGGTCGTTTATCGCCGACGCGAAGATTAGCAATTAATCGGGGAGAACGATGAAAAGTCTCCCCACCCCGAAGAATCATGCCAGAACGAACCGTCACTCGAGGAAGAGGTTCAGGATGCCCCACGACAATTACAAGACGGTACTGTCTTTACCACTGACGATCTCGAAACAATCAACATTGGGACCGAGGATGATCCAAGGCCGGTCCTGATCAGCTCAACACTGTCATCAGAGGAACGGACGGAACTGATAAATCTATTAAAAGAATATCAAGATGTCTTCGCCTGGACGTACGAGGAAATGCCCGGTCTGGACAACAAACTAGTCACCCATCACCTGCACATCGTTCCTGGCTCCAAAGATGTCAAGCAACCGCCTAGGCAATTTAGACACGAAGTCGAGGAGCAAATCAAAATCGAGATCCAGAAACTACTAACAGCAGGATTCATCAAGCCTATCCTACATCCAACATGGCTGGCAAATATTGTTCCTGTCAAGAAGAAAAATGGTCAAATCAGATGCTGTGTTGATTTCAGGAATCTGAATAAATATTGTCCGAAAGATGATTTTCCTTTACCCAATATTGATATGCTCGTTGATGCAACCAGTGGTCACGGTATGTTCTCATTTATGGATGGTTACAGTGGATACAACTAGATCAAGATGTACGAACACGATGCTAACAAGACTGTATTTCGTACTCATATCGGGAATTTCCACTACACTGTGATGCCCTTCGGATTAAAGAATTCTGGTGCTACTTATCAACGAGCCATGGATGCTATATTCCACGATATGATGCACAAGCAAGTGGAAGACTATGTCGATGATGTGGTGGTAAAATCGAAAACCCGAGCATCTCACTTCGAAGTCCCGAGACAAGTCTTTGAAAGATGCAGAGAATACAAATTAAAGATGAACCCTCTGAAGTGTGCATTTGGTGTCTCCTCTGGGAAATTTCTAGGATTCTTGGTCACAGTAGAGGGAATCAAAGTCGATCCAGATAAGACGAAAGCTATTACTACCATGCCTCCTCCACGCACTGTGAAAGAACTCCATAGTTTCATGGGCAAGGTAAATTATATCCGACGCTTCATTCCCGGATTGGCTCAACTCGTTGCTTCGTTCATCCCCTTACTGAAGAAAGGAGCAAGTTTTACATGGACGACCATTCGAGAAAGAAGCATTCCGAGAAGATACAACAGAGCATCTCTGTTATCACATGCTGTCATGAAGTCGCCGGTGCAAGGACGACCGCTGATACTTTACACAGCTTCTAGTGATTTCGCTATCGGAGCACTCCTGGCTCAAGAAGACGACGAAGGCATCGAACGACCAATCTACTACTTCAGTCGTACAATGCAAGATGCTCAACTCCGGTATCCAAAGGCTGAGAGGGCATGTCTGGCATTAGTGCATGCAATTCAGAAATTCAGGCACTATTTACTATCCAGCAGGGTCGTGCTTGTTTCCAAAGCTGACCCTATAAAGTTTCTACTATCAAAGCCAGCCTTTATAGGAAGACCAGCAAAATGGCTACTCCAAATGTCAGAATTTGACATAGCGTGTACACCGCCTAAAGCAATCAAAGGCCAAGCAGTTGCAGACTTGCTCGCTGCTTTTCCTGGAGAGGATGCAACAATGTTAAATGAAGATGTGCCTGGTGAATTTCCAGATATCCTAGTTGTTAAAGAAGAGACGTGGCTTTTATACTTTGATGGTTCTGCCACCCCTAGCAACGACACTGGAGGAGCAGGCATAGTGTTAGTCTATCCATCCGGCGAAGTCTTCTCACATTCATTCAAGCTGTATTTCCACTACACCAACAATTCAGCAGAATACGAAGCCTTCTTACTAGGATTGTCCCTGGCCAAGCAAGCAGGAGCAACACACCTCGAGATAAAGGGAGATTCAAAACTACTGGTCAATCAAATGAATGGAACATACTCCCTTTAAGAAATCACACTTGCTCCGTCAACGGCTTTTAACCTACTTTGCTGATGCAACGACTGTCCATACTGGACGAACCAACAATAGGCATCTTGATCGCTCGGCAACTCTCGCTTCTAAGCTGCAATTTGAAGGAGCAGAGAAAACAGTCATTGTACAAAGGCGTGCTGTTTCATCCACATGGCTCGCTCAAGTCGAAGATATTCAAGCAGATGATTGGCGAGCACCTATTATTCACGAATTGAGCAGTTCTCTTTCAGAAGGGAAAGTCATCCTCAAGGAATTGAATAATTATTTCTTACTTCATGGAGCGTTATACTATCGAAACTCCGATGGGTCATTATTACGATGCCTTGGAAATGACGAAGCGGACGAACAACTCAAGCGCATACATGAAGAAACATGCGAACAAACACTGGTGGTAATACTCTACAGAAAGCTTCAAAGAATGGGATACTATTGGCCTTCCATGGAAGCTCAATCAAGAATTCTGAAAAAGTCATGTCCCAATTGTCAGACGCCTCCTCATCACTTAAAAACTCTGACAGCCTATCACACTGGGGACTGGAGGGAACCTTATATCAAATATCTCCGGGACAATGAATTACCGTCAGAAAAGAAAGAAACCATCAAACTCATTCAAAGGGCTAAGAGATTTGTCTTTCTTGATGGAATCTTATACCGCAAAAGCTTTGGTGGAAACTTGCTAAGATGCTTAGCCGATCATGAAATCCCAACGATTTTAAAAGAGATGCATGATGGAGAACATCAAGGAAAAGGGAAATTATTTCTCCAGATTCATGAGAAATATTATTGGCCAACCATGGAAGACGATGCAGCTGCACACGTTCAAATGTGTCATCAATGCCAAGTCCATGGTAACCTCATTCATACTCCCTGTCTTCCATTGAATTCTGTGAATAGTCCATGGCCTTTCTATAGCTGGTGACTGGATATCATCGGGAAAATCAATCCAGCATCTTCGAAGCAGCATGAATACATCATCACTGCAACCGAGTATTTTACCAAATGGGTTGAAGCTATTCCTCTTAGAAGCACCACTGGAGTCACAATTGCATCCTTCATCAAAGAATACATAATATGCAGATTCGGCGTTCCCAAACACATTTTCACTGATAATGGGAATCCTTTTGCCAACAAGCACGTGACAGAATTGCTCGAGGAATACGGCATCAAACAAGTTTTCTCCACGCCGTATTATCCCCAAGGAAACGGACAAGCAGAGAGTACCAACAAAACTTTGATCCGGATTCTCAGCCGAACAGTCCATGATAATCCTCGAACCTGGCATGAACAGTTACCTATGGCTTTATGGGATTATCGAACCGCGCCAAGGAGTTCGATAGGGACTTCACCATATTCTCTTGTCTATGGGGCCGACGCCATACTGCCTGCAGAAATCAAAATTCCTTCAGCACGGATTGCAACATCCAGTGGAATACGATGGGATGAGGCCGAAGTGTCCAACTCAAGAGTTGCTGAACTAGACATGCTCGAGTTGAAGCGGGCTAAGGTGGAAAAATATGTAGAAGCCTACAAACAAAGAATCGCTAGAGCCTACAACAAAATGGTAAGACCTCGAACATTTCAAGTAGGAGATTGGTATTAAAGAGTGCAAAGCATATTCAACAAGACATGTCCGCTCACAAGTTCTCTCCGAAATGGGAAGGACCATATGTAGATATCAAAGCAGTATCCAGCGGATATTACAAAATCTTAAAGATTGATGGAGGAGTGGAAGGAAATATAATCAATGGTAAATGGCTCAAAGCATATTACGTCTGATCCATGAAAAACAATTATCTTTTCACCATTTCATCATTTCAAAGCATTTTTTAGAATGTAATTTATGTTCCTCCAAAGAGCGTGCAAAATGCTCCTTTGTTCATTAAACATTTCATGAATGAACAAAATTTCCTCATAACATGATCAATTATTCAACATAACCAGAAACTTAAACCTATTCAAAAAACAACCATTATAAATGCTCACTCAGAGAAAACCATCCAGCAGTGGATAATCCCTATAAGAAACTTTGTCAAGTTTCTTTTGAAAGATCCCCGGTCTTTGCCTTCAAATCCTCAACCGCCTTCTCGACCCCGGGCCGATTCTAGAGCCGTATCTTCTCCTCCTCCAATAAAGCAAAGTGGTCGTGGAAATTACATCGGCAGACCTCCGCCGCCTTATGAATCTTGATTATCTCAAGTCGACGACGAAGCCAGCTCATATTAAATCGCAATATCTCACAGTTTGAGATCATCTCATCCCATTTATGCAGCTCATGGTTCTTGACATCTCGCAAGTGCATCTGGTTCATTTCCTCAATGATTGGCAACAGCCCAGCTACCGTGGTTAAAAGGGTTGGAAGAAAGCCTTTCCATACTTCTGTAGTGTCAATGTGGCCATACTTCTTCCAGATCTTAGTATACAGAGGCGCGTGACATTTTGGAATGACGAATCCGCCAACCACTTCATTGTCCGGGAAAGTATTGATCAAAGGGGCTTCAAATGAGAGTCCAGTTGTGGGATATTCACGAGCATGAACACTGTCTCCTATCTCCATGGATTCTACAGAATCTTCACCGACCCGGTCGTTGTTATCTTCAACCTCTACTACAGTCACAGACTTTCCGCTCCTTCTTTGTCTGGCATCGACAACAACACGAACATCCGCCAGCGACGAAACGAATGAGTATTTAATTTCACCAAAATGGAGCACAATGGAATCTTAAGAGTTATAAGATTACTTACAGATGATTCAGCCTCAGCATGAGCCGACCTATACCGGACAGGAGCTCTAACAGTTCGCTTGGGTCTCGAAATATGAGAAGAAGCATTCTTCTGATTATCCTGCAATAAATCGTTTTCTTATGATCAATAATCTTGATCAGACAAAGATGAAAAACAAATAAAACTTACTGAGATGGACGCTGCTATTTCGCGCTTCGACTGAGGATCATCTTGAGAAGAAATACTACTGCTTGACATAGGGACAACAAGGTATGATCAAGAATTCTCTGCACGATGAAACTGACTCAGGTTTGGAAGAAATATTTGCGTAGATGATAGACTCAAAGTCTTGAAGATATATATTAGACACGGTGGAGGTTTATCTTCTGCGAATAGTCAATTCAGTTACGAGTTTCACTGAAACCCTGAGTTTCAAAGGTTGACACTGAAGACGCGGAGGAAAATAACGCACTGGGGACTGACAATGACATAGTCAAAGAAAAGCCACACGGCTTTGTACGTGTCATGTGTCTCTTAACCGTGTTATGCTACTTCTCATAAGACGAAGATCATCGAAAGAGATCATGATGGATTTAAGCGCATGGACATTGGTTCATTTCATTCGATCAGAAGGAATCAACATTAGTAAAGTGTTTATTCAGAAGAAAACCTTAACTCTGAAGCAAAGCCATTCAAATCATCGAAGAAATGTCTACTACGAAGCCTAAAGAGCATTCAAATGTTTAAAAAAGAAAAGAAGATGGAAATAAAGCTACTCGTCAGACTCATCCGAATTATCAGATTCGTCATCACTGTCCTTCTCGTCATCCGAGTCATCAGAGTTGTCATCACTATCTTCCTCTTCGTCAGAATCAGCGTCGATGAAGTTCGGATAAGCATCAAGATCATCATCTGAGTCCGAGTCCTTTTCCGCTTCAGCTTCAATTTGCTTCATGGTCTTCCGGAATTCTCTTTCATATCAATCAGGCTTAATCTTGCGCTCTGGTAACTCACATGTAATTTCTTCTTCAGAATCATCAGCATCAGAGTTAGAAGGCACACCGTCCAAGAATTGACGTCTCTCCTCAGCCCTTTGTATTCCGCACCGGATTCGATACTTTTCACGCTGACGAGCCTCTTTTTCATCGTCCTCAACTTTTCTTTTCCTAAGTTCAGCAAAAGTGACCCTCCGCTCATTCAAGGGTACGCTAGGCTTCGCTCCCTCATCCTGAGTAGCCCTAGCTTCCGATTTCACTACAAGAGCTTTGGAATCCTCATCAGAAGAGCTAGAAGAAGAAGATGAATACCAATAATCGTAATCGCTGTTGCTAGGAGTTGACATTTTCTGGAATCAGAAGCACGAAAAATTACAAACATGCAAATAGATCCATTGGCAAAAACGGTAAATTTTAACTCTTACCTTTTATGCTTCCACTAACAATAGTGATAGTAATGCTAGAGTTAACACCTCAAAATCGTTCGTTTCTTCGAAACCTACAAAAACGAACGAAACTCAGATTTTCATAAAATCATGAAATTTTTTACTATGCGAACATTCACCCTGGAATCATGAAAACTTGGGTTTATTTTGAAAATTACTCAAAATCAAACTTGGGTTTTGAAAATATATGTTTACAAAAAACGAGAACAATACATCACGTTTTCGTCTTGTGAGTCACAACTCATGCAAAAAAATTCTTCTCCACGAGAACATGTCACGGTTTTGTTTACAAAAATATTTTTCGTGGACAGGCCATGGTTTTACAAAAAAAAAATCTTTTTCCTTCGTATCGTCATACGTCTTCGAAACGAAGGTTTATTCCAATTCTGTGAAAACTCACACATTATAAGATAAAGTTTTGATTTACATGAAAGCTCATAAACAAAATTTTATCACTGGACACAAGTTCATACATAAAAAAAAAAAAAACTCTTTCTTCGTATCATCGTCATTCTTTAAAACGAGGGTTTATTTCGGTTTTGTAAAAATTCACCTTTTCATGATAACTTTGGTTCACATGAAAGCTCATAAACTTAGTTTTATCACTGGACCTAAATCTTCATATATAAAGAAAAATCCCTCCTAAATCAGGGATTATTATTAGTTTTCGAAACTAAAGATCAAACGAACATACGTTTTCAAAAACAAGGGTTTTTCGACAAAAATCCTACTCATACAAAAATATATGATTTCAACATGATCACTTCATGAAACTCATGTAAACATCAGCAAACGAAAAAAAAATCCGCACCTGGTCGGCGCCGGCCAGAAACTGGTCGGACGGTGATCAGACGGCGACGGCGGATGGTGGTGCTCGGCAAAATTTTTTCTCTCTTCCTGTTGCTGGCGTGAAGGTGATGGAGAGGTGATGAAGATACTGGTCATGAAAAAAAAAAGGATTAATTCCTTTTATATACCAAATTTTATTTCCAAAACCTAATTGTCTAAGGATTTCCTTATTGGGCCCGGCCCGCGAATCCTAAATGACCAAGGTCCCGTCGTCCAGATCAGCGGTTCAACACCAATCTACACCACTAAACGACACTCTATCATGCCACTGGGATCTTCATGCAAGACATGGTATGCTCGTACTATCGAAATCCGGTAACATCTTAACTTACGACTAAGTTCAATTGCTTATATTGTTTGTGACCAGAAAATCACCATTCAGTGCTGACTGAGGAACATGACTGTCCCTCACTAAGCAGGGGACTTAATGTAGATGGTGGATTTTCGACAAAGGCTAAAACCGTAAACCCATAATTAGTATTCCTTATCCAGTAATCAGACGAATATTGAGGCTCATGTCTCTTATCGAAAGCATGAAAGATCATGCCACAAGAATCTCTGACTGAGAATACTGTCTCTCAGAGAATATAAGGATATGTAGTCTCTCAGCTGAGGCAACGGCATATCTCATGAATATTGAGCAATTTTAGTAACTACTTCTACATAGAATCGAAAGATTAGAAGGCTCCTAGACAGCTTTGTAGATGGTGGATTTTCGACAAAGGTTAAAATCGTAAACCCATACTTATACGTATTCCTGATCCAGCAATCACATAAATATTGAGGCTCATGTCTCTTATCGGAAGCATGAAAGATCATGCTATAAGAATTTCTGACTGAGAATACTGTCTCTCAGAGTATATATATATATATAGATATGTAGTCTCTCAACTGAGGCAGCGGCATATCTGACGAATACTGAGCAATTTCAGTAATTACTTCTATATGGAATCAAAATATTAGACGGCTCCTAGACAGCTAGCCTGCTAGTATAGAGCAATAACGTCTTCATGATGTAACAATGTTTTCCCTGACTATATGAAAGAAAATATGACGCTTCAACAAGCTCATATCACTCAATTTATGAATAATTAATGGTCCTAGATGATCGTGCTAGTATAGAGCCATTAATTAATTATTCTTGAAATCAATAGATTCATTAACTGAATCCCTGGAAAATATTCAATATTTTCATAATATTTCGTTACTTCAATTTATGGTTCTTTTCAGCAGAATTCCATGGGTTAATAATAAATATTCAACACACGGGCATCTGAGTTACCTTTGAGTAAGCCCCGAACAGTAGGCTCACCGGCCGGCCGTCATCATGCCGTGACCGGTCCACGCCCAAATTCTATATTTTATCATATTTTAATATTTTCCTTGATCTCATGAAAATCCTTTCATTTGAACAAATATCCTTCGTTTTGAGGAAACTCCTCAGTTTCATGGTGTTTCCTTCTGAGGAAATAATATAAAATTAGGGAAAATATTGTGGGGCCGTGATTATTGGCCAACCGGCCATTCCTTGATCCCTACGGCCCCACACCTCATGGTTCCTCATTATTTTATTATTATTTCCCTAATCTCATGAAAACTCCTTAATCTCATGATATTTCCTTGATCCCATGAAAAATAATATAAAAATAGGGAAACCCGTGGGACCCGGCCATAGCCGGCCGGTCATGCCCTAGCTGGCCCCACACGTCTTATTTTATTATTATCATATTTTTCATGTTTCCTTAATCCCATGAAATTCCTTGATTTCATGATGTTTCCTTCAAATTATGAAAATTCCTTCAAATCATGAAATAATACATAAAATTAGGGAAAACTCACGGGACCGGGCCTATTCGGCCAACCATGCCCAAGCCGGTCCCACACGTCCCTTGTTTTATTATTATTATTTTTTTATGTTTTCCTCATATCATGGAAACTCCTTGATTTCAACAAAACTCCTTGGTTTTATGATATTTCCCTAAAATTATGAAAACATAATAAAATTAAGAAAAATACCATGGGACCGTCCCCTTGGCCGGCCGGCCATGCCTTGGCCATAGCCGGTCCCACACTTTATGATTCCTTCATTATTTTATTATTTTTCCTTCATCTCATGAAGTTTTCACGGTCTCAGCAAGAATCCCTGATTTCTTCACATTTTCTCAAAATATTGCTCAAACGCACACCAGAAAATATCAAAATTCTCATAACTGAGATACGAACACTTTGGTGACGTGAGCATGTTACCTTGACCGACTAGGGTTGGCTCTTTGGCTTGCAAGAGGCCGGTCTCATGTATTTTTACAATTTTGACCTAATTTGCGCAATTGCACGTATTAGGTCCAAAACTCTTCCAAATAACTTGGAACTTCATAAGACGATCAATATTTGATCCCGTGACTACCCAGGGCCGGTTTCATGACCCCTTGGTCGGTCCCTCACATCTTCATAATTAATTAGGTTTTATTACCTAAGGTTCAGACGAGCATTATTTTAATAAATGATTAAACCAGCATTTAATCATCCTTTCATCAAATCAACTGGTCTTCAGGAGACCTTGATATTTGCTCACGTGAGCATCTGGGCACTACATGGTTGATCCATAATCCCATGTAGCTAGTCCGCTCCGTGGTTAATTTTCAATTAACCATCAGTTAATCATCAAATGATCAAATTAGGGTTTTGAGTCCAGGGTTCATAATTCCAGATTCAAACGCTAATAATTTTACGTTGATCTCGTGATCAACATTTTATTTATCATACTCGGTTCAATTGCCAGTATCTTATTGGGTCATGCTACCAATAATTCATCGAATGAGCAACATTTGCTCAAACGAGCAATATTTGCTCAAACCATGGAATACTGGTTCAACTATCAATATCCAACAATTCATCGAATGAGCAATATTTGCTCATGTTAGCTTATTCACGCATTATATCTCTGTCTCAACAGACATGTTCAATTCATGAGTCTCAGAACATTTCCAAATCACGTTCGACTCAAAAAAACAAGGACTCATCGTCCCATGGAGTCATGAAGTCAGCAACTGACTAACTAAATACATGTCTGCCTTGCAGACTCCACAATCACACGAGACATCAATCGTGTTACATGGGGGATATTAACTAGGGTTTTGATCTGGCGGTCTACGGCACGTGTGTTCATACACACGATGAGAATGTGAGCAAGTCGTGCAATCGGTTGAAGGAATTAACAAAGTAGTGGATGGAAAATCAACCAAGTCTCCGCACGTTGAGCAAATCGGTTTTAACACGATTTCCACTTCCCCATTCTTTGATTCCATCAATCGTCACACTTCATGAGATCATGGTGTTTTCAATTCCAAAGAATATAAATAAACTCTAAATCATGATTGAAACAAGGATAATCTCACGTCAAATAAACAACGGAGATTAACAATCCAACTCCCATCGAGCAAATTCAATCACTCATAATTTATCTTATTTTTAATACACAACATACCTATAATCTTCGATCACCATTGATCTCACACATTTCTCGGCTTCCTTCCTACGCTGCACCGACCCATCCTCTCTTGTGACCGAATTTACTCTGGAACGACCATTGTCTTGGTTTAGGCCGGAGTACTACAGATTGATCTCTCGAATTCAAAGCACTCCCTTCTTGCAGTGCATCTGTGTAAGGTTTAGCATTTTGCTTGGTTCAAGGAGTCTCCTCCGTGCGATCATCTCCTCAATTCCGTAAAAACCAGCAAATAGTTTTTCCCCATCTACAGTAGTCTCAAGATCGGGTTATAAATCAGCTGAAATAACATCCGTTGACATAATATCCTCACTATAAATCAAAGGAAGCAATGGATTGATAATGTCAAAATGCACAGAATCAAAATCAGGTACTCCTAAATCTGGTTCTAAGTCTGCGGAAATAACTTCCGTTGTTGAGTTACCTTGATTAACCATTGGAGGGCACAATGCATTGACAATGTCAATAAGCATAGGATCACCAGAATCTGCAAAGTGGGATAAACAAACTGAGAGTGGTTCAAAATCATCAGTTACCTGACCAATACCAATCGCCTCCACATTCAAATCAACAATCAGGAAATTACAAGATGGATCAGCAAAACAGGAGCTCAATGGAGCAACAATATCATGAATAATTGCTTCATTATTATCTGCAAGTAAGTGACTTATAGGAATCTCACTACTCAAATGACTAGAAGGTACCTCATTATGAACTTCTATTGTCTCATCATTAGTCTCAACAATAGTATCTTTTGTATAAACAAGTTCTTCTAAATCATCATTATCGGAATAAATAGTGTCTCTAATACAACTCTCGTCCTTTTGAATAGGCAAATAATCAGTAATATGATCATGAGTTAGATAAGATACACTAGATTCATATGTTATACCGGTATCATTATTCCTAAAATCACTACCAGTGTCAAGTCCATCATCATCCTTAAAGCAAACTGATTCATCATCTACAACGGTTTCATTATTAGTGTTATCAATATGAGAAAAGACAGAACTTGAATCATCGTATACGCGACGATCCTCTACTGGTTTCATAAGTTCATCAATCATTCTATCAGTTAGAGCACATCTCTCAGTAGTTGCAATTGCAAATAATTCAGTTTGTTTGGTCAATTTTTCCAGGATAGATACGAGAGACTGAGATAGTTCACCGTACAATCGATTATCTCTTTCATACGGTGACTCATATGTGTGTGAATAATAATTGGAATTCGTATATTGTGACTCATAACCTGGGTAAGTTTGGTAATGATCATAACCTTCACAAGGTCCGGAATAATGATCATAACCTTCCAATCATTATTTACATACCCGTCTCTAACAGGTTCCTGACAATAAGTAGGTGCATATGCATACTCCTCATGTGAACTATTAGATGGCTCCTCTGTCTCAGCTCTTTTGGTAAGATTCAAAAAATCTATAAAAGAAGCCAACTCACTGGAAACCATAATACAAATTAAAATTTACCCAATAACTCACCTTGCAAAAGCTTTGAGAGAATATCAAGTACTTATTTTCTAGCCGTTATCGACTCCAATCGGTGCACTTCAGACTAAGGTACCTAAAAAGAATCAAACAAACTGCGTTAAAAAGAACTAAAAAAAAGAAAAAAAATAAATAAATTATATACAAAAAGAAAATTGATGTTTATTTTCCTTTGAAAAAAAATTAAAAAGAAAACAAATATATAATTATGTACAAGAAAATTGATATCAACAAGAGAGTATTTTGCAACCACTCCCCGGCAGCGGCGCCAAAAACTTGGTAGGTCGGAAAACCGACTTTGTTTATCCGCAAGTGCACAGTGTCTAACTAGTAGACAATGGCAAGGACAGGTCGTTCCCACGAGGAGTGTGAAATACCACTACTAATTAATATCAAGAGTAACCAATCAAATTTAATATTTAGAAGTTTAAGAATTGGTAAATAGGATTACGAAACTAAGAAATCGAAATATTAAAAGATGTAACCAAGATGTGAGAGCAGGTAACCAGAGTTTTATGGTATCAACCACTACTTCTATTCAATTTCTGACAAGAAACATAATTCTGAATATATATTTATTTTATGTTCTATTGACATCACCTATTATAAGCATAGAGTCACAAATATCACTGGTATACCCTAAGCATAGCACATCAAAAGAATAAACCCAAGCATGGACTATCAAATTGCATCAACGAGAAAATTCTGCGAAACTAAATATTATTTCACAAATATTGTTTGACTATTCTAAGTATAACCGATCAAGAATTTAACCCAAGCATGAATTATCAAATAATGAGACCAAAAATATTTGTAAGACTATCAATTACGCGCATAGGTTTCTAGAACCAGCAATGCAACAACTTATTTTGCAATCAATTAATAACCAAAATTCCAGAATCAATCTATTCAAATCATAATGGTTTATTGCTTCATATTTCAATTCAAAGTAGCCAAATACCCCAAGTGGTTTCAACCATAAAAACTCTAGTTACAAAGAAGTCTAGGAAGACATGGCTTTCTCAAAAGCCATAAAAATATTAAAGAGAATCAATCGAAATGATAATCAAAACGGAATTGAAAGAAGAAATCAACTTCAAACCTTATTTCCCAAAACCCTGTATCCCATGACCTCCACTCCAGCGGCCTCCCTCTTCTTCTCTTCTCTGTTGTGTATTTAAAAACACCCTTTTTTGGGGACTACTCAAAAATTGAGGGGGACTACTTTGTGATAGGAATGTCTACCCTATACTTATAAGGAGTGTCCTAAAGTGTGGAAATGACTAACCTATCCTTAACCTAATTAAAAAATTAAAACTAATCTAATAAATACACACACACATATAACCTAATCTAAATCATTAACTAAACAAAATCATAACAAATCCATTACTTTTAATTTTTTACAAATCCGTTACCATTAGAGGATTCATTTTCTTTTCTTTTTTCCGCTTCATTGTCTCGATTCAAAAAAAATTTCCACAAACCCATTACTCGGAAAAAATGAGTAGTAATCATCAAAATGAGTTGAAAATTGAAGTTGTAGAGAGAAGTTCGTCTAGGAACTATGTGAAACAATTTGTCGATCTAGTCGAACTCAGCTTTAATGAAGTTTTTTCTTTCAGAGAAAAGTTCGGTTACCTCGTAAATTTTTTTTCCCAGCCGAACTTTTAGTTCGGTTACGTCGCAACTTTTTCTCCTTTTTTTCCTAGACGAACTTTTAGTTCGGTTACGTCGCAATTTTTTTCTCCCAACCGAACTTTTCTCTGAAAACCTATATATTGAGTTCGATTACGTCGATTTTTTTTTTTCGCAGACGAACTTTTAGTTCGGTTTACGTCGCAACTTTTTTTTCCTAGCCGAACTTTTCTCTGAAAGCAAAAGCTCCATTAAAGCTGAGTTCAGCTACATGTGTCTTCAGAACCAATAGTCGAACTACACTTGCAGATGAGTTCAGCTACCTGTTCTTCATATGTCGTAGCCGAACTTTATTTCCATGGTCGAAGTCAGTTTATAAATTTTTCATTTTTTCGAAAGTTTTTGCCAATTCAAGCAACATTAACTAAATTTGAAGTATACCTAAGTACCCAAAACCCTCGTTTCGAAATCAACCATCTTAAAAAAAAAAAAAAAAAAAAACCAAAACCCCCTTCTTCTCAAAAATTATTCTTTTAAAAACACCCAACTAATTAATCTAACCTCACTAATTAATCATTACACTAACACCAATTAATCATTACACTAACTAATTTAATTATCAAGGGCAAGTTTGGTATTTAAAAAAAACTTAGATAAGGGGTGACTCATTATTACTTTTAATATCCACCCAAAAAATTGAAGAGTAGTCCCTCTCTATTTTTGAGTAGTCCCCAAAAAATCGTTCATTTAAAACTTCTAAGAAGGAATCTGACTAAGACCTAGCAGACCTTTCCCTCGGCCCAGTCCAACAAACCAAATCCATCGTGACCACTTTCCATTCTCTAAACATTACTAAAATCTAGCCATCGCCTATTTTTGTCCCTCTAATTCAACTTCATAATCTGTTCGTCCAAGCACCTTCCACGACTGACTGCAGCAGCTCGTCTCATCCCAAGTCATGCCACTGCACCATCTCATCATCTCACGACCATAACTCCGATCACAGCAACAACCCATTTCAGCAATCACTTCAATCGTCACTTTATGTATCCATCCACGATGTCCATAATTGGCACCATAATAATCAACAGAGAAATTTCGCACCATAGCTACCAGTTCCGTCTCCATCAAATTATCGAACCACCTGCTATTTCAGTCGAACCAACCATCCAATCAGAATCCATGACATTCATTCAACAAAACCAGTTGCAGCCTTCACCATTGCCATCTGCAATTGACGACTAACATCCACCAAAACCATCACCAGTCCGTAAACATCTCCCGCTATTGCTTCATTGCTTCATTTTCATCACCACCATTCAAACCAAGCTCGAACTCAAATCATCATGTGAACCCCTCCAACTAACGAACCAGAATCAACACCACCAGCCCCTCGTCTTGACCCACAATTCAGACCATATGAAGATGTTGAACTCGAACCAGACAGCAATTACAACTTCCATACAAAACGAGTTTTGTTGGTGCCTGTTTTAAGAAACGAAAATTTCTTTTGGCTACGGGGAAGATGTTATGATGCTTTAGAATATAATAAGATAATAAGATATGTGGCAGGAAAGTAGTCCACGTCCACACTTTCATTTCTCATTTGGCATGTTAACCGAGATCACAACACCACTAGTGGAATTGATGCCTTGGACTCGTGGAATAGACAAAGGCAACTTCTCTCTGGCCATGCGTGGAAGAAGTAGCGCCAGCATATAAAGTTAAGTGGCAGTCAAATAAAGCCCTTCTCCCCTTTGTCCCGTGAGCCATTTTGGTGATTTTATCAGCAAACGCCATTTCAGCTTCTTTAGCCATATATTCCATGGGTGATCGGATTTGTTTGTATTTTCTACAAAAGGCTTAAAATAATATTATTAGATAAAATATCGAGTCTTAGCTAATATAAATATAGGTATAAAATGTAGCACTTACGTGCTTATCAACACCCCCACACTTGTATTTTGCTAGTCCTCGAGAAAAACAAAGAATATACCCACTCCACAACTGGATAAATATCAGCTAAACATCTTAATATGTAGAGAGGTCTGCTAAACAGATAGACGGATCCACTAAACAGTGGATAAATATGTATGCTAAACAGCTAGACGGATCCACTAAACAGTGGATAGAGATGTCTGCTAAACAGCTAGACAGAAAGACCCTCTAAACTATTTGGTCATGTCATGCAAATTTTTTTTTTTTAAAACCCGCCAAACAGCTGGTTATATCTTTCTTTTTTTTCTTTTATGAAAAAATTTCTAACGAAACTGAAATCCTACAAATCTAAATGCTCAACAACTCCCGCACACTTAAACATTACATTGTCCTCAATGTAATTGAGTCATCCAACGTAGAAATTAAGATGGGAAATTCATAAGATGCAATATGCAAAAAGTAAACAAATAAATATAAATATAAAAGATAGAGAAAAGGGAACAAATCTGATGGGTTGACTCCCATGAAGCGAAAAGTAGTTGTTTCCCTGCTTGCAGTATCATGTAATTTCAAACTAGGTGATGATACACCGAAATAAACTGCAAAGCATATGTATAAAGTCTGAAAAGTTGGGGATCAATCCAACAACTCAGGTCAGCTGCAAATATGAACCTGCACCCACTATAAACATCGAAGAAGATGTGTAAACCCATTCTCAATACAAAACAGTCTTTCGTTGAGATAAGTAAATCACTCACATGGATAACAAACATAGAATGTATATTAGTTTCTGTTTGGAATGTGGTCTCTAGATCGGGTTCTAAATCAGCTGAAATAACATCTGTCGACACAATATCCTCACTAGAAATCAGAGGAAGCAATGGATTGACAATGTCAAAATGCACAAAATCAAAATCAGGTACTCCTAAATCAGATTCTAAGTCTACGGAAATAACTTCCGATGTTGAGTTACCTTGATTAACCATTGGAGGGAACAATGCATTGACAATGTCAATAAGCATAGGATCATCAGAATCTGCAAAGTGGGCTAAACAAACTGAGAGTGGTTCAAAATCATCAGTTACCTGACCAATACCAATCGCCTCCACATTCAAATCAAGCAATCGGGGAAATTACAAGATGGATCACCAAACAGAGCTCAATGGAGCAACAATATCATGAATAATCGCTTCATTATTATCTGCAAGTAAGTGACTTATAGGAATCTCACTATTCAAATGACTAGAAGGTACCTCATTATGAACGTCTATTGTCTCATCATTAGTCTCAAAAATTGTATCTTCTGTATAAACAAGTTATCTAAACCATCATTATCTGAATAAATAGTGTCTCTAATACAACTCTCGTCCTTTTGAATAGGCAAATAATCAGTAATATGATCATGAGTTGGATAAGATACACTAGATTCAGATGTTATACCGGTATCATTATTCCTAAAATCACTACCAGTGTCAAGTCCATCATCATCCTTAAAGCATACTGATTCATAACCTACAACGGTTTCATTATTAGTGTCATCAATATGAGAAAAGACAGAACTTGAATCATCGTATACGCGATAATCCTCTACTGGTTTCATGAGTTCAGAAATCATTCTATCAGTTTGAGCACAGCTCTCAGTAGTTGCAATCGCAAATAATTAAGTTTGTTTGGTCAATTGTTCCATGCTAGATACGAGAGACTGGTATAGTTCACCGTACAATCGATTATCTCTTTCATACGGTGACTCATATGTGTGTGAATAATAATTGGAATTCGTATAATGTGACTCATAACCTGGGTAAGGTTGGTAATGATCATAACCTTCACAAGGTACAGAATAATCATACCTATGAGAATAATTCCAATCATTATTTACATACTCGTCTCTCACAGGTTCCTGACAATAAGAAGGTGCATATGCATACTCCTCATGTGAACTATTAGATGGCTCCTCTGTCTCAGCCCTTTTGGTAAGATTCCATAAAGCTATAAAACAAGCCAACTCACTAGAAACCATAATACAAATTAAAATTTACCCAATAACTCACCTTGCAAAAGCTTTGCGAGACTATCAAGTACTTATTTTCTATCCGTTATCGACTCCAATCGCCGCACTTCAGACTAAGGTACCTAAAAAGAATCAAACAAACTGCGTAAAAAGGAACTAAAAAAAAAGAAAAAAAATAAATAAATTATATACAAAAAGAAACATAAAAATAAAAATAATTATGTGCAAGAAAATTTGATATCAACAAGAGAGTATTTTGCAACCACTCCCCGGCAGCGGCGCCAAAAACTTGGTAGGTCGAAAAACCGAATTTGTTTATCCGCAAGTGCACAGTGTCTAACTAGTAGACAATGGCAAGTACAGGTCGTTCCCACGAGGAGTGTGAAATTCCACTACTAATTAATATCAAGAGTAACCAATCAAATTCAATATTCAGAAGTTTAAGAATTGGTAAATAGGATTACGAAACTAAGAAAGCGAAATATTAAAAGATGTAACCAAGATGTGAGAGCAGGTAACCAGAGTTTTATGGTATCCACCACTACTTCTATTCAATTACTGACAAGAAACATAATTCTGAATTTATATTTATTCTATGTTCTATTGACATCACCTATTATAAGCATAGAGTCACAAATATCACTGGTATACCCTAAACATAGCACATCAAAAGAATAAACCCAAGCATGCACTATCAAATTGCATCAGCGAGAAAATTATACGAAACTAAATATTAGTTCACAAATATTGTTTGACTATTCTAAGTATAACCCATCAAGAATTTAACCCAAGCATGAATTATCAAATAATGAGACCAAAAATATTTGTAAGACTATCAATTACGCGCATAGGTTTCTAGAACCGGCAATGCAACAACTTATTTTGCAATCAATTAATAAACAAAATTCAAGAATCAATCTATTCAAATCATAATGGTCTATTGCTTCATATTTCAATTCAAGGTAGCCAAATACCCCAAGTGGTTTCAACCATAAAAACTCTAGTTACAAAGAAGTCTAGGAAGACATGGCTTTCTCAAAAGCCATAAAAATATCAAAGAGAATCAATCGAAATGATAATCAAAACGGAATTGAAAGAAGAAATCAACTTCAAACCCTATTTCTCAAAACCGTTGTGTAGCCGCATCCTCCTACTCCAGGCGGTCTCACTCTTCTTCTCTTCTCTGTTGTGTATTTAAAAACACCCTTTTTTGGGGACTACTTTGTGATAGGAATGTCCACCATATACTTATAAGGGGTGTCCTAAAGTGTGGAAATGACTAACCTATCCTTAACCTAATTAAAAAATTAAAACTAATCTAATAAATATGCACACACATATAACCTAATCTAAATCATTAACTAAACAAAATCAAAATCAAAATCATAACAAATCCATTACTTTTAATTTTTCACAAATCCGTTACTATTAGAGGGTTCATTTTCTTTTCTTTTTTCCGCTTCATCGTCTCGATTCAAAAAAAAATTCCACAAACCCATTACTCGGAAAAAATGAGTAGTAATCATAAAAATGAGTCGAAAATGGAAGTTGCAGAGAGAAGTTCGGCTAGGAACTATGTGAAACAGTTTGTCGATTTAGCCGAACTCAGCTTTAATAGAGTTTTTTCTTTCAGAGAAGAGTTAGGTTACCTCGCAATTATTTTTTCCCAGCCGAACTTTTAGTTCGGTTACGTCGCAACTTTTTCTCCTTTTTTCCTAGCCGATATTTTAGTTCAGTTACGTCGCAATTTTTTTCTCCTAACCGAACTTTTCTCTGAAAACCTATATATTGAGTTCAGTTATGTCGAAATTTTTTTTCGCATACGAAGTTTTAGTTTGGTTTACGTCGCAACTTTTTTTTCCTAACCGAACTTTTCTCTGAAAGCAAAAGCTCCATTAAAGCTGAGTTCAGCTACCTGTGTCTTCAGAACCATTAGCCGAACTACACTTGTAGATGAGTTCAGCTAATTGTTCTTCAGATGTCGTAGCTGAACTTTATTTCCATGGTCGAAGTCAGTTTATAAATTTTTCATTTTTTCGAAAGTTTTTGCCAATTCAAGCAACATTAACTAAATTTGAAGTATACCTAAGTACCCAAAACCCTCGTTTCGAAATCAACCATCTTAAAAACAAAAACAAAAAAAACCAAAACCCCCTTCTTCTCAAAAATTATTCTTTTAAAAACACCCAACTAATTAATCTAACCTCGCTAATTAATCATTACATTAACACCAATTAATCATTACACTAACTAATTTAATTATCAAGGGCAAGTTTGGTATTTAAAAAAAAACTTAGATACGGGGTGACTCATTATTACTTCTAATATCCACCTAAAAAATTGAAGAGTAGTCCCCCTCTATTTTTGAGTAGTCACCAAAAAAATTGTTCATTTAAAACTTCTGCAAAGGAATCTGACTAAGACCTAGCAGACCTTTCCCTCGGCACAGTCCAACAAACCAAATCCATCGTGACCACTTTCCATTCTCTAAACATTACTAAAATCTAGCCATCGCGTGTTTCTGTCCCTCTAATTCAACTTCATAATCTGTCCGTCCAAGCACCTTCCACGACTGACTGCAGCAGCTCGTCTCGTCCCAAGTCATGCCACTGCACCATCTCATCATCTCACGACCATAACTCCGATCACAGCAACAACCCATTTTAGCAATCACTTCAATCGTCACTTTATGTATCCATCCATGATGTCCATAATTGGCACCATAATAATCAACAGAGAAATGAGGATGAAACCCATCACGACCACCACTGGTTTCTCGATCCTCTTCTTTCGCACCACAGCCACCAGTTCCGTCTCCATCAAATTATCGAACCACCTGCCATTTCTGTCGAACCAACCATCCAATAAAAATCCATGACATTGATTCAACAAAACCATTTGCAGCCTTCACCATTGCCATCTGCAATTGACGACCAACATCCACCAAAACCATCATCAGTCCGCAAATATCTCCCGTCATTGCTTCATTGCTTCATCTTCATCACCACCATTCAAACCAAGCTCGAACTCAAATCAGCATGTGAACCCCCTCCAACTAATGAACCAGAATCAACACCACCATCCCCTCGTCTTGACCCACAATTCAGACCATATGAAGATGTTGAACTCGAACCAGACATCAATTACAACCTCCATACAAAACGAGTTTTGCTGCTGCCTGTTTTAAGAAACGAGAATTTCTTTTGGCTACGGTGAAGATGTTATGATGCTTTAGAATATAATAAGATAATAAGATATGTGGCAGGAAAGTAGTCCAAGTCCACACTTTCATTTCTCATTTTGCATGTTAACCGAGATCACAGCACCACTAGTGGAATTGATGCCTTGGACTCATGGAATAGACAAAGGCAACTCCTCTCTGGCCATGCGTGGAAGAAGTAGCGATATCATATAAAGTTAAGTGGCAGTCAAATAAAGCCCTTTCTCCCCTTTGTCACGTGAGCCATTTTGGTGATTTTATCAGAAAACGCCATTTCAGCTTCTTTGGCCATATATTCCATGGGTGAACGGATTTGTTTGTATTTTCTACAAAAGGCTTAAAATAATATTATTAGATAAAACATTGAGTCCTTGCTCATATAAATATGGGTATAAAATTTAGCACTTACGTGCTTATCAACACCCCCACACTTGTATTTTGCTAGTCCTCGAGGAAAACAAAGAATATATCCGCTCCACATCTGGATAAATATCAGCTAAACAGCTGGATATGTGGAGAGGTCTGCTAAACAACTAGACGGATCCACTAAACAGTGGACAGAGATTTCTGCTAAACAGCTAGACAGAAAGACCCGCTAAACAGCTGGTCGTGTCATGCAATTTTTTCTTTATTATTTTTTTTTTATTTTAAAGACCCGCTAAACAACTGGTCATATCTTTTTTTTTCTTTTATGAAAAAATTTCTAACGAAACTGAAGTCCTACAAATCTAAATGCTCAACCACTCCCCCACACTTAAACATTAAATTGAGTCATCCAACGTAGAAATTAAGATGGGAAATTCATAAGATGCAATATGCAAAAAGTAAACAAATAAATATAAATATAAAAGATAGAGAAAAGGGATCAAATCTGATGGGTTGACTCCCATGAAGCGAAAAGTAGTTGTTTCCCTGTTTGCAGTATCTTGTAATTTCAAACCAGGCGATGATACACCAAAATAAACTACAAAGCATATATATAAAGTCTGAAAAGTTGGGGATCAATCCAACAACTCGGGTCAACTACAAATATGAACCTGCACCCACTATAAACATCGAAGAAGATGTGTAAATCCATTCTCAATACAAAACAGTCCTTAGTCGAGATAAGTAAATCACTCACATGGACAACAAATATAGAATGTATATTAGTTTCTATTTGGAATGTGGTCTCCAGATCGGGTTCTAAATCAGCTGAAATAACATCCGTTGACACAATATCCTCACTAAATTGGTCTTTCCTGATCCACATCTTTGTGTATGTCTTTGTGTTGCTCAAAGTTTTCATATGTTGAGCATGACCAATTGAATTGATCATTTTCCTTGTGGTTAATTCAATTGAGATTTTTGGATATAAATTCATGTTTCATGTGATTTGTTAATGTCCAAAGAAATCCTTCTTTTCTTGAAAAAGTAAGGTCGTTCTTGTTGTTCTTTCGGGAATGACATTTTATGGGGTAGAGTTCTTATTTGAACTTGTTTTTAATTGCCAAATCTGTGGAATATTGTGGGAGTTATCTTGTATCTTTATAAACTCCTTGATGAATACACTAAGTTTCGACTATGTGAAATCCATCGAAACAAGTTGGTATGTTGTTCTCTTTTGGTTATGAAGTATCTCTATGAAAATTTCATGAGGATCCCACTAGTTTTCCTACCTTTGCCAATTTATATTGACTAAAAGGGGGGAGAATTAATGTGTAGTTCACAATACAAATACATATGGTTTACGGATCATTATGTAAGGGGGAGTGGTTTTCATGGTGAGATGAAGTATTGACTAAGGGGGAGTGATACATATCACCATAGTATTGTTGTCAAAGTTGTGATACAATTGAACTTTGATGATGTGTAATGATATTATGACACTGTATAACAATGATTGAGAGCAACTATTTTCTCATTGTTATTGCTATGGTTCTTCAACAACTATGATTCTGAATTGAACACCTTTAGAATCATTGGAGTACTTGGAAGCGACGAAGATTTCGAGTAATGTTGAAGAACCAAGGAGATCAAGCATTTGGATGAGAATCTACAAAGTTTATTTATTTTGTAATCCATATGTATTGATAGTTTTGTCACTAAAATTGACAAAGGGGGAGATTGTTAGAGCACCTTTGCTCGGTCGAACTCAGAATCACGCTATCTCAAGCAGGTTTGTCAATGTTAGTGATCAAAACTACAAGTCTTGATTTCTAGTCTACTTTAAGTGATGTCTTGGACTATGATAGATTGTGTAGTTGAGCATTAGACTTCACGACATTCATCAATTGAAGACGAAGAACTACTAAGGAGAGCTTGTGGAACTTCATCAACAAAAGGTAACTCACCAGAAAGACTATTGTTATAAACAAAAATATTTTCAAGTGTTGGGATTTTCCAAATGCCTAAAGGTAGCTCGCCACTCAAATTATTAGTAAACAACTGAAGGGTTTCTAGGTTAATCAAGAATCCTAGTTCAACTGGAATTTCACCTTCAAGCTGATTCATATACAAAAATAAACTTGTCAAGGAAGTACAGTTACCTATCTTAGGCGGAATTTTACCAGATAAACGATTTTCATTGAAGTAAAGAAGACAAAGCTCACTTATCAAGCCAAGGGAAGATGGAATATGACATGTTAACATAATGTCCACAGCAGCAAAAACTGTAAGTCTACTACAGTTACCTAAACTAGACGGAATTTCTCCGGATAAACTATTATAAGACAGAATCAAATGATTAAGATTTTTGCAATTACCCAATCCCAAGGGAATCCTACCTTCTAAGTTATTGTTACTCACATCCATATAAGTTTTTCAAGACTACTCAAACTATCAGGTAAAAACCCCACCAACCGATTATCATTCAAAACAATCTCTTCTAGTTTGGAAAACTCCCCTATTGAATAAGGAATCATTCCAGATACTTGGTTATAACCTAACCACAAAGATATCAACTCAGCCGCTTTTCCAACATTATCTCAAGCTTGTTTGTCAATGTTAGTGATCAAAACTATAAGTCTTGATTTCTAGTCTACTTTTAGTGATGTCTTGGACTAGGATAGATTGTGTAGTTGAGCACTAGACTTCACGGCGTTCATCAATTGAAGACGAAGAACTACTAAGGAGAGCTTGTGGAACTTTATCAACAAAAGGTATGTGGAGACTAAAACTCATCTATCACTTGGAAAGCCTATTTATACTCTATCTCCTATATTAAGACAAAAGTCGTGTTACTATATAGTTGTAGGTTATACACATTTGAGATTTCGACCTGAGTTTAACTCGCTTACATATTTCTCGAAATATGTGTTGGTAAGATTTCGCTTCAACCAAGTTCATCTTATATTCTTGACGAAAGTCAAAAGATGATCATGTGAAAATCGCCGAGTAACATCTTACATGGTTTGTGTGATACAATCATTTGGTGTAGACTTGGAATATTTCGTTATGATTATTTCAATAACTTGAAAATTGCTTTGATGCTAATAATGTGTGAAAACGGCTATTGTCATCCTCTAAGAAAGTTTCAATGATTGAATAGAGTTTAGAATACTTAACCGTCATTGGATTATAAACATAGTGTGCATTCTTCATTGTATGTGATTCATGACCGGAACTAAAGTATGCATACCCGTATGCGTACTTGTAGTTGTGAAATTCCGTGTACCAAGTACACATACCTGTACGCATACTTGGGTAAGGTATAGGTCTGGGAATTTCTGCTGGGTTTTGGAAGTGTACTTAAGTATGCGTCCCCATTCGCATACTGGCGAACCCAAACTCAGACCGGCTACTTAGGTATGCGTACACATATTCATACTTGAGTGATTAAAGTTCTAAAATCGGTTGGATCATGAACTAATACATTTATATATTAAGGAATGCATTCTTTGCAAACCGTTGCTATAATGTTCATGAATTGATTCGAGTGAATCAAACCGATTTTGCTTCAATTGTGTTCTTGTATACTTCTATGAGAATATAGCAATTGAACAACTCTTTAACTAGTTTCATTTGAGTCATTTGAACTAGTTATGATTAAGATGAATAAGGTTGATATGAGAGTGTTCATATAGCTAACCTTGGTTAACTACTGTTAAACCAACATGGTGTACACGTTTAAGTACGGTTACTCAAACCTAAATGAAGGTGCATTTCATTTGTGTATAACAAGCTAAGTTCGATCTAACGGTTGAAAGATATTAGCTTGAATCTAATCAGGTTTTCATCTAACGGTGAATATTGAATGCTTTATTACCTAGGTAACTTAGATTGCAAACCCTGATTTGAAAATTATATAAAGGAGAACTCTAGCAACTGGGAAATCCAATCCCCACACCTCATGTGTGATACTAGTTGTATAATCTAGAGCTGATTCTCCTTTAACCTTAGGTTTTTCACGAAACCCTGTAGTTTAACAACTCAAAGACTTCATTGGGATTGTGAAGCCAGACCCAACTATTTTCTCTGTAGTCGCGTGTTCAGATCTTACTTCTTCTATCATCATTGAGTATTATCTTTGCTAAGATTTGCTTGAGATTTATCTCCGATATGTAAGATTAAAAGTAGTCACAAACATCTTCGTCTCATCGTTTGTGATTCCATAATATCTTGTTTCGCTACCATACGATTAAGATTATTGTGAGGTGATTGATAATACTAGGTTGTTCTTCGGGAGTATAAATCTGGTTTATCAATTGGTTCCTGTGCACCTTGATTTATAAAAAGACAGAACAAAACTCGTAGGTATTTCTATGGGAGACAGATTTATCTATTCTAATAGACTTTTCTATGTGAGACAGATTTGTTTATCAAGTCTTCGACTTTGGGTCGTAGCAACTCTTGGTTGTGGGTGAGATCAACTAAGGGAATCAAGTGCGTAGTATTCTGCTGGAATCAGAGACATAAGGAGCACGACTGTACCTTGAATCAGTGTGAGATTGATTAGGGTTCAAGTACATTCCAGTCCGAAGTTCATTGGTAGTAGGCTAGTGTCTATAGCGGCTTAATACAGTGTGGTGTTCAAATCTGGACTAGGTCCCGGGGTTTTTTTCTGCATTTGCGGTTTTCCTCGTTAACAAAATTCTGGTGTCTTTGTTATTTCTTTTCCGTATTATATTTTGTTATATAATTGAAATATCACTGGTTGTGCGTTGAATTGATCAATTGGTAAATCCAACCTTTGGTTGTTGATTGAAATTGATTGATCCTTGAACATTGGTCTTTGGTACCGTTCAAGTTACTTCTTTTATATTCAATCAGGCTCGCATTCCTATTTGCTGATTGCGGATTGATATGAGAGAAAGAGATATAAAACTCTTTGATATACTTTTCTCTAGATTGAGTCTAACTGTCTAGTTGATTCTCTTGAAAGTATATTGGAGTTTGTCTATTCAGATTGCCAAACGAAATATTGGGTGTGGTTGTTAGACCCCCGCTTTTTCAGGAAGCTTTACCGTGAAACAATTCTTTCTAGCTTCTGCCTTGTTAAATCCAACTACCGCCTACTCGGACACTTGATTTTCGCTCTTGTCACCTGATTCTCCATGATGTTTATTCACTCTTCCTTGCTCACTTTCCGTTGCTCCAGTTACCCTTCGGCCGCGGAATTTAGCTGAAGTCCCTTTTTGGTTCTTTTTCATCCTCTTGTAGTAATTTCTCCAGAAGATACAACATGTAATCCATAATTTGTTTGTTTGTTGGATTTTTTATTCTATACCGTGTTGTAAGCATGTGTGCGAGATCATCGCACATATCCAGTCCCAATTTTTCCCAAAGAATTTTTGGTTTTTTTTGGCTACATTGAGTGAGTATGATACTAAAAAGTCGCTGTAGCTGGTGTCCAGTCTTCATCACCGCCACCTCTTCTAGGAATTTCTCCTATTCTCCGTCGTTTTCCAATTGCCTCATTGCCAAAAAGTCCACTTCTTTCCAATTGCCTCATTTCCAAAAATTCCATTCTCCGTAGTTTTCCACTACTCGTTTTAACACAAATGGGGTTCCCATAATAGGATAGTAAATCAATCATCAACTTCTGTTGGCTCATCAGATTCGTCTGCCTTGTTTTCGCGACGAAGCTTTTTGTTTGTCTGCTCCTCCTGTAAATCGACTTCTGTTTCCTGCTTCTTGGGTGTAGGTGGACGGGTAGGTTATGCGGGGAAAACCTGATCAACAGGGTTATATGGCAACTTGGTAACTGTGAAGCTGGGAGATGTTTTCCTCTTCATGTTAAATGCAGTGAGAGTTATTTGGTAATCTGATGCGCGTCGTTTACACAAAAAATTAATTACTTCTTTCCGCACAATTAACTGGTAATATAATGGCAAGGAGTTCGTTCCCACGAAGAGCAGGGAGACTTTAGTTGTTATAAGTAACCGAAAAATGGGGGTTTTAGATTTTAATCAAAGTAAATGACAAAAGAAAATATAAGAGATTTGTTGTAAATTATAAGGAGAAAGATGACTAGGGAATCATTCGCCGTCACTGAACTGAAACTTAATTGAATACAAGTTTATCTATTGTTGAATTTATATTGTTACCAACCGTAGAATAGCAATAAGCTCTGCTATCCCCGGATTCTGTTGTCACTTTGGATACGGAAGCGCTCGAACGCGGTTTCTATCCAACTAACCCACCACGAATAAGCTCTCGAGGTGTAGATTAACAAATGCTTTACACTCGTGAATTGATCCTAGCATCGACGCACAGGCTCTACCGCTTACTAGTGTTATCTTTATACACAATTGCTTAACAGAATCCTGTATCGGCTCTTGCGATTTACTACTTGTGTAAAGAATTGAGTGACAATTACACGTATCACTAACCCCAATACTAGTAGAAGAATTATTGATTGGTTAATTTAATTGATCACTTTAAATAACCCCTCAATATTCTTAAACATTAAAAATAATAAAGATAATCAACAAATAAATAAAACTTGAAATAAACTTGGTTTAAGAAATTAAAGATTCATTGTCCAGGACTTTGAAATCATCCCTAATCAAAAAGAAGTTTAGCTACTCATAGCTAAATAATAATAATAATAATTAAATAAATAAGAAAGAAAGAAATTGAAACTAAATATAAAAGCTCACAATTAAATCCATGGAGCAAAACTTTATTTCTCTCTCTGTTTTTGTCTTTAGTTACAAAAGGAATAATTAAAAAAGAAGTGATTTTTCTTTTGGTTTAGGTAAATATTTATAGGCATCAAATACCCTAGCCGATCCACAAAAGTCATACAAGATAGAGAACAAAAGTCTGTGGAATTTATCCTACTGATAGTTGAATGCATCCCGGTGTATTCTAGTAGCGTGCGTATAGCTTCTGATCCGTCCGATCCTCTGAGGAACCATTGTATCTTCATCTGCACCTATCCAGCTTCAGTGATCCGCAGCACACACAATCATTACTACATGTCAACACTCTGCAGAAGCGTTTTTCCTTTTCTGATACGTACAGCAGCCAGGTCCCACCACACTTCATCTTCATACGATCACGTGCTCGCCTCTGATTTGTACTTGTTGGATAGGCCAATGACGTCATCATTTATTTCCCTCAAATGGCAGAAACTCCATGTCTCTGTTTCTCATTCACTTCTCCGTGAAACCCAAGCACCATCATCACAACAACCACCGAGATGCTACCCTCTGTTTGAATTCAGTGACATCAGCTAACAACTCGACCAACTCACAACATCCCAAACTCCAACTCGAGCTCTTCTTATCTTCACTGCCAATGGTATCAGGAATTACCATTCCTTCCTTGATCATCCGAAACCCAAGTCCTCTCTGTTCTTCGACAAACTACATCAATCCCAGCAGACATCGTCTTCTCAACCAGCATCCCATTATCACCATTTCGACAGTGAGTTAATCACGGTATCACAGCTCTAATATCATCTCCCTGCCGACCATCACTGGCAACAACAGCTAGCCCATTCGAACTCCTCCATCTCTGTGTTGTTCCAGCGAGCAACCATTGCTCATATAACTCCATACTCGAGCACGTGCAATCACATCCAACTTCATCTCGTTTCTGCCAGCAGCTTCTTCTTCCTCGAGCTCCACTTAGTTATCAGTTCAACAGCACTAGTGATCACCAACCAACCAAAGCCATCGTTATCAATCATCACAGCTCCTTCTCGACCAATCACAACTTCCGATAATCAAATGGCAGCGACCAACAGAGACCACCGATCAATCAGCGGTGATAATGATAGCAGACATATTCCACTGCCAAGCTTGATTTCATACCCCTGTTATTACTCGAACTTGATAGCAGCTCCATTTTCTCACTGCTCTTAATCACCGGGATTTTGATCATCAGCAACGAAACCGTTTCTCGGTGAAAACTCGAAATCAGGCGACAACCCATGTTTTGTTTCGCCTTTAATTACCCAATGATGTCTATAAAATCCCGAAATACCTTCTTCTGAAATCCATCAAAATCATGATCATCATGATGATCAAGTTACGACCGCCATCACCTGCATTCTATTTTGCAACAGTGAAGACGAAGTGCCCCGAGTAGTGAAGGCGGGTGCCTTCAACGGATTTTGAATTTCGGCTTCCCCATAGTAAATGATATAACTTCCTTTAGCAGTTCCTTTTGAGCTTGACTGCCCCTTAACAGGAAGTGCCCCTTAACGATCAGTGAGGATGCCAATAACACTTCTCTTTGAAATGACCATTTAGCCCTTAGTCTTCCAAGTTCTTGTTTTGCTCATAACTTTTTCATACGAACTCAGAATGACTCCGTTCTTTCGCCATTGTCTTCATCTTCTCGTCCTCTACACAATGAAAAGTAGAAATCTTGTATTTGAACGAGTTCCAATTGGTCTTTGGCTCTTCTCCACTTATAGCTAGCTTCTTTCCTTGCACAATTAAGTGCATATTCACTTCTTTTGGATGATTCATCTAATAAAACACAAATAAGAGAAAACAAGCGTAATATATAATAATTTGAAAGAAAACCAACAAATACTAGCATGGAATTGACACCAAATATATGTGAAATATGCACTTATCATAATCCTTCTCAACTCCCAAAAGAGCATTAAAGGAGGCCACAATCCGTGCTTTTCCTTCATCCTGGATCACATTTTAAGATCGTGGGTGAGTACACCATGGTCTATGGTATTAATGTTTATTAATGCAAATTGTTTTTGTACCTCCCATCGGGACCTACGATGCTGGTGCTTTGACGATATTTTTCACATGACTATCAAGTGCAACAAAAATAGTTGAGTTGGTACGGTCCTGGACTTGAACCACAACATGAACTTGTTTCAATGGTGATAAGAAATCCTTTAGAATTCATAGGACATATTAGGGAATACCTAGTTTTTTCTATACCAAATTTTATAACAGCACCTGGGTATGGGTTCATCGATCTTTGCTTCGCACTTTGTGCACCACCAGTCACCCTCTTCTCTAACTAATTTCGTTGTGCAGTTGCTGCACCCCGGGTAGTACCGACCACCATCATTCAAAACCGATTAGCGGTTACAAGACACAAAATTTTATTTTGTTCCTACAGTAACGCGAAGTTAGAAACATTTACACTTTGTGGTTGGATGTTTCAATTTAAAATATTTTTTTCCATATAGAAATGTATATTACAACCGGCATCCCATTTGGCAACCAATAATTCAGAAATTGTCTTCCTGTTGTCAAACAACAAAGCTTAAAATTTGTCGAATTCCCTCTTTTGGTAGGCAGGTGTTGATGGTGTATTTTCATTTAAGGCTAAAATCGTAAAAGCAAAAATTATGCGCTAACATCTTGCAAAAGACAAAGCCATTAATGAGTGATGAATACTTCTTCACTTTACTAATTCACCTAGAATGGAGCATGTGGCAACAATCCCAAAAGATTCTGTGAATTAAATACACAAAATTCATCCAGGTTGGAGCATGTGGCAACAATCCCATATACCCTGTGAATTTACAAAGATTATTAAGTAATACTTGACCAGCCTTGTATTTCTGTACTCATTATCGGTGCAAAGATGACGACCGAGTGTTGTTCTCGGAGAGCAACACGAACCTCCAAGCATTAATAAAGAAGCATGTACGAAATATCCGTACAGGCTACAACTCTCGGTGTGTTATACTTGCCCGATTGAGCATACAACTCTCGGTGTGTTATACTAGCCCGATTGAGCATACATCTCTCGGTGTGTTATACTAGCCCGATTGAGCATATTTGAATCTGGACTGTCCATATCAGTCTCAGAAACGATCACGACCATCCAATTTCACCAGCATGATTGGATAGCTTAGATCGAATCCATGACCCCAAGCAGGTATTGGAATATTCACTACCGACCCAACGCGGGCCCCGCATGGTTGGCCTCCCAAAAGGGTGGCATAGCTTGCCAAACCGTCCAAGCCAAAGAAGTATGGACGAAAAACCCTAAATTAGGGTTTGCGGCACATTACATGTATCGCAAAACAGTCTCAACCATCCATCTTCGCAGGCATAGATGGAGGGTGTAGATGTAGATTCAAAGGGCCCAGAGCATGTCAACACAAGCACCGTGGGCCCGCCTCCATACCTAATCGGTCTGGTCGGGACCAACTATGGTTGGTCGTCTTGATTCGTGTGCCCCAAACCGGGTATGACACTGGTGGCAAAACCTAATTAGGGTTTGTGTCGCGATCACGAGCGTCCCTTTTTCGCTGCTCGGATGAAGGGTCCGGGGGAATAGACTAAGCAGGTCCGGTAAGTATCAACACGATCACTGCGGGCCCACCTATATCCACACCCGATCGGCCAAGACCAAACTTGGCTATACACCTCGATTCGCACGCCCAAGCTAGGCGTGGTCACATTTCCCAACCACAAACTGATCTCGACCGCTCAAATTTGCCGGACAAATTATGTGGTTTAGATCACGTTTCTATGGGACAATGAAGTACAGGCGTGCACACCATCCCACCGTATGCACGCCGGACTGATCGACCAAGACTGACCAGGCTTGGTTGTCTTGAAACGCGCGCCCGAAGTGGGCATGATGCGCGGGTTTTGCGGCACCAGATTTCTGTTGCAAATTGATCTCGACCACTCAACTTCGCCGGAAAAATTGAGTGGCCCATATCACACTTTCACGAGACAATGAGATATGGGCGCCTACACCGTCATGTCGTCTACACACATGCACTATCGGCCCTGCCAAAATTGTATCCCAAGCTTGGATTCGACCAAGCTGAAGAGTGATGCTTGCGCACCTCTTCAAAAACCCTAATTCCACCAACGGTCGCAAATGAGTGCCTCAAAGATCATCTCGTCCGTCCAACTTCACCGGCTTGGTTATACAACCCCGGTCGGGAGTTAATTGGTCGGTGAGGCGTCATGGTGATCACCACCCGTCACTTTACCACACCATGATGCGCACTCGCATAGAATACACACGGTACTTCACAAGTATCGACTTTCTAAATAACTTAGTTATTTAATCTAGCATTACATGCTACTTTCTGTGGGTCCCACGATCCACACACTCGAGACATCAATCATGTCACAAACTGGGGGATACATACTAGGGTATTGGTCTGGCGGTTTACAGCGTGCAACGCGCCATCACAAGAACGTGTCAGGAAGTCATGGACGGTTAGAGATGACAGGAGAAGTGGGCAAGACTGGTCGTGTAACACTAACACACAACTCCACTACTCCATAACTCCACTTCCTCCACTTCCCACGAGAGACGTGAATAAGGCTCAAATGACTTGTATAAATAGGTTCTCCTCCCTATTTCCAAAAACAGAACAAGTCCAGACAACAAAGGCAAGTGTTGATACCATCGTATTCAAACACCGGAACTGATAGCTTACATCCTGCAAGCCAATCCAGCTTTCTGATACAAGTCATACATAACCAACACCTTCATAATCTCAACACCTTCTTCGCTTCCCTCCCTAAGATCAACCCCATCTCCTTCACTTTGTGACCGAAACAAGTCTGGAATGGCCATTTCTTGGTTTAGGCCGGATTTGCACATATTGATTTCTCGAATCTACAAGCACTCCCGTGCAGTGCATTTGTTTAAGGTTTAGACTCATTTCTCATCCACACACCCCAAATTACCAAAACCGGCAGAAATAGTTTTCACCCATAAACAACAGGGTTATTTGACGGGGGGGGTGTCGGTCGGCAGCTTCTGCAAAGTTTACTATGAGTACATCGATGTGTATGTGGAGAAATCCTAAACTCGAAAAGAGGAATATTAGATGGTTGGGTTACCTTTGTCGCATATCCACCACTTCAGGAAGCTCCATGTTGAAATAGACCTTGGTGGAATTTGTTGCTGACAAAGATAACTTCCCTGGGAAGAGGTTTCTTGTATACTTTTATAAATCAAGCGATCCTGGTATCGAAGTAATAAATATCATCCATGGCTTACTTAGATATTTTTTTAACATAGCACCCATTTACCACAACTATAACTGGTGCAAGCTCAATGCCATGTTGGTCCAAGTTTCGGCTCAGCTTGCATATGGCATCACCCCACAGAGTAACCTTCACATTTACAACGCTGCAAACACAAAAAACCAAAGGTCATGATCAACGACCTTCCAAATAGCTGAATTGAACATCAAGTATTTTATGAATATTTTGATGAACATATACCTCAAGTTCTGAAGATTTAGGTCGCGCATAATGGACCGTTGGCCATTTGCTCTCTTAATTTCTTGTAGAGTCGTTAGGCTTGTCAGAATACTCAAAATATGTGCTTACCTGTAAGATATGTGTTTACAGTATGTGATTCTAGCTCTTCAAAGGCAGTAAATGAGAATTTGTGGCGTGGTATTTTCACAGTGGTGGAATCCAGTGCTTGGACCTTAGTGTTCCACTCAAAATATGCACGTTTGTCATTTCTAGCAGGGCGGAAATTATTTTTTTCTGCCGCAAGATTCAACTTGCTAAGTGAATAAGCTACTCTCTCATGCAGTAGTGGCTCAAATTTCCATATAAATTTTTTGGAAACAACTCCATGTAGCTGATCTCCCTATGACAGTAAAAATGATAGATAAGGGAAAGGGACCGACAAAGTTGTCATGGTGTAGAGAACATGTAAATTGGCGTTACTTACATTTTTGTCTTTCATCAAGAGATCCAAGCTTTGGACCTCATTGGTCCCCAAGAATTCCACTTCGTTCCATGTTGTGGAAATCATGACTCTCGTCATCCAGTTTTCACCTTCCGCAATATCAGGCAGCTACTTGAAGCTCTTGTAGGTGCTTCTTGGAACAATTATGGAGGGGCTACATGTGATTTGGCTCGCCATTACTGTGTTCTGCATGTTTTGAATGAGAGAACAGGATTAGCAAGACTTATTTTTTCGGTAGTCAAATCATAACAGACTGAATCAAACAAAGTGGAAAACAATACATGCTGTTTGAACAAGAGACGTATAGCAGTAGGAGTGGTCACCAAATAAAACGGTGGTATGGTATTTTGTAAGTTTGCTCTAGATTTGAGAAACGAATGTGAACAGATGGGAAATTATCGTGAGCTTTATATAGGTCAAACCCTGGGCATCCTAAATAAATGGAAATTTTATTTTATACATAGATGTTTAAAAGATTTTCAGGAGCAAATTTTGGAATGATTATCGCAATCAAATACTGCGAATTTGTAACCGTTCTGATAATCCATGAGAATCTGTAACGGATTCAGTATTGAAATTGAATATTAGCTCGGAAGATGATATCTGTAACGACTGTAATATCTTCTTTGAATATTAACTCTTGAAGATGATATGTACAACTCGTTTGGTTAGAATAATTGGATTCTAGGAATTCAATTATGGGGTAATCCAATTGTTGGAATTGAATTCAAATCCAAAAATTAACGTTTGGTTGAGGTAATCTAATTACTTCTGTTTTTACCCTGGAATTCAATTCCATTGCACTACTAGACCAATGCAATTGAAATCTATTATTTTGGAGGGAATTGGATTCCTAGGAATCAAAATTCTCAATTACATAGAGTTGATTTGGACTGTTTGGTTCAAGGAATTGGTCACATTCCCCCGGAATTGAATTACCAAGAATCTAATTTCTTGAACCAAACATGTTGTTAGGGATCCATCATCAATATAAAGAAGGACAAAAGACATTAGTTGCATGATCTGAAGATGATATTTAGATCGTAACCGTCCTTTAAGTGCCCAAATTGTATAACTCAAAACACATTAGTTGTTCGATCTGGACCGTCCTTTATGTGTCCAAACTATAGATGTCCGTCGATGTAGGAAAAACACCATTGTCCCTTACAATATATATATATATATATATATATATTACAATAGAAAAAACTGGACTTAACGCGCAAGCCTTGGTCTCCACCAATATTACGTATAAGTGTCGTCGCAAAAATCTCGAACCAAAAATCCTTACAACGGGATAGAGCTAAAATAATTTATTAATATTTTTGTTACATGTTTTGTTAATATGAGACAACCCCAAATCCCATAATGACTTCTAACAACATCTCCGGACTTCTTAAATTAGGTTGTTTCATTGATTCAATTCACTGAATAGGTTTCTCTATCTCTCGCACCTCCATTAAATTCTCCAGTGATGTTCTTATTAGTGTTGCATGTATTAAAACTCTACCTAAAGTATGAGTTAGAGATGAAGGTATATAAGTAACAAATACTACTCAATTAATATAGGTCTCTAGTCATTATTGGTGGTTACTTTATTTTTTCGCGTTTTTTTTTTTTTTTAATTTTAAGTATAACTTGTATATTATTTATGAAATATACAATTAAATGAAAATAAATCATACAAAGCTTTTGGTTGGTAACCTAGCAACAAGCTGGGCTCCAACTCCCCTCTGAATAGCAATGCCTAATCTATGAAAAATAAAACTACCCAAACCGCTACTAGCGTCATTGCTGACAAGACAATTATTCATACGCTTGAAGAAACTCAAAGTGTCATCACCGAGTTCCCCTAAAGTGGAGAAAGCTAGGACACCCAGACCATAACCATGCGAAACACATTTTTCCAAATATTTAGTACGTTTTCTTGAAACCGCATTAGCAATAGCTTTTCCAGGAACAAATGAGCGAACACCTTCACCAGTGAATGGCGAGACACCTGTAACATCCATACAGACATCTTGTCCATTATCCCAGTTGAGAACAAGGATATCAGCTGGTTTTAGATCTCAGTATATTTCATAAATAAAAATCAGCCCATTCAGTTTTTGACATTAAATTAAAGACAATTATAAAAACCATGATTTTTTTCACCCCACTATTTATGGTATCTTCGAACATAATCAATGGCCATATATATTTGGTTGACAGTGGATATTTTGTGTCGACTAAGGATACTATTTATATTGGTGGAATGGAAAGTACAACTATTAGAAGTTCACATGTCATGAGAATGTAAAAGTTTGTAAGTGGTAGCACAACCTAATTGAGATCAACATCTTTATAAGAATGATACAACTGGGCATGTAATGGACATTTATTTCCCTTTATGCCATGCGTTTTAATACCCTTGTATTGACATTCCGTGTGTAGTTACCGAAATGAACTTGTCTTAGTAACCAAACTATTTGAGTTTTTTCCTTTATAGGTGATTTTATTTTTTTAGTCCCATTAAAGTGAAAGTAAATTAGCTAATTAGTAATTTTAGAAAATAAAGAAAAACATTTAAAAAAATTTGAAAAAATTAATTTACTTTTAAATTTAAAAATTACCGATTTTTGTTGTCTAGTCTTTCGATCAAGTTCAAAATCAAGAATTATAAGAATCTCAAATTACAGCACCAAAAGCTATGTATTCGACATTTTGGCTACCATGTTTTTTTTTTTTGTTTTTTTAAATCAGTAACCTAACATTTTAAAATGAGAATATGAATAATAATTATAATGTATATATAAAAAACTGGACTTAACGCTCAGGCCCCTCGGTCTTAACCAATATTACATATAATCGTAGCAAAATAATTGGACTTCTTCAAAAATTCTTATAAACTCGAGTTGTAAATAGATCGAACTAAAATAATTTATTAATATTGTCGTTACATTTTTATCAATTAATATGAGTGAACCACACAACCCTTATATGACTCCAAACAAAGATCTCAGGACTTCTTAAATTAGGTTGTTTCGTTGATTTAGTTCACTGGATAGGTTTATCTATTTCTTCGCTCATCAATTAAATTCTCTAGTTGGTGTTGTTGTTATTGGTATTGCATGTATTAAAACTCTATCGAAAGTATGAGTTAGAGAGAATTATGAAGGTACGAAGGAACAAATACTACTCATTTTATATATGTCTCTATTTATTTTAGGTAGTCATTTTTAATTTTATACGTGAGCCGTCAGACTTTTTTTTTTTTTTTTTTTTTTTTGCGTAGACTATTAAATACGACCATTAAAAACTATTCTTTAGGAGTAAACTTTCGGTGAGTCATTTTTCGGATATGTATTTTTTTTTTCGTTTTTCTGTTATTCCCTTTACAATGAGTATAATAAAAATTATTCTTTGTATTTTTAAAAAGAGGATCAAAAATTGTTTGTTGTTTGCGTTTTACGCATTGTAATCGCAAATGTTCTAAGTTACTTGTGTTTTGCAGGTTGATAAAGGTTGGCTAATTTGTTTTCTCTTAAGATATGGTGCAAGGAATTTTTTTATTTTTCTACAATAAAATATGAGTGTAAAAATATGAGTTCTACATGGTTTTAACATTTAATTGTCTATTTTATTTTTTCTGGTGGGACATTGTTTTTTAATTAGTGTGGAACTCTTACATAATGGAAGAAGGTTACAACTCTTACATCCGTCAGATGTAAATGGTTGGGATGAAATCGGGATGGCCGGATCATCCATTTGTCTCGAAAATGTTATCCGTCCGTCGGCGACTCAAAAACCCCTTCGCTTTGTATTATAGATATACACAAGTATAGTAACAACAATATAAACGGATTAAAGTGGTCTAGTCGACTCACTAGTGAAACCACCATGAGTCCATGACCCACCAACTGTTTATGGAATGGACAGATAGCAAGGGTGCTGATAGAGGATACCAAAATTCATATGTATGTGTGTTGTTCTTTACTTTTCTAATTGTGTGTTTCATACGTATGTATGTTATTCTGCGAGTGTGGATAAATAGACATAATGTTTATTCTCTAATTTTAAGACGGATTATATTTTTCTTTAATTTGTGTTGCGTTACATGGTATCTTCGACAAGTATGATCCTGATTGATCTTTATTTTTTCATTTGATTTTTCGTTCTTTCTTTGCCGATCTTAATTGTTCTTCATGTTGCGATCCTTACCTCCTGATCAATTTGATCTTTGGTGTTTTTGTTACCTCTATTTCTCAGATCTACTTTCTGGTTCTTTTACTCTTCGTTTGTAGTTACCTATATTTTGTTACCTCAAAATAAAGTACTCGTTTGATGTATCTTACGAATTTTACATCCCCATCACAAGTGTCCTTTATTACCAAAATAATAACAATGCTTAGTAACATAAGAAATACGAGTTTCAATGTTAGCTTTTTACGGATCCACTTGCGTTGGAGCTTAACGAGTTTTGTTCTTTCCATCTTTGTTCAACGTTGTTGCTTTATTGATATTAGTAGAAGTGCTTTCATTGATAGTTTCACTTGAAGAGTTTGGCTGAACATGATTCTTAGGCTTGATAAACTTTACTTCTTGACTAAAAATATGAGCATCTTTGTCATTAATGGAAGCCTCTGGTAAAGAATAATTTCTAGCCTTAATGAATTTTACCTCTTTGCTAATAATTGAAGCATATATTCCCTTATAGCCCAATCCTCGTGTATCACGATGATATTTACTTTCTTTTAACATTGAGGTTAATTTGTTTGAGCTATTATTGAACCTTTTCAAGTCCAAATTTTATTCTTCCACGGTCTTGATTTTATCAAGAGCACTAGCTAGATCATCCTCAAGGTATTTTTCTCGAGAGAGATATACACCTTCTTTCTTTTGAAAACTCACTTGTTGAGAGTTAATCCTTGCTTCATATTCAATGTGTTTCTCTTCCAACCTTTTGATATTTTTGAGAGCAAAAGATCACGATCTTTCTCTAATAGTTCGCTTGAGAAAGACTAGCACTTACTTTGTCTTCAAGACTCGTATTTATTGAGAATTTTCCCTCAACCTTTCAAGATCTTGACGAAGACTTTCACATTCGGTTTTCGTTGATTGTAAATCTACTCAAGTTTCTTTTCCCTATTAAGAGATGTACTTCAGTGATTATTGTTAGTAAGCAATTATTTACGGGCTAGTTTCAGCATGGAGGTTAACATATCCACATAACTTGCATCATTACATAGAAGGGTTTATGTTTGAGTCATCGGACATGCCAACAAGACTTAGTTTTAAATCATCATGAGATCCTTCGGACTCATTCAAGATAATATCAAGAGCATTCTGAAATTGATTTGGATAAGATAGAATCATTATCACCGCTCATAACCTCTGATTCATAGAGTGGTTGAACTACCTCTTGTGATACGTTAATTGAGTCTTCATTAATCTTTGTTTTCTCTTAATCTTACTTTGACTCATGTCTTATAGGTTGGATCTCACCAAACACGTGATTGTTAGATCTTTTTTAGTAGTTGCACGCTCCGATACCAATTGAAATGACGAGGGTACTGTGTACACCAAAATATTTTCGATATCAACCTATAAGTCTGATACCTTGCGTGATTTAATATAGACAGAGACTGTCAAGAAGATAGCAAGCCACAAGGTATACACTTAGTATATAGTATTGGTGCAAAACCGAACTCAACTATAGAGATCAACCCAAGTGTTTGGTACTGACATACAAGGGTATTTATTTTAATTTTCATTTAAACAAATTATAATGCGGAAAATAAAGTAAAACCACACAACAAGATTTTGTTAACAAGGAAACCGCAAATGCAGAGAAACCCGGGGACCTAGTCCAGTTTTGAATTAAGTCATTATACAAAAAACACTACCAACCAAGTAAACTACCTGTAGTTACCTAGTTTCCTCAGTATCTCTGTGCCTAAAACCAATCTAACCAACGCATGTGAATTCTAAGATAAAGTCTGCTATCTTAAGTGAAAAGACGAAGGTACCCAAATAAAACACAATCTCTTATTTATGAACCTATAAGTACTTTACCAAGTGTGATCGTCTATGGACAGAGTCGAGACAATACAACAACTTCGGTACACACTTCGTGTAGTTGTCTATGGATACGAGATCGAGACAATACAAAAATAAGGCCACTTGTGTGATTGACTACGGATTCAATATCGAGACGATACGACAACGAAGTGATCACTTAATAATAGGTACGGTAATAATCGAAACTCCATGGGATCAATATCAAATGTTACGGATTAACGTACAACTGCAATTTACTTTAATTATAATAAAACAATTATAATGCATAATAATAAAGTAAATGGCACAACAAGATTTTGTTAACGAGGAAACCGCAAATGCAGAAAAACCGCGGGACCTAGTCCGATTATGAATACTCTCAGAATTAACCCCGGGACCTAGTCGATGAATTTCTTCACTTTTATTCAAGAATTCTAAAAACTCATTTTCTGACTCAGAATCAAAAGCTGAATCAGAATCAACAGATATTTCTGCACGACGGACAAAATTTTTTATATGAAATTCAGAAGTAAGCTCATCAGAGATATCATGTGACACTATGAGAGAATTATTTCCTTGAAGAGAACTTCCATCTTGAATAATTGAATCATCTTGAAACTTGATTCGCGAGCGTTGCTTCCCAGTTTGTTTGTACTTTTTCTCAGGATCCTTTCGACTTGTCGTGTAATCATAGACATGTTTTCTTCATCATGATCAACACAAATTTCATCAGCCCAGGACAAGTTTTATTTTGAAGAAGTCATACTTGTATCAGTTGTGGCTTGAAGTACAAAGTAGTGTTATCTTTAGCCACACTATGCTCGTGATCAAAGATCTTTAACTTTCCAACGAGACTGTTTCAGAAAGTGTTTCAAGGTTATTTCCTTCCATGATGGCGTGTTTCTTAGACTCGTATCTTCTTGGTAGAGATCGGAGAATTTTCATCACAATGTCCTTTTGGGGAATAGTCATTCCTAACGCAAAACATGCATTAACAATTCCGAGACACCTTTTGATTAGATTCAACAAACGATTCCTCATAAGCCATACGAAGATTTTCCCAGTTATAATTTAGGTTTTGAAGCCTATCTTCTTTCTTTGAGGTATCTCCTTCGAATACGCTTTCTAAGATATCCCAAGCATCTTTAGACTTAGTGCACGATGTCATATGGTGTCAAGATTTGGGCTTATGGCGTGGATAATAGTGTTTAACCCGTTCGAATTATGCTTTGCAAAGACTTATCTCAGATTCACTATAAGCTATTGATGGCTTAGTAACAATGTTTTCGTCTCTAATAATTGTTGGCGCCTCGTATCCAATAACTAAAAATTTCCATGTCTCAAAGTCACGGGCTTGTCAAAAGGAACGCATAGCAATTTTCCATCATAAATAATTTGTGCCATCAAATGGTGGTGGTACGTTTATCGATATTGCACTCATATCCATATAGTCAGACTACTTCAAACACATACTTATTAGGTCTTAGCGTGTTTGCATGCTCTGATACCAATTGAAAACGCGGGGGTACCAAAATACACCACCACTTTTTTCTTAAGCAATCTGTATGGACAAACTTAATACAACTCCGAGAGTAAAACTCAATCAAGGAATAGTATCTAGAGTTATATCTCTTTCTCTTACGATTAGAAAGTTTAGAGAAACAAGTCCGTGAACCTAATCACAAAGAGATTACTTGGACGGCACCAAAGACCAATGTCCAAGAATCAATCAAGTCGTATCCAACAAACTAGGATATATCTACTATGATTGATCAACGCACAACCTGCGATATTTCAATTAAAAATATAAACAATATAATGCGGAAAAACAAATAACAAAAATACCGGAAGTTTTGTTAATGAGGAAACTGCAAATGCAGAAAAATACCGGGACCTAGTCTAGATTGAACACTAAATTGTATTAAACCGCTACAGACACTCTACTACCAATTAACTTCAGATCGGAATGTAGTTGATCCCTAAAAGGTATTCCATCGACATACAGCCGCGCTTCTTACGCTCTTGAATCCCAGCAGACTCCGCGCAACCGATTCCCTCAGATGACGTCATACCAACTAAGAGTTGCTTCAACTCAATTGAATACTTTAAACCAAATCTGCCTCCCACGGATTAAGCCTATATGATTGATTTTCTTTTACAATCGAATAACTTGATCAAAGGTGTGGAAATCGATAGCAATAGACAATGTCTAGCTAACCTCAAAATCCAGACTTACGCAACCCGAAGTGCAGCCTAGATTATTATTCACCTCACAAGTATAAAATTTGTGGAATCAATAAAGTTTGAGGCGAAGAGAACTTTGATGATTTCTATCTATCTTGATCGATGGAGCAATCTCTACAAATCGAGTTCCGGAGTTCACAGACTTTTTAAGTTTGCGTACCGGTTTGGAAACCTTAAGACTGTCGCCGATTCCGGAGTTCACATAACTAAATCGGTTTGCGTATAGGTTTGGCAACATTGCCGAAGTTCAGAACACATAACTGTTTAAGTTTGCGTACTCAGTTTGGAAACAAACTCGGTTCCGTAACCACAGATTCAATAATGGTTTGCATTCGAGTATGCATACCGATCCGGTTCACGAGCCACAAAGATTTTCATATGATATACATAAGAATATGTGTACCATTAATTTGTAAGTCGATATATAGCTACTGCGCTACGTGTATAAGTACATGTAATACGGGTTCCGACATATAATAGTTTTCACAGTAAAACTGATACCACTGCCTTGTATCTGAATCTATAGTAGTTCTATATTTCTCTAAATTGATTTGAAACATTCCTGAATAACATCAATGACACATATCAATGTTCCAGGTTATTTCTAAATGATAAACTTGAATCATGATTTTGATTCTGAATAATTAATTGTCCTTAATCGAAATTCATCAAGTATGAACAAATCTTCATTAAGCTTAGTCATTATATTTCGAGAAATTCGTTAACTAATAATTAATTCTCGACTCGAAATTCTTGTCTATGCATAATAGTCTAATTAGTTATGCGACGTCGTCTCAAATGATAGAAAGTGAATATAACTTGAGATATATGTGGTTCATTCTTCACTTACCTTTTGTTGATGAAGTTCTCCAAAAGCTTCGGTTGATATGCGCCTTCAAACGGTAGAACGCAATGGTGACCGTCGTAATCCTCTATTTCTCAACTACATTTATATCATAGTCCGAGACTTACATAATTTTAGACTTGAAATCAAGATATAGTTTTGACAACAAGCTTGTGATAGCAACACTTGTGAGTTCGACCGAGCAATGCTCCAACAATCTCCCACTTTGTCAATTTTAGTGTCAAAACTATCAATACATATGGATAAAAAATAAAGCTTCGACAACTTCTTGAATCCAACATGTCTTGATTTCCTTGGCATCTTCAACTCATTGAACTCTTCGTAACTTCAAGATGCAATGATTCTGAACGTGTTCAACTCAGCATCGTTGTTGTTGAAGAACCGATTCCATAGCGATAACAACTTTTAAAAATAAATACTCTCAATCGTCGTCATACAGAAACATAGTATCAATTGTATCCCAACTCTGAAGTAATACTACGGTGATATGTTTCTCCCTCTTAATCAATACTTACATCTTTTGCATAATAGGCAAAACCTATAGATTATTGATTCACTCCCCCTTACATGATGATCCGTAAACCATATGTATGTAGTATGAAACTACTAAATAATTCTCCCCCTTTTTGTCAATAAAATTAACAAAGGTACAAAAATCGCGGGATCATAATGAATTAAAACAATCAAAAGATATTTCAAGTCTTAAGGAAGTTTTGAGATTCCACATTATAACAACTTTTTTAGATGATATCACATAGAAATAAATACGCTCATCTAGGAGATTAAAAATATACAAGCATCCCCTTTCAAATTCCACAGCCACGCACCCCCACAAAGATATAGCAATTAAGCACAAGTTCATTTATGAAATCTCCCCCATTTGATGTCATTCCCAAGAAAACAACATGAGTGACTTTGCTTTATAAAAATAAGGATTTTGTTGGACATTAACAAATCACATGGATTTTTATCCTAAAATCGAATTAAAACAATCTCTACGCCAGTTACGGACAAAAAGATAATTTTTGATCGATATGACTCAATATAAGAAAATCTTACGGAGTGTGTCAAGCAGTAAAAACACAAAAGTGTGATTACGAGTAGATCAATACTACGAGAAAGTTCTCAAAGAGTTTGTTCTATTCTCCGTTTATAAAAAACATAATAGATTTAACTTCTGAGCATATATGAAATATTAGCTGATTTACGAAAACGTAAAGGCACAAATATTTCATAAGACTTTTGCAATAACTAAACCAATAATGATTACATACTGCAAGTTCATCTTCCAACAACTCTAGAAATTAAATAAATAAATCTAAAAACATTCAAGATGAAAAACGTTGGAAATAGCTATGTGTAATCACAATTTTTAATATACCAAACCCTAGTTATCATTCAAAAATAAGAATAAATTCTTACAAGAAGTTTCTTAGATATGCGTCAGGTTTTTGATTGCCTGAGCAGAGAATTCCTTCTCATTGTTGAAAAACTCATCGATGATAGGATTATTTAGTTTTTCTAAGTCTTCAGAGATGTCTGTTAACTCACTAAGTTCTATCCTCAGTTTACTCAGAGTACTTTTTGACTGAGCCAATGAGTGTTCATAGTAAGTTATTTCATCTAAGGATCGATTGATTCGAAACTTCAAATCATTCCTCTTAGATACGAATTTCTTGACTTTAGACCTAAAATCATTATCTTGTTGACAAATAGTTAAAAGACAAGTTGAGGAAGAACCTTTTTTATCTGCGATTGAAATCTACTTTCGGTTCCTTGACTATTTGATTTCTTCACACAGATAGACGTTGACAGCTTCTATTGCATCCTTCTTGGTGATACCTCTTGTTACAAGAGTCATGGAACCAAAGTTTTCTTAAGAGGACGAGAGTATATAGTTAACCCTAAATAAAGAAAATGATTTTCTCTATCATGGTCTGTGAACCAGTGGACTTATCATATAATGCAGTCCGTGGGCCCAAATGATAATACAAAAAATTTTACTGATTTTTGTAAGTATACAACTTGTGGTTACGCGTTCTCATAGGTTTTATCATAGTTTATCACATAAGATTGAAATATCAACTTAGCTCGAATAAACATAGGTTAGAGCACAAGAGACAGCTTGGACAATACTTAAGGACCATTGATTGGTTATGGAACACGCTTATGTATTCGGATCTTGGAGCAGCTCGACAAAATCACTCATACCAATAGTCATGTGGGATTATTATGAGATGAGTCACACAATGATGATAAAATACAGACAGTAATCAATCATACTTGAGCATCTTCGTCATCACAGGGGTAATGTGATGAGTTTTTGTGCAACCTCATTTTCTCAAGCTAAAATATTGAGGTTGTACACATTACTACAACTAAGTAGTGATAGTGTGAGTAGAACACTTACCGCTCGCGTCACTATGTGACTTTTCAAGGCCCTCTCGTGCATTCAGAATTTTACCTTTTTCGGTTTGTTGTCTCCTCGGTCGGTTTTGAAGTTCTCGGATTATTCTTTAAAAGTTGACTCATTTTATCCATGTCATTCTGAAGTTTAATTATACTTGAGTTATTCTTCTTGAATTTCCGACATTTTTCCTGAACATGTCCCTTGCATCCACAAAAGGAGCAATGCATTGAGATCTCTACTTCAGAAGATTCGGCTACCTATTTATCATAATAAATTGTTTCCTTTTGTACGAGCCAGCAGAATAAAACAATTATTAGTGATAGAGGTCTTGCTGGAGAACCCAATACCATTCGTGTTACCAAAAGACTTTTACCCAAACAACATAGCCGAAGTTCTTGTCGAACTACGACTGAGAGCCTTTGTAGATCACACTTGAGGGTATCAATCTCATTTTCTTTGACATACAAGGTTTCAGCGAACTTCTCATTAAGTCTTTCAAACTCAAGATTTTTCACTTTAAGAGATGATTCAAGTTTTTCCACGGTTTTCTTCAAACTTAGGTGTTTTCGATGAATTTCATCACTTTTATTCAAGAATTCTAAAAACTCCTTTTCTGACTCAGAATCAGAATCAAAAGATATTTTTGCACGAGGGGCGGAATTTTCTGTCTGAAATTCTGAAGTAAGCTCATCAGAGATATCATGTGACACTATGAGAGCATTATTTCCTTGAAGAGAACTTTCATCTTGACTAAATGAATCATCTTGAAACTTGGTTCGCGAGCGTTGCTTCCCAGTTTGTTTATACTTTCTCAGGATCCTTTCGACTTGCCGTGTGATCATAGACATGTTTTCTTCATCATGATCAACACAACGTTCATCAGCCCAGGACAAGTTTTCCTTTGAAGAAGTCATACTTGTATTAGTTGTGGCTTGAAGTGCGGCAGTGCTATCTTTAGCCATACTCTGCTCGTGATCAAAGATCTTTAACTTTCCAACGAGACTGTTTCTGGAAAGTGTTTCAAGGTTATTTCCTTCCATGATGGCGTGTTTCTTAGACTCGTATCTTACTGGTAGAGATCGAAGAATTTTCATCACAATGTCCATTCGAGGAATACTCTTTCCTAACACAAAACATGCATTAACAATTCCAGACACCTTTTGATTAAATTCATTAAACGATTCCTCATCATCCATACGAAGATTTTGCCGGTCAGAATTTGAAGCCTAGTTTCTTTTTCTGAGCTATCTCCTTCGAATACATTTTCTAAGATATCCCAAGCATCTTTAGACTTAGTGCACGATGTCACATGGTGCTGAAGATCTGGGATTATGGCGTGGATAATAGTGTTTAACACGTATGAATTATGCTTTGCAGCACTTATCTCGGATTCACTATAAGCTATTAATGGCTTGACAACAGTGTTTTCGTCTCTAATAACTTTTGGCGCCTCATATCCAATAATTACAAATTTCGATGTCTCAAAGTCATGGGCTTGTAAAAAGGAATGCATAGCAATTTCCCACCATAAGTAATTTGTTCCATCAAATGCTGGTAGTACGTTTATCGAGATTGCACTCCTGTCCATATAGTCAGACTGCTTCAAACACAAACTTATTAGGTCTTAGCGTGTTTGCCTGCTCTGATACCAATTGAAGACGCAGGGGTACCAAAATACACCACTACTTTTTTCTTAGGCAATCTGTGTGGACAAACTCAATACAACTCCGAGAATAAAACTCGATCAAGGAATAATATCTAGAGTTATCTCTCTTTCTCTTGCGATTAGAACTTTTAGAGAAACAAGTCCGTGAAAACATAAGACATTAACTCTGAGTCACTAACATGTGATCAATTAAGTCTAGTATTTTTAGAGAATTAATCAAATGCTAATTATCACGTAGAAATAATTTAAACGCACTTGAAAATATAATCGACATGATTAGTAGATGTACAAGGTAAAAATACATAGCAGTTTGTGAGTCCGTTTAGTCATAGTACGCGTATTGGTTTGTAAGCATTTAACCAAACCGAGTTCCGTAGTTCACAGAACTTTTTAAGTTTGCGTACCGGTTTGGAAACTGTCGCCGATTTCGGAGTTCACATAACTATATCGGTTTGCGTACTGGTAATATGCCAGTTCCGAAGTTGACAGAACAATATCTTGCCCTGGTTTGTATCGGTACCATTCGGTTTTCACAAACCCAAATTTTTTTGATCTCATAATATAATTATCTATTATGATTTATGTGACTTTTAGATATAGCAGGTATCGAATCTAACCTATTTTCTTGATTTATCAAATAATCATAAGTAGATATTGATTAAACACATGTGTGAAGTCACAATAATACTATTATCAATTTAGTATGCATATGAGTTTCGGGTTTAGCTTTTTACTTTGGCACGTAATAGCTAAGACCTTGTCGACCTTTCTATGGTAAAGGTTGACTTGTTTTTTATTCTTTTGTCTTGCAGGGAATAACAACTCACAGAGGGAGAGTTCTACACTGAACTGGTGCTTAAACGTCATATCTTTCTGGGGTGAGTTGTTGAATTTTAATAATCTCCTTCCTGATATCAAAACTTGATCGGTTCGGATCATAGTTTGTTGTATTGAAAAGTGAGGTCACGATTTATTTTGAGTTAGTTAATAGTTTTTCTGTTAAGAAAAGTTGATTTAATTGCCTATTCTTGCTTTTGCTTAACGAAGTACGGTATAATCGTTTTTTTTTTCAATTGGTTCCGGTTTAGGAAAATTAAGTCAAGCCCGATTTTTGTTTTTGCTTAACAAAAGGAGGTTCAATTGCTTTAGTCCAATTAATTCTTGATAAGAAAAATAAAGTTAATTATGATCTTAGTTTAGGCTTATCAAAAGGAGGTACGAATATTCAAGTCTAATTGGTTCCTTGATAAGAAAACTAGTTATCTAACCTAGTTGTCTTGTCTAATTGAGGTACAATTATTTATGAATAATTGGATCCTGATAAGTAACTAAGTTAATTCTGATCTTAGTCTGACATATCAAATTAAAGGGAAAATTGCTTCGGGCAATTGTTTTCTTAATTCTGATTTTAGTTTAGGCTATCAAAATGAGGTAAGAATATTCAAGTCTAATTTTTTCCTTGATAAGAAAACTAGTTATCTAGCCTAGTTTTGTCTTGTCTAAATGAGGTACAATTATTTATGAATAATTAAGGCTAATGTGGTTTACACCCAATACAAAAGAGGGTTGAATTTTTGATAATCTTCACAAATCAAATTGTTAATTCATTGTTAGCACTAGTCTACCTAAAATCTCAACAATGGCACCAAAAACTTCTCTTTTTCTCGTTGGTTTCTTCTTATTAGGATTAACTTTGATTGCTTTCCAATCCATGTAAGTTTAAGGATTGATTGCCCGACCAACACTTTTCGATCAAGTATTTTACTTTTTCTTTATCTTATTACGCTCAAACCTTCGTAAACATGCAGGAATATTTTGGATGCTTTGAATTGGGGAGCTCTAGATGATACGCCTTGTTTAATAGCTGGTGACATTCTATTCCCGCTTATATCTTGTGTTGGTCATCTCATGCTCTGGAGGTATTCGCCAACCGATGATGTCCGTAGGGATTGTATGGATTGGTGTGCATCAATTAAATACACTAATCGGATTGTGCCCAGATGAACGGGGATGAATTAATTCTGATCATAGTCTGGCATATCAAATTAAAGGGGAAATTGCTTCGGGCAATTGTTTCCTTGATAAGATGCTAAACAAATTACTTAGGTAGTTTAGATTTTAGTATTGCTTGTCTAAAATGGTATGTTAAACCCTTGTATTTAAATCTTATAGGTTGTATGAGTTCTTATGAACTTGTAAGATCCTTTCGGTTTGCTTATGTATTTTTTCGTTCTTTGTCATTTTAAGACAAAAAATGGGGAGACATATATGGAGTATACGGGTAATTTACAATCACTGAGAAATGATATATGCGCTGAAAAGTATATATCTGATGAAAGAGTAAAGCATAGACTAAGGGGGAGAAACATATCATCATGTTGTGTAGTATTATATACTACAAAAGGGGAATAACAAAGATGTTTGGATTAAATATCTACCTAGCTTTCCTTTAGGAGGAGTAAAGCTTTTGTTATTCAAATGCGTCAACATCGACATTTTTTTTTTTGAATATGTGTTGTTGAAACTTGGAATGAAGCCTATGAAGAATGAGTTAAGAGATTGTTATGTAACGTAATATCTTTATCTTTTACTTCGTGTATTCTCCATATGTATTAGAGTTTTGTCACTAAAATTGACAACGGGGGAGATTGTTAGAGCATAGCTCGGTTGAACCCTCCCAAGAGTTGGTATGTCAAGGTTGGTTGTCATATTTTAGTATCAAAACTCAAAATTCGCTTGATTAGTTTACAAAAGTCAACTTCGTTGGGTTAGACTAGAAAGTCTAAAGATGTTGAGACATACAAGTATTACTCGGAAGACCTAAAGAATTCGAATACGTATCTATATCAACGAAGACATCATCCTTCCACATGAGGTTAGTAATACAAGACTTGACTTGTTTCAATTTCTATTAAGTTACTTCAAAGTCGTTTAGATTGAAAACATAACATGCGGAATTATATACATGAAACTCTAGTATTAGAGACTTGATCATCTTATTATGATCAAAGTATCAAGGAAGAATATACAAGTTGTTTTACTATCTTGGTATATTGAATTACGAATAATGCTTATCTTTTGGACTTCGTAATTGTGACATAAAAATAATCTTTGTAACGTGTTTACTAGATTGTGTAATGAAATTAGAATTGATTTCATGCCCAGAAAACTATGTTTGATTACATAATTTAAGGAACTAGACTTACTAACTTGTTTCGTAGTTGAAAGAAATCAATAGGATTGGTGGTCCGGTATTCATTGAACATCTAAGGCATGACCGATCCCTACTTATGTTGGGAACCATGGTAAAACCGATCCTTACTTATGTTGGGAGTCAAGGTAGCATCGATCCTTACCTATATGGGGTTCAAGGTAGGACCGATTCCTACCTACATTAGGAACCGATCCCTATATGCAAAACCGATTTTTATAGTGTACACATACACTTTAAGATTTGTGCGGTTTTGAAGATTGGGTTTGCAAAATATGAAAGTTCAAGATGTCGACATGGTGCAGTGATGAAAAAAGATGATGTGAAGATGGAGTAAGTGGAGAAAGGAAGTGTGAAGAAACCATCGAAGCTGAGAATTCGCACTGTGTGGAAAGGACTAGTGGCAAATTTCGGAGACAATTCAGATTATCTTCGAATGCCTATATAGATTCAATCAGGGGTGTTTTGAGGATAACCATCTCGAAAATACTTGAAATATAGAAGGGTTGTCAACATATACGAGGAATTAGGCCTGTCAATATTTGTCCGATATCCGGAATCCGTTTCCGAATATTCGAGATCCTATACGATTTTATCCGTTGTATCGGATATCGGATATCAGATCGGATATTTTATCGGATATTTCTTCCTTAACATATCGGAAACGGATTAGACCCCATCCGAAATGTTAATATCCGATATCCGGAATCCGTTTCCGAATATTCGAGATCCTATAGGATTTTATCCGTTGTATTGGATATCGGATATCAGATCGGATATTTTATCGGATATTTCTTCCTTAACATATCGGAAACGGATTAGACCCCATCCGAAATGTTAATATCCGATATCCGATAGTATAGGAACTTATTTGTAATTTATCCTAATTTCGAGTCTACTATCGGATAAATATCCGATAAGTGTCAATTATGAAAATGTTTTACAAGGGTTTTTAAGCTTTTTTGGTATAACCGAATATTATCGGATATCCGACAGCTTAGCCTATCGGAATGGATATCTGATTTTGATATCCTATAGGATATTATCGGATATCGAATATCCGGTAGTGCTTAACCTGTCGGATATCGGATTTCTAAATATCCGACGGATATTCTTCCATTGACAGGCCTACGAGGAATCTTCTGCTACCGTAACTTCAAAAGCAGAAATCTGAATGAAATCAAAATAATTAGTACTTACTAATCACAACTCCAGTACAAAGGCAACCGCATTTTAAAATTTATTTGTTGGATAGCAGTGAACAGGAGGACACTATTCATAAACGGGCAAACCAGGCCTAGGCAGGTAGGAACAATTTGAAAGAAGAAAGAGAGCCAAACGACTGTACATAAGATAACATGCTCAAATCCCTTGTACTTCGGAAAGCCTCTAAAAAGTTGAGTTTCACTTTTTCCTCTTTATCAAATTTTATCCATATTCCACTCGAAGATTTGTTCATGGATACAGAAATACCAGACAACATACCAGGATCTAGTTTCTAATTGAGATTCGATATCTGGTTAGCATTGTAATAGTAATAACTAAAGCAGCGACCAATGCTTTGAAGAGTAAGACTCGGGCTCCATCCCATGTGAGCTTCAATTAGTAGTACATATTGTAGGCAATCTTTGAGTCAATATCTGTGGTGGACTGCTTAGCATCGCTCTTACCTGTTAAGACTAAAACTACCCTCACTGCAATAGAAAGATTTCGTCGTCCCTAACTGAGTGCCAGCTATAGCATTGGAATCCTGCATAAGAACACAACAATAGGACATACAGTCTCTAACATTCTTCAGTTCACTATGTAAAAATAAGTTAAAAATATCCATATTCCTCGAGAAATTCATAATTGATTGTCAGCAAAATTAATGGATGGATTGATGGATGGGATGGAATGAAGTAGATAAATGATTGCAGAATGGAGCAGTAACATGTTTAGTTGATGGATGAACTGTTGAGAAGTGATTAGGTATGAATGAAGCTGCTCTATTAATCAAGTATTCAAGTGTTGTGATATAAAGAAAAGGCAGCGCATGTCATGAAATGCGATCTTACAAGAGCATAAATGAAAACGACGACATGATCCTAATAACATCAATGCAAAATTGCAAACACGAGTAACATAATATCTTATGTCTCCTACAGAAAATCCAACAAATAACCTAACAAGCTAACAATGCACCATTTCTTCCCTTTAATATGGATTAAACAATGTGTAACCAAGATCCTCATTCACCCAAGCCTCTCAAATGCACCAGTAAATGCATGATAGCAATATAGAATCATCCAACAATGGAATAGCTGACAGTAATCTAAGATATTATCACACAAAAACATGCTAATGATGATGATGAGATGCATGGAATGCATCTAACATGTAGCAGAAACAGTCTGGTTTTCATCTAACATGTAGCAGAAACAGTCTGGTTTTCCTAATTTTCTCTATTTGTCACGAGCAATTAAGGGCAGAAAGTTCATCCCTTTGAGGCTTTAAGCTACTGCTGGTAATTGGACCCATTGGCTTCGGGTGTACTGTTGCCTGCAATCCCATCCTTCCGCTTCCCAAAGGGGTTTTTCGAATATGTTTCTACCCGTCAAGAAAAACTTAGCCAAAAATACAAGTTTTCTGTGATCAGTTATACAGAAGAAGAAAAAATTAATTTGATGGAACAAAATATATATATTCTTTTTTTTATTCATTTGCCAAAAGATGTTTCCTAAAGCTAATTTGCTAACCAACAATGCGCACAAAAATAGTGCACTGTGTGTGTGTGAGAGAGAGAGAGAGAGTATGAAAAGGATATTGTATTCGCATTCCGCCGCGTCCAGAGCTTGGGATAACAGCACCTTGCAAAGTTTGGTGCACATTAACAGCATTACCAACGTCCTGTATAAACCACGAGCAAGCATATAACATTGGAAATAAATAAGCTTTTATAACATATGTGCATCAGAAAAATCAGTGTTTTCGATTTTGCATTAGGTATAATAATAAGCTGCAAGTAATCAATAATAAATTTACTGCTTACTCTTTCAGAATACTATATAGGCATACTACTTACGTCAAATTCAATGAAACAGACTGTATTCCTTTCCTGCCTCAACATCTTCATTTGCTTAAACCCAGGTCGCCTGTATAACCATAACCAAAGAGCCAACATTACGAAGTATTAATAGGTACAAGACAATAGACGGTAACCACTGGTTTAAAACTCGTACAGAAAACCAAATCAAACAGATTGATAATAGGAATCATTATTCCACAGTTTACAAAGTGATCCAGGAAAGAGAAGATTCATACACGCTAAAAATTCCCTCAACTCTTCCTCCACTGTATTTTCTCCAAGATTCCCAATAAAGAGAGTGTTGCAAGGAGGGTTATCTTTTGTGTTCTGCGGGAAAAAGAGTAAAAGAATAAGCTAGTATGGCAATAGTAGTCAGTTTGAACAAAGAAAACTGGCACAATTCAGGCATCAAAAGTAAACGACTAGTTCGAGATTCTAGAGGTAACAAAACAGAAAATTTTTGGTGGAAGTGAGAGGCCAGAAATTGATACTACCACCTCCTAATGTAGCTTTAATGCTACTGGAACTTACAGTTTCGCAAATGAGAAACACAGCTTCTGAAAATCTAATTGGTATGTGGATTCAAAACACAAACAGTAATATAAATAAAACAAAATGCCAAAGCCCCCTGATCGATGGAGGTGAGGATAAGATTATAGCATCACCTGGACTGGTGCATAACCACCGGGTGGCGGTAGAGGGGCTGGTGCAGTCATCGCTAGTGGAGGCACGGGGTATCCTCCATAAGGATCATATGGTGGAGGGGTGGAGCCATGTACCTAGTCAATTTCAATTAGGCATGGTTCAAGAGACATGTACTTGCACCAGATAATTTAAAGATTGAATTATTAGGTCCTATATTTTTGATCGCGATTAAAAGGCTTTACAAGCAAAAAAAACACAAACTTACCCTTGGTGTCCCCAAACAGGTGGAGGAGGAGGAGGAGGGTGAAAAGGAGATGGACTTGCATAACCTGTATGTGTGTAATCACCACCAGTTCTCAAGCGTTTACTTTGATCAAAAGAACTTGCATCAGCAACAACACCTACAGATTGAATACAGACAGCATTACATCAAAATAGTTGGAAAACCCATCTATGCAACACATCGACTTTCGCAACCACTCAAGTTTACTTAAAGCAGGTCAAATCATTTGAGAAGTAAAACAATTGGGGGTGTTCGGCAAGGCAGGGTGTTCGGCAAGGCAGTTAATGGTATTGGATCAGGGCAGAACTGGATTCTTAGCATACTATACAACACCACTAAATTTATGAAGTATGAATTCTAATCTAATCCTCTCCGAAACAAAGCATAACTCAAACATTGTAGATTAGCAAACCAAGTTAAGTTTCCTTACAAGGTAACAGTTTTATGCAAGAGCTTATCAGTCAGACTACTGGCTTATTTGTATGTAGTATTAGACAACTTTAATTTAAATGGATCCACTGTAGTAAGGTTACTCCCTTTCCCTTATTTATGTTATGCACCTAAAAGTTGAGTTCGCCTGCAGTATTCTGTTGTCATTGTTATCGCTGTCTGGCACCTCGTTATTTATGGATGAAAACAACATGATGTTGGGTACTTATCAGCCAATCTGAGAAAGTTGAAGCCCTAAACTGGTTTATTCAGACACCAAATAAAATCCTTGCATACATACCAATAGGAAGTCATAAACCAAGGTTAGCATAGGCCCCTTTAAATTCTTGTCTAACTGCAATCCATTCCGCAAAAACTTCACTCTATCCACTACTCGGATCCCTATAAACTTCAGACTTCCATTCTCTACACCCGATTCAATCTCACACCATAAATTTGTTCAAGAGGTTTCTATGTGTGTATGTCTATCTATATAACTAAGTAATAATAATACTACCAATTTAACACATATTCACACATATTCACAAAGAATATTTGATAGTGAAAGCTTTGTGGACAGAATAGAAAACATAAGACATTAGGCCTACTTTCTAATATACACTACTCTAAATTCTTTCATACTTTCAGTTCCAAACTACAAATCCTTGTATAATAAGCTAATTTCAAGAAGTTTCTCTAGACTAGAGTCTACCAACTGCAAAATATTATAACAGCTTAAAGAAAGTAAGAACTGACCTCTTTTGACAAAAAGATTCTTCTTTGCCATCTCAGTATGCAAAACAGACTTAGATTCTGCATCAAAAACCATCTCCTGAAAAATAAAGTAAGAAGAAACCATAAGAATATAAGGAACGCCCTTGAAAAAACAAATAAAACCTAGAAAAGAAAATTAGTCATCACCTGCAAAGCCTCTCTAGCACTAAGAGCAAAGTGGGAATTAGTAAATAAAGCAAAACCCATCGGCTGTTCTCCTTTGAAGTTCACTTGAGATGCTTCATAACCAGGTAACCATCTTAATAAATTTTGTAATTCCCTTTCTTTTACATCTTCTGGTAAACCAGATATGAATATGGTGCGAACCTGCAGAAACACCCGATTTGTTAAATTTCTAGGGCAAAAACCATCAAAGAACGAGAAAAGACAGAAATAGAAGATTTTTCTTATTTTTTTACTTCTTCAGGAGGGGTACGATTAGGGTTTTCGACTGGTGGAGGAACTGGTGGAGGTGCAGGTGGCCATTGTTGTTGATGATGGTGGTGGTGGTGATAAGGATGAATACCAGGACCTGACATCTCTAACCTAGGGTTTTACAGTTCCTTCAGCTAATTTGCTTTCTTTTTTTCGCTCTTCGAAGGTTGTAAGACAGCCTTGACAAGCGACAGTAGAAGACCGATAAGCGATTGCTTATCTTTTAAGCGTACAAGCAATTTCGATTTCCACCAGAACTAGCTATACACATCGAGCGGTCCCAAAAACCATCCACCGTCACCTTTATATCACCCGTGAATAGTGTAGTTTGACAGAACTATTCATGAGCCAAATACAGTAGTAAGCCAAAACTTGAGAACCAAAGCAATATTTAAAGTAAACATTGTTGCGTAACATAAGGAAAATAACTCGCTAAATTGGGGCCTATGCCACTTAATTGGGGCCTATGGATTTCTTCATCCACCCAATACAGAATGATAAGGGGTGTCTAAATATTGTAAAAATACTAAACTAACCCTTAAAGAAACCTTAATTATTCTAACACAAATACAAATACAAAATCATAACTTAATTAACAAATACAAAAATCATTAATCAAAATTTAATTTATTTTTCAATTTCCATCAAAACCAAAACTAAATCTTAATCAATCACAAACAACAATTAAAATCTTTTTTTGTTGTTTGTAAAAAGAAAACCCAAAAACAGACAATTCAAGTGATTGAGTTAAATCCCTTTAAACCATTCCTTCTAAGAGATACTCTACAATGATTTACCTCTAAATCTTAAAAATTCACTCATCAAGTTTTTTGAAAATCCACCCAGAATCGGTTTATATGTTCAGCATAGTAATCTCATTGTAATCTTAATCGGATTTTAATGTGAACCTACATAAACCGATTATGGGTTAATGTGATGAACATCAACTATAATCGGGTTACATTAATACACATATAAACCGATTCAGGATTCCTGTTCGGATCATTTTGGACCATATGTAACCCGGTTGTTTAGTTAAAAAATCTGTGTACCCTTTTCTTCCATTAATCGGATTACATTATCCTCCATATAAACCGATTCTGAAAAAGCTGCAACAAACTAACTCCTGAATCGGACTCTATAAATGAATAAGAAGTCTGATTTTGTTACAAATTTCTATAAATGAGCCCAAGTTACCCAAAAAAAGAAAACCACTTTCATTCATTAAGGTTGGTTCAAGTTTGCAAAATACAATATAAGAAAGCGACAAAATATAAGCATCTGATAGATCAAGTTTTTAACATAAGGAAAATACTCATTCCAACAAATGGAGACCATCGAATTGATCCGGCCCGATCAATTCCTCCCATCGCCTCATGTTGGGATCGTATTTTTTTAGCCACTCCTTGGTGACCTCCGAGACCTCATGAAACCCATCTAGCGGTTCACGTACTCTAAGACCGATATAATGTATGTTGTTATGGTTGAATAAAACAATTCTCCGATCCTTAAGCGATTCATCCCAAATGGTGTATTTTGGTGCGTATGTATAACATGATCCCTTACCAAATAGATGAACAACGCAACTCCACGTTTCCGCCAAGATATGACCACATAGAGTCACTTTGCCTTCCAATACTTGCTTCCTCATTGTGTATCCGTGTTGATCGGCTAACCATTGAGATTGTTCCATAACCGCTCTACCATCCAATGACCTCCTCCTAAAGGCTGCTCTTACCGTGTAAATTTGCCTCAAAGTGGACAAGTTATCCTTATCATCCTCCTTAATCTTCCTAAGGATGTCACTTGGTTTACACGCTTTCATCAACCTCACCGTTTCCAATTGATCTGGTTTCAACCCACAAACGGCCGCGTGTCCAACAAGAGATTCCGGATCATCATGATTGTGACAACCATTCATCACTTTAGAGACTTGTATACCTTACTACCATCGGGTCTCTTGGGTCTATTAACTATAATCTTAAACGGGCAACCATACTTCTTTGATTTAGTAATGTATTCCCTTGTCGTATTCTTCACGTACAGTCTTTCCTTTGCCCAGTGACTTTCTTTCTTTCCACCTCTCTCACAAACAATTTCCAAATTTCATATCATTATGTGATATATAATATATAGAGAAATATATATCACAATCAAGGAAAAAAATGCATGTGTAAAAGAAGACATGGATTTTCTTAACAAATCAAAAAGGGGGTAGTTTAGATATACCTTATTTTAGCTTTCCTTACTTGATGTAGAGAACAAGAAGAACTAGTAGAGATGAATGATAAATTTTTAGTGGAACTAGTAATTGTAGTTGATGTAGAAAACAAAATTTTCTTCCTTGATTGATTAAACAAAAACTCATTTGGTTAGAACAAGGTGCTAATAACGTGTTTAAGTTTATTGTAAATGAGAGACAAACATAATAGAAGCAAAAGTAGGGGAGAAGGATCAGTAGTGTGTTCTTATTATTCATTGGGTTTTCTCTTTAAATACACAACATAAAGAATAGGTGGGAAGTAGTGTAATTGTTACATGTGTTGGTAGTAGTAAAGAAAGTACACCATGTGTCAATCATGTAGATACAAGTACATGCACCATGCCACTTATATCACTACAACATGATAAGAATTATGCATATGTTCAAATTATGTCGACATCTAAAACTTTCCTATCTAGCAAACCCTAATTCCAAACTCACAAAAACCTTAAATTAATCTGTGAATAATGGAAATCGGTTTTGTTCTTGGGACATGTTCTACCATGACTCCTAACATAGGCTAGGATCGATTTTACCAAGTCTCCCAATATAGGTAGGGATCAGTTTTACCTTGACTCCCGACAAATCTAAGATCGGTTCTACCAAGACTTCCGATATAGGTAGGGATCGCTTCTACCTTTACTCTCAACATAACTTAAGATCGGTTATACCTGAATTCCCTCTTTAGGTTCGAATTGGTCATCCAATAGATCTTCCTAGAAAACCAGAGACCAAAACACCTATTGATTTCTTTTCGATTACGACACAAGTTCGTATATCTACTTCCTTAAACCAATGTAATAAAACATAGTGTCCTAGGATGAAATCACACTTATATCCAATACATAATTAAGTAACAATTTACATATATTATGTCGATGTCGCATTTACGAAGTTCAAAAGATAAACGTTATAATTCCTTGATACTTTGATCATACTAATATGACCAAGTCTAATACTAGAGTATCATATATATAACCTCGCATGTGTTTTCAATCTTACACAACTTCGAAAGAAATGATAGGAATGGAAACAAGTCAAGTCAGTATTACTATCCTCAAGTGGAAGGATTTTTTATAGGCTTTCGGGAACACCTATATATAATAACCGCAATTGCACGTCGTCTACAATGTAGACAGCGGCAAATACGGGTCGAACCCACAGGGAGCGGTGGAAATACGTAACCAATATCTCTAATCGACTAAGAACCAATAATATTTTTGTGAAAAGACGAGGGTACCCAAATATACCACAATCTTAAACTTTTCCACCTATAAGTCTTCTTACCGAAAGTGATTGTCTATGGACTGAGTCGAGATAATATAACTAACCGGTATTCATACTTTGCGTGATCGTCTATGGATACGAGATCGAGACAATACAATAATCATAGTGTGATTACTTGATAATAGGTTCGGACTTAACCAAACTCTATAGGATCACTATCAACTAATACGAAGTTAACGTTTGTGTAATTTACTTTAAATTATAATAACAACAATTATAATTGCGGAAAACAAAAGTAAATGACACAACAAGATTTTGTTAATGAGGAAACCGCAAATGCAGAAAAACCCCGAGACCTAGTCCAGAATTGAATACTCTCAGAATTAAGCCGCTATAAAAAATCAAACCAACTTCGTATAGTTGAGACCAAGCAACTAAACCTATAGTTCACCTAGTTTCTTCAGTATCCCTGCGCTTCCGACATTTGATAAGTGCACGCACTTGAACAATTCCTTTGGATCTAATTCCAAACAGTAAAGGAACAACAAATTTGTTCGGTAACAACTCTATTCAATCTCAGTAATATAAGTTAGACAAAGGCTCTTATGTTTAATCCAATAAACTCCTTTGTCGGGTTTAGATCTATCTATCCAACAACTACAAAAGTAGCAGAGTTTAGATATTGCAATCAAATATAGAATCTACCAAGATACTATATAGTGATGCCGATCTACGCAACTAATCAATCAAATCTATCAAGGATAAACCGATTATAGTTGGATCCCAGCCGATCAAGTTTTGTGCACACCAAAGATTATGAAACCAATAAGAAATCTTCTTTGTCTTCAAATCTTCTTTAATCTTCAATAAACACCTGCACACCACAACTTGAATCTCTTGTGATCAATCACGCATAGAACGGAGTCTGTTAACAATGGATTATCACAAGACGTCTTTAGATCTACAAACAGTTCTAAAGATCCCGTCGATACTTCGATCTAGTTTGAGTGAATCTTATATCAGAAGAGAAGATTCTCAAGAATAAACAAACTAGGTGCAATCAAAGTTCAACAACCGTTAGTCAATCAAATAAAATCGAAATTTAATAATACTACAATTATCTAGTTTCCCACCAACGGTACTCGTAGAGCTTCTTGATCCTACAAAAGTCTTTAAACGAGCGGTCGTAAGAGATTTCGCCTAATTAGGGTACTTTCCTCTCCGAATAGACGGATCCACTAGTCACAACACAACAAGGTAGTTTTGCTGGCTCTTAGGATAGTTTGCTCGAAATGCAAACTTGAGTATTTATAGACCAAGGAAGTATGGACACCAAGGAATTTCCAAAACCGAAATATTCTTAAGATATGCAATAAATGCCCAAATCGGTTTTCATAATTCCAGGAAATGCTCTGTCCAATATTAACCGAAATCTCACTAGAAAATCTCTAATTAGTAAATGCACATTACCAATTTTTATTTTCCAAAGATATGCATTTTAATTGCTGGTAATTAAAAGCATATAAAATTAATAACCTTAATTAAAAGATTCTCAATTTATTTCGGTCCGGGATCTCCTTGAGCTATTAAGGAATATCTTTGAACAATAAATGATAAGAGTTACTGAACATGTTCAAAGTATGTCGACATCTTTTTCTTTGTAAATCCTTTTTCATATTTACAATCTTGGAACCGATTATACCACACTTCCAAACAAGTTTAGAATTGGTTCATCTGACTTCCAAGAACTATGTGATTGATCAAATATCAATACACTAATCATGGGTTTACGGTTCTAGCAAACACAAGGATCGGTTCTACCTTAATATGGTTCTTGGGACCGGTTACATCGATTACAGGATCGATTCGTCAATTACCAGGACCGGTTACCATATTCTCATGGTATTACTTGTGATCGGTTACACTAGTCACTATGATCGGTTACACCAATTACCAGGACCGGTTACGCCAATTACAAGGATTGATTACAACTCTTTTGTGATTGGTCATACCAATTACCAGGATCGGTTACACCAATTACAAATATTTATCATACCATCTAAGGTGATTACTTAGGATCGGTTACACTAATAAAACTCATACCAATACATAAGTCAGGCATTGTGACTAGTTTTACCAAGATACATAACAAGTTATGATCGGTTCTACTAACTCACACATATTGGTAATCCAAAGATATGCAATGAATAACAATACCAATAAGCCTAGTGATTTCCCTTTCGATTCATAAAACAAGTTCATGAATGTACTTCCTTTAAACAAATGTAAACATTCTTTCCTAGGATGAAATCTTCACCTTTACCCATACACATAATCACAATAGCATTCATACGATTATGTCGATGTCTTATATACGAAGTTCAAAATATAAGCGTTATACTTCGTATTCTAATTCCTTAACACTATGTCTAGTAGAGTATAATCATTTACAGCTTCGCAATTATGTTTTCAATATAGCACGACTTGAAAGATACGTTAGGAATGAAATAGTTCAAGTCACAATATTACTAACCTCAATAGGAAGGATGATGTCGTCGATGTAGCTTGTTACTTCTTCACATTCTTCAAGTCTTCGAGTAATACTTGTATGTCTCATAATCCTAATCTTTCTAGCCTAACCTATACGAAGTTGTCTCTAATATATAATCAAGCGACTCTTTAATTGGGTTCAACCGAGCTATGCTCTAGCATTTTGGATTTTTGAAAGAATAATAACAGAAAAGTAAACTAAACTAATAATATAAGTGCATTGGGAGAATCAGTAACCAGGGTTTATCGTATCCACCACTATTTCTATTCAATTACTGAAATAAAACATAACTCATGAATAATTATTTATCATCTATTCTATCGACATCACCTATTATATGTATTAGAGTCGCAATATCACTGGGACACCCTAAGCATGGCACATCAAAAGACTAAATCCAAGCATGCACCATCAAATTGTATTAGTGAAAAAATTATACGAAACTAAATATAGGTTCGCAGATAATACCTGGCTATTCTAAGCATATCCCATCAAAGGAATTAAACCAAGCATGAAATATCAGACAATGAGACAAATATATTTGTTATCCTAACAATTATGCACAAGGGTTCTACAAAACCGGTGAAGCGACAACTCATATTTCGATAAATTGATAAACAATATTAAGAATTAATAATATTCAATTCATAATGGTCATTCGCTCAATCAATCAATTCAAATAGCCTAATTGAAAAAGCGGGGGTACAACAACCTCACCCAATATTTCGATTAGCAATCTGTATGGACTAACTCTAATATACTTTTAAGAGAATCAACTAGACAGTCAGACTTAATCTTAATAAAAAGTATATTAAGGAGTTAATATCTCTATCTCTCGATTTGATCTTTACTCAAGCAAAGGAAAATCTGCGAGTTTTTATCAAATACTAGAGAGATAAACTTGGATGGTACCAAAGACCAATATCCAAGTGTCAATCAATGTAAATCAACAACTAAAGGTTGGATATTCTAATTGATTGATCTTAACGCACAACCTGTGATATTTCAATTATATAACGAAATATAATGCAGAATAGAAATAACACAGACGCCAGAAGTTTTGTTAACGAGGAAACCGCAAATGCAGAAAAACCCCGGGACCTAGTCTAGATTGAACACCACACTGTATTAAGCCTCTACAGACACTAGCCTACTACAAACTAACTTCGGTCTGGACTGTAGTTGAACCCTAATCAATCTCACACTGATTCAAGGTACAGTTGCGCTCCTTACGTCTCTGATCCCAGCAGGATACTACGCACTTGATTCCCTAAGCTGATCTCACCCACAACTAAGAGTTGCTACGACCCAAAGTCGAAGACTTCAATAAACAAATCTGTATCACACAGAAAATCTACGATAATAGATAAATCTGTCTCCCACAGATAAACCTATGAGTTTTTGTTCCGTCTTTTGATAAATCAAGGTGAACAAGAACTAATTAATAACCCGGACTTATATTCCCGAAGAACATCCTAGTATTATCAATCACCTCACAATAATCTAAATCATATGGTAGCGAAACTAGATATTGCGGAATCACAAACGATGCGACGAAGATGTTTGTGATTTCTTTTTATCTTGCCCTATTAGAGATATAATCTCAAGTCAATTATTCAATTGAACTCGTACGATAGAAAATGGCAAGATCAGATCGCTCAACTACAAGAGAAGTAGTATCGTCTGGCTTCACAATCCCAATGAAGTCTTTCAGTCGTTAACCTACAAGGTCTTGAGAAGAAACCTAAGGTTAAAGGAGAATCGACTCTAGCAAAACCAACTAGTATCACACAGGAGGTTGGTGCGCGTCGTTTACACAAAAAAATTAATTACTTCTTTCCACACAATTAACTGGTAATATAATGGCAAGGAGTTCGTTCCCATGAAGAGCAGGGAGTTTCTAGTTGTTTAAAAGTAACCGAAAGGGGGGTTTTTAGATTTAAAATTAAAGTAACTAATAAAACAAAATGGTAATACGTTACTGTAAATAATAATAAAGAAGATGATTAGGGAATCATTCGCCGTCACTGAACCGAAGCTTAATTAAATACAAATTTATTCCTTGTTTAACTTATACTGTTACCAACCGTAGAATAGCAATAAGCTCTGCTATCCCCCTGATTCCTACTGCCACTGGATACGGAAGCGCTCGACTACCAGATTCTATCCAACCAACCCTCCAAGAATAAGCTCTCAAGGTGTAAATTAGTCGAATGCTTTACACTTTGTGAATCAGGTTGATCCTAGCTGTAGGATCAGAATATCGCGACATCAATACTTCGAGAGATCAATAAACGACAGCATTGCGAAAGTGTCGCAAAACGAAACACAATGAATGACGAGAGCTAAAACACGAGAAAGATGTGAAGACTTAGCGAGATTTAGAAGAGTTGCGAGATTATATATTTGTATACTTGCGATATTTCGCAAGTCATTCCCGAAAATAAAGGACAGCTTAGCTGTCATCCATTGTGTACTACCCTATATAAAGAGTCGAGCAAGTCTGTTGTGAGTGATCTTTTTTCGGGTGTTAGGCAAGTCATTAGGAGAGAGAAAGTTTGTAGTGATTGTAATTTCTTTAGCTCTTTTCCATTTTATCTTGTAAACATTCAAGGAATTAATCAATAAAAATCATTATTGTTCATCTTCAAATGTCTTAGTTGTGTGGATTCTTGTGAGGGGTGTAGTGTAGGATTTCCTGCAACTACATATTGGCGCTAGAAACAGGGAGAGAGTAAGGATTGACATCGTGATTTGAAAGAATTTGGAGTAGTAGGGAAGGAATTTCATATAATTTTCAACAGTTTACCAAAATTAAGAAATGGCTAGAAGGAGAAATGTATCCGAGCAACCAACAACTGTTAGAAGGAGTAGAGACTTGCCGGAGAAGGGAGAAATGAAATGGGAGAATCCTCAAGAAGGAACATAAGGAATAATGAAGAAAATCAAATTCAATCACCAATTCAACCAAAGAGCGGATAGAAGCGTGGATTATGATAGAGTAAGCGTGCATACTTGGAGATCGACTACGTGGACGAAAGGGGAGAAGAACAACAATTGGTAAACAATGGACAAGAGGAGAGAGACCGAGAAGGGATTGGAGAAATAATTCATGGAAATGAAGAGATCGCGGCATTAGAGGCGTTGAGACAAATAATACATGAAGAAAGACGATTAGAGGCAGAGGAACGTGCAAATTTAACAAGACAGAATCATGAATTGAGGATGGAAAACATGAGATTACAAAATAGAAGGTCGAGAAGCACTACAAGATCAAGTTCAAGATCAGTTAGAGAGGAAAGAAGGAGAAATTTACCTATAGAAAATGTTGATGAAGAAAACCAAGAAGAAGCGCAAAATCCAGGCATAGAACATTGCGAGAGAAGAGAAATGATGGAAGATCGTTATGTTCCACGTCCCGAGACTTTTCAAAATGCACAGAATGATGGAAATCGAGGAAATAGGCAGCGTCAGAGGCAGAATAATCCAATTGATGAAGAAAATCAAGAAGCAGGAAGAAGAATATTGCATGGGAGAGAAGCACAGAGTAAGCAAAAAGAGATTGAGGATGAAATTGAAAGACATTATGTTGAACAAGCACGTCTAGCTCGCGAGAGAGAAAGATTGAGAGCAGAAATGGAAGAACAGGAGTTAGAAGAGGCAATTCGCCAGAATAATCATGATAATCGAGAAAGAAGGCGAGAACGAAATCGCAATAATGATAATATTAATGAAGAATATGAAAGAGCACAAAGGAGAGCTGATAGGCAACAAAGAAGAGAAATTGATAGATATATGTGCGAATTCATGAAAGAAGTGAAGGAGAAGATCGCAGAGAAAGACGAGAAGAGAATGATGAAAGTCAAAGCAGACATGAACGTAGGAGAAGAGAAGCGGAACTAAAAAGACCAATAGATGCAAATTCTGATGTAAATGAACAAATTTTGAGAGAATTGGCAGAAATGAGAGGAATGATGAACAGTAAAAGGGGAGAAGGAAAGAGACAGTTGGATGAAGCCATAGAAGAAGCTGCGAAAACTCCATTCACACAAGAGATACAATTAGGAGGAATACCACCGAAGTGAAACTTACCGACATTAACCAGCATTTTCGATGGAACAACTTGCGCGATACAAGATATCAAAGCTTATATGATATGTATGCTACAATGGGAGAATCATGATGCTATATTGTGCAAATATTTTGCATCAAGTCTGACAGGAGAAGCTTTGAAATGGTTTGAAGGGCTACCGAAGAATACAATAACATCTTTCAATCACTTGCGTGCTATATTTTTAGGGGCATATATAAGTAATAATTCCTCGCGACCAGGTATTGAAGATGTATTTGGGTTAAAACAAAGGGTTGGTGAAAGTTTGAAGCATCTAACTGTGAGATGGAAGACAATGTGTAGCGAAATGGCTGGCCGCGTGGAGGAGAGATATCTCATCTTATCATTCATTAATGCTATGTTCGCGACAAATCTGTTATATATTCAAATTTTTAGAGTCAAGAATACAATCACAATGACTGAGTTGCGAGAACTTCAGGAGGAGTATATTGCTCTAGAGGAAAAGCAAAATGAGATGGAATCATACCCTGTCGCGAATACAAGTTCAGGAGCTGCGAATGCAAGTTTGTTACCCAAATTGATAAACACTATGGCGAGTACCTCGCAAGGTCAACAAGGAATGAGGATACCAGATGATGGTCAACAAAAGTTGGTAGCCATGGGAAGTCGCGATCAGGAAGAATTTGAAAGAGAAAGAAATTTCTATAACCGTGGCGGAAATAATAAAATTCAAAGGCTTGATCAGCCGCAAGAAACCTATGGAGGTCAGAGGCATAATCCGCAAGAAATCTATGGAGGTCAGAGGCATAACTATCATAGAGGGCAGCGAGGTCATAGGGTAGTTTGGGAAGAAATCAAGATGCCTCCATTAAACGCTAGCGTGGAGAAAATATGGGAAGCTATAATCTTGATGGAAAACATACTTGCACCATGGAACATGGGGAATGAACCGCCTCAGTGTTAGAAGTCATGAATTTTGTTCCTATCACCATTTTCATGGACACCTAACGAATGATTGTAGGAATATAAAAAGAATCATCCTCAGAATGATAGACCAAGGGAAGCTAAACCAATTCTTAAAATGTGAAGAGAAGACTCAACCATTACCAACACCTCCAGAAATTCACAGAGTAAATACAACAAAAGGGAAAGAAACATTTGTAGTAGAAGTTGGAGCGAAGGCCAAAAACTTGTTCTCGCAATTCTATCGTACATTCGTACAAAGACAATCGAAGATTTTCATGATAGTGTTCTCGGTAGGGTTTTCGCAAGAGATGCTGACAATAAGGAAGTAATGAACATCGCGAAGACATCGCCACTAAAAGAATGGCAAACGCAGATTATTTTTTTACCGCGTAAGAGGTACCCGAGGGTGGCGAGATGCATGTGAGTCCATTAGTGGTAAGATTGGAAATTAACCCAAAACCTGTTGATGATGAAAATGATGGGGCAGAAAATTCATGGGCTATAAATAGAATCTTAATTGATATTGAAAGCTCTGTAAACATCATTTTTTACCACACTTACAAGACTATGGGATGGAAAGACGAAGACTTGATACCTTCAACCTATAAGATTTATGGTTTTAATGGAACTGCCAATAAACCTAAAGGAAAAATTCGTATGCGAATACCACTAAAAGGATTACCAACTGAAATCTTGTTTTGCATAGTCGATGTGGAATCCCCCTATAATGCATTAATTGGGCGACCTTGGTTACATGAGATCTTGGGTGTAGCATCAACTTACCACCAGTGCATCAAATTTCCTCATCCCAGTGGTGTTGGAGTTATAAAAGGAGATTGGGCTGAGGGACAAAAGTGCTATGAAGTTGATGTGGAGTCTTGCGAGGAAAGGGCTGCTCAAAAGAAGAATTGGAAGCGGAATATCAAAGAGGAACAAAGAAGAGAAAGACTGATGGTGGACACAATAGAAGTGAGAGATGAAGATATATTGCGAAACCAATGCGGTGGTCTCGCAAAAGGGAAAGAAATATCAGGGAATTTGAATGAAGAAACAGAGAGCAATAGGAATAAGAAGTGTAAGAAATAAATAGTTGATTTTAGAGTTGTGTAAAAAAAAAAGTACAAAGAATATGATGATCAAGGAAGGGGTACGCGAAAGTCTCGCGATTCATGAATATAACGAAAGTTTGGTTAAATAATTACAGCGAGATCACAGCAAATGTAGCAAGATTATGCGATAATTTCGCAAAAATAATGAGAAGAAATAGTCAAAAATCAATGAATGATCGAAAGAATTGACAGAAATGAAAGAATGAGTGAATGGGACGAACCTTTATGGAGTACACCCTAGTTCGCGAATGATATTTCGTAAGAGGTAAATGTAAGACCTAAAGTGCGTCATATAAGGGGGTATCTCTTGACATGGCTCGGGAAAAGGTTACACCGCCCCTGGAACCTGAGTCATGAAAATTTGGGGTCAATAAAGCCCATCCGGGGGAGATACCTTGGATTTCCAACTATATATATAAGGTTATACCCTGGTTGGACGACCGAGGGTCTCTTCCAAGGAGTCAGTGTATGACCAAGGCGCCGAGGTACACGGTTGAGACAAGAGTGCCTGGGGCATTTGAAGTGTCTCGGCCATTCTTGGCAAGTCTTGGCACATGCTGCACTCGGCCCGAAGAAAACTCCACTTAGGGTGCAGTCTCGTAACCATAAACCCTATAGGTATAAGGGATAAGAGGTTGCGAAAACAACTGGTTGTTGTTAAGACCGGATGGGAGGAGCTAGTATTGTATGGTCGATGTACGCCTCCTTAAAGGGGTAACCAGGGAGATGATAAGGGCGGCACCCTCCATTAGGGAGCTGATAAGTGTCTTAAGACGCAAATGTCATGATGCTCTATTTTCGCAAGAAAATTTAGGCTTGTCATATTTGTGCGATGATCCTGAAGAGGCAATAATACTAACGCGAGGGTAAGACGAGATCAATGGGTCTTTACATGAAAATGTAAAGACGTCCTGCGATTTCGTCGCAAAGACGACAATGTCATGGGGCTTTATGTTCGCAAGAACATTTAGGCCTGTCATATTGTCGCAAGAAAAATATCCTGCAGAGGCAAAAATACTAAAGAAATGATAAGACAAGATCAATGGGTCGTTACACAAAAGTGTAAAGACGTCCTGCGATTTTGTCGCAAGACGGCAATGTCATGGGACTTTATGTTCGTAATAATATTTAGGCCTGTCATATTGACGCAAAAATGAGGGGTGTCAAAATAAGACCTTTAATTAGGAAGGCAAAATAAGACCACACAAGAGCAATGATAAGGCAAGATCAATGGGTCATTACATGAAAATGTAAAGACGTCCTACGATCTTGTCGCAATGATGAATTTCAACATAAATGAAGATAAGATCACACAAAAAATTGAGTAACCAAATCAACTTGTGAAAATGGCTATATTTCTTCATTTATTTGTGAAGAATTAGCAACAGCAGTTGCGAAACTAAGAAGTATTATTACTTAAAGGTTATCGATTTAATCTCTCATGTGAAAATAAATAACAGAGGCAAGTATGGGAATGATTAGAGTAAAAACTTGTTATTTATTTTCATATGATAGATTTCTGAGAAGAGATTACAAAAATGGAAGGCTAGAAGGATAAATGTACAAGTATCACAAGAAGAGAAAAAGGAAAATGGAGCTATCTCTCAGTTCATTCTTCTTTTTCATCAGATTCTTTATCAGACTCCTCTTCTTCGCTAGCATCACTATAGAAACATCCAAGGAAGGTATATTTTCAGGAATCTCATCAAGAAGACAAGGATATGAAGAAAGAGGGATATTGTGGTCATCGCAAACTGTCTTAATAGTTTGATTGCGAAAACGGACAGCATCATTATTGAAATTCGCCACAGTAGTTTGTAGTTGCTTCTTCAACTTAGAATATTTGTCATTGCGAAGAGATAAGTCTTTTGCAAGTTGTGCTTTTTCAGATTCAAGTTCCTTAATTCTAGTTTGAAACCTCTTCTCAGATTCTGCGAACAAATGACAATGAGTCAGTAATTTAATAGCAGTTTCACAAAAAAGAAGTGGCAAAGTAATGAAGAACAGTTAACAACCTTCTCTGTCAGAAATCATATCTTTAACCAAGGCAGTATGCTCAGCATAAAGGCTGACGCTAACACCTAAATTATTTATGGCATTATCTAGAACTTTCGCAGCCCAAGCGAATTCATCATCACTATTTATGACAAGAAGTGAACGAATCTGATTTTCTCGCTCATTAAGTATGGCATTTTGGCGAAGAGATTCATCTCGTTCAATTTGGACTTAAAGAAGAGTTTTTTGGAATTTCGCTAATGCTTGTGCACCTTGATTAGCAATGCGATCCTTGTCATCTATAAGGCTATTAATTTTCTTCCTTAGAATATTATTATTCTCGTGGGAACTAAGATATAAACGTTTAAATCGGTTGGCTAAACCTAAACTAGATCTATGCTCAATTTCTAAGAGACGAAATTTGGTTTGAAGTTCATTTAATGAAAGAGAGTTAATTTTGTTTGACGAACTACTTAAAGATTCGTTGAGATGAGCGAGAAGAGCATCATCATCCATAGGCTCAGGAAATGAATGGAGAAGGATGGCTTCGTCAGAAAGATTATAAATGTCTGCGAAAATGATAAGTCAGACAAAGAAAAATAAATGACAAAGTAGAAACGAAGAAAAGAGAAGAGTTTTATACCATAAAGTTGCTGATTAGCACTTTAAAGGGTAGATATTTTATTCTTCTGGGTAGAAGACTCAGCTTCCAACTGTTGAATTCTTTCGCGAAGAGCGGCAGTCTCATTTTCATTTTTCTTGCGAGATGTCGCAACTTCAATTTCTAGTTCTTCGGTCTTTTTATGAAGTAGAAGATTTTTCTTTTCAAAGTTGTTGCGCCTCTTCTCAAGATCTGAGGCAACAGCAAAGGAAGCTCTTCCAGACTATAAAGAAAGATAAAAAAAACTATTAATATATGATTTAAAATTAAAATTATGAAGGAATAAAGAAATATAAACATACCAAGGCACTGAGTGCATTCAAGAAGCTGGGAGTCAATGATCTGGAGATCCCCTGAAGAGACTCATTACCCTCCAGTAAAGAAGCATCACATATACTTGCGAGAGCTTCACATATACCAGAGAGGCGGTCATCTCCAAGCCCCTGCATGGAGTCTGAAAAGATACTAGACAATAACGTCATAGGAGATTCAATTGGATGATTCTCCTTCGTAGTAGAAATGTCTACATCATCGTCTTCTTCATCGGAACTCTCATTAGATTGAGGACTTGAGCGAGAAGAAGAATGGGTCTTTTGTTTTTTAGAAGGTGGAGCAGCAGATTTTATCTTGAGAAGAGGGCCTTTACCCTTTCTTTTGTTCTTCGCAGCTTTTGAAGTTTCTTCCTCGCCGATAACTTCAACACCAACCTACATACACGAATGAAGATAAGAAACAGAGGCAACAATATTGTGGATAACAAGAGAAAATATTTCTTACTTCATCCGTGATTGAGTGAAGTACCGCCAAAGTACTTGGCTTTGGATTTCTTTCATAACTTTTTCTCAATTTAATGATCTTAAAATTTCGCAAGTTTAGTAGATATAAAAGGAAGGAAACATCGCAAAGTGAATAAAAATTAGAAAATATACCTCTTTTGCTTTCTCGGGCCAATTAAATACCCAAGGATGATAATTTGCGAGATTCGCAGGGAGTATATAGGAACCTGAAATGTAAGGACCGTTCAAAAATAGCGGAAAGACACACCACTTCTCATCTTTAGAGTAGCGAGGAACATTATTCTTGCCAGAGTGCCAATCAATATCTAACATGAGTATCTTATCTTCGGGAACGTTCTCTTTTCTTTTCAATCGAGCACCCAACGAGATTTATCATTCTTCATATTTATCACTTCATAATTTTCAAAAAAGTTTTTGATGCGTGTCGTCGGTGCAATCAAATTAATTAATATTTCCACTCAATTAAAAATAATATAATGGAAGTCAAGTTCGTTCCCACGAGGAGCAAGAGATTCTAGTTGTAAAAATTGTCACAAGAGGGGGGTGTAAAAAGCAAAAGCAAAAGAAAATAAACAAAGCAATTAAAAGATAAAGTTGAAAGCAATAAGAGAGACAAGATCAAGGAATCCTTCTTCGTTACGAAACAATGAATCAAGTTATGTTCTTTTCTACTTGTTATTAGTCACAAATTATCACCAACCGTAGGTAAAGCAGACTAGATCAGTGCTAAACCCCTAAATCCCTTATATCACCTGGGACACGGAAGTTCTCGACTACCGGATTCTATTTACCAAACCACCTAGTAGTAGATCACTCTAGATGTAATTTAAATAAACGCATTAAGATTCATGAACTTATTAGGTCAATATTAGTAGTTAGACTCTTAGATCAAGGTCTACTTGCTAACGTTGTTTTCACACACAATTGCTCCACGGAATCCCTCCGCAAGGTCTCGTGTTTGCTACTTATGTAAAGAGTCAAGAAACGATTACTTATCCCCTAACTTTCACTAGCTTTAGATTAAATCGACAAATCAATTTAGTTGGCCACCCAAACAATCTATCAATCAATCATGAATGTCTTTAAGATCATTCCTATTAGTAAAAACAAACGATAATTATGTGAAAAACTTCAAGATAGAATTGAAACAAAACTCAAATCATATATTAAGAACTAGGAATTCATCCTCAATCAATAAAATTAGCTACTCATGTTAAAGAGTTCACACAAAGAATAAGAAAAGAAAAGTGTTGTGTGTGTAGAGAGAGGTATCTAAAAGATGTAGAAAACTTCTCTATTTATAGGCTTCAATATTCTCCAAATCTTCCAAGGAATAGAATCCTTTTCCTTTAGCAATTCAATTTCCAAATTCAAGTCTTTCTCTTCTTCCATCTTCTCTTTCCAAGTTTGAGCCCAATTCTCCATCCAATTCCTAGTCCAAGTCTTCACACCCATGAGAGAAGTCCATAGAAAATTCTGGATTTTTTTGCTCGCTGAAAATCTGGTATTATGGCTTAATCCGGTAGGAAAAGTCATATTGGCCACCTGAAAAAAGTTCACCGTCGTCGGAGAATATTCGACGGAATATTCCGTCAGTCCACCGTTAAGACTAACGGTCAAAAGAGTCAAACCGTTAGTCAAATAGTCAAAGGGGGAGGAGAGTCAGCCACTGAGTCAGCTTCTAATTCAAGGCTGAGTGGTCTTAATCGGCTGAGTCACTGAGTCAACTCGGAGTCAACTAAGTCAGTTGACCCGAGTCAGTCCAGGCAAGAGCTGTTGCAACCAATGTAGTGCTTCCACCATCTTGGTGAGTATCTTGCAGACCATCTTGGCTGTGCATTTTCGTGTTTCTCGTAGCTCGATCCACGGCCAAGATGGCCATCACTCGCAAGTCTTCCAACACCATTTGGCCTCCCCGCAACACTTCTTCACAGCCATGAGGGCTATTCCACCTCCAACTGCAACTGCTAAACATGATTTCCACCGCATATCCTCACTTCAGTCCTTTGTTCGCACCGCAATTCAATTCCATTGCACTGAACCAAAGCACTCAACCACCATCATCGAAGCACCAAGTACCTCCATCTCGTTAATCATCCGGTTGCCATCTCCAATGCTTCAAGCACCAGCTCATATTGAGCTCAACAAAGACAACACATCTCACTGCAATCTCTCCTCAGTAACTTCAAGTTAATTCACCACCATTGTCACTTCAGCCTCACAATTCATCTATTTATCTCAATCTCCATTTCCATTAGCCTCGCTCGAGCTCATTGCCTCGGTTCATTTCAATCACTTCAGACACTGTTCTCGCATCCCCGCAATTCGATTGCACTTCCCATATGCAACACCCGCACCGGGTGCTTCGTGCTACCACAACCTCGAGACCATCACCGCGCCTCACTCATCTGTCTTCATTTCATAAACCATTCACAAGAACACACCCTAGCTCGGACTCCCAGAAATCTTCAAACCCATCTGAGTTCTCAAGCATCAACAACACCAACATTCTTTATATCACCTCCTACAATTTCAGCTCAATCAACCATAACCCATTTCGAATCTCCCAAGAATCAAGAACACATCTCTTCACAAAGTCGAACTCATCTTCGATTTCTCAACTCTTATCGATCTCACAGACCAAATCTTCTTCATATCCATTAACATCTCCTCCGTCCCCGAAATCTTCTCCGAGCTTTGATTCTTCTCGATTTCTCGGCTTGACAAAGATCTAGTTCATCCATCGCAAACCCTTCTCGGTGCAACTCAAACCCATTCGATCTCTACAATCCATCACAACAACAGCCATCAACATCACCTCCAGATCGAACCCATAATGAGACCATTAATTTCTCCGATTCGATCCCCATCTCCCCGAGCTTCAACTCTATTTCTCATTCAATTCTTCCCGACCGTGAGCAATCTCGCTTCTCTCAATTTCTCGATCGACATCATCATTACCTTGTTTATCGATTGCGAAACGAACCCTAATCTCGATTTGTCGGATTCAACAAATGACCGATGATCATGACTCGCTTGTTTTTAGTTTCGGGGAAAGAGGTGAAATGAATGAGAGACGGTTTCTCTCGATTTTAGGTTGAGGGTTATAAATTGGGTTCGGACTCGGGCATGGATCCGGGTACGGGTGTGGGTCTATGGGTTTGGGTTTCAACATCCATGGACATAACCCATCCATTCTACCAACTGATAACAGCACTACGTTTTTGGATAAGGGTTACCCAGTTTGGCAGCCCCTTAACTTGAACTATCCTTTCTTTAGTAATTTGAGTCACCTTTTAACCTTGACTGGGCTCCAGATAGTGTTCGCCTGTGAAATGACTTTTCTGGCCTTTTGGTTCAACTTGAGTGATTTCTTCTTCTTTTCTTCCGTGCGACTCCAAAGTAGCTATAAAACTCAAAACAAGCGTAAAATACATAATTTACAAGAAAAATAACAAAGAAAGCATAAACAATAGATAGTAAATAGGATGTATTCTACACCCTATCAGTTTTCTACTGAGTACTTTTCAGCGGCTATCTCTAAGTTTGCGAATTTAGGATCTCTGACGTTATCAGGATATAGAGATCCCTTACCAGCGCCACGGTTGGAGAATTCAAGCATTAGACGGATGCAATCACCACTTAATTGATAAATAGCTCGCGAGAATTTCTCATGAGAAAGAATTTCATAGAACAAGGGCAGTTCGGGATTGTAGAGAGGAATGGGAAGACCTGCGAGGAGTTGACCTAGCGAGATTATGATTTTCTGATCATCACAATGATGATCAGTAAACAACTTTGCAGAAAGAATAGATGAAGATTCTTGATTGGGAATAGTAGACAAGGTGAAACCTTTCTCTTGTAAATTCTTTTGAGTCTCACCTAAAAGGGTTTCGTATCTACGACCAGGTGGAGCCATTCTCAGAGTATGGGAATGATTAGAGAATTGAAGATCAAGAGAAAGAAGAAAAAGAAGATTTACAGTAGCAGAAACGTAAATTGCGGAGGAAGATAACTGAAGGAAAAATTGCAGAGAGAAAGTAAAAAAGAAGAAGAGGAGGGTGAGAAAACTATATATAGAGAAGAATTCTCGAGAAGATAAATACATTTAATGCGAGAGGGGACGTGAATGGTCAAGAAAAAATGGTTGAAAGAGACGTGTCAAAAAAATAGTGGAAGAAGAAACATGTGTAATAAATTCTGTGTAAAAGTACGGGATCGTAACAGATAAATATGAACAGTTGCGGCATTTTAAAATACTATTTCTCATGACATTCTCTTCTTCGCAGAGAAGACATGAGAAGAGGCAATATGTAGGATCAGAATATCGCGACATCAATACTTTGCGAGATCAATAAACGACAGCATTGCGAAAGTGTCGCAAACGAATAATATGAATGACGCAATGAATGACGACAGCTAAAACACGAGAAAGATGTGAAGACTTAGCGAGATTTAGAAGAGTTGCGAGATTATATATTTGTATACTTGCGATATTTCGCAAGTCATTCCCGAAAATAAAGGACAGCTTAGCTGTCATCCATTGTGTACTACCATATATAAAGAGTCGAGCAAGTCTGTTGTGAGTGATCTTTTTTCGGGTGTTAGGCAAGTCATTAGGAGAGAGAAAGTTTGTAGTGATTGTAATTTCTTTAGCTCTTTTCCATTTTATCTTGTAAACATTCAAGGAATTAATCAATAAAAATCATTATTGTTCATCTTCAAATGTCTTAGTTGTGTGGATTCTTGTGAGGGGTGTAGTGTAGGATTTCCTGCAACTACACTAGCATCAGACGCATAAGCTCGGTCTGCTTACTAGTGTTATCTTTACTCACAATTGCTTAACAAAATCCCTCTGTCAGCTCTTGCGATTTACTACTTGTGTAAAGAGTTGATGTGACAATTACACGTATCACACAACCCAAAACTAGTAGAAGAAATATTGATTGGTTAATTTAATTGATCATTTTAGATAACCCCTCAATATACTTAGGCAATAAAAATAATAAAGATAATCAACAATTAAATAAAACTTAAAATAAACATGGTTAAAGAAAATAATGCTTCATTGTTCAGGACTTTGAAATCATCCCTAATCAATTAGAAGTTTAGCTACTCATAGCTAGAAAGCACTCGCAAATAAATAAAGAAGAAGGATTTAAAATAAAAATACTCTGTGTTTCTCTCTTCTCTCGCAACAAATGAAAATGATTCTCGATGAAGAAGTCCCCTTGGTCTCTCGTACTGGACCCCTATTTATATAACAAAATCACCGCCACATTTCCAAGCAAATAATTGAACAAAAAATAAAAGATGTTGATCCGGTGTAGTCCGTAGTATGTTAACCAATAGAGCACCATTTATAATTCGTTGGATCTTCAGTAGGACCCGTATGGAGCCACATATATTTCTTTATCACCGTCGATCCATCGTGCTTCTATGCACCGTGATTCACTACATTATCCCTTTCCGACAATTGATAAAACTATCAGATACTATCCACACTGACTTCTGCTGCCATCCGTGTTTTCTTCCAAACGCTGCTCAATAATTTATCTTCACAGCAGATAGATACTGACAGGCTGTTTTCCTTGTCGAAATTCAATCAACCCCACTTGATCTTCTTGTACACCACTTGAGAAGACCATCCTACCTCATCATCTCTACTTCTTATCTCGCCATGTGTACGGCTCAAAATTGAATTTGAATTGGCTTTTGTATCCCTAAGGTTCACCACTTCACCTCATGTAAATGCACACTTCCTCATGAGTCAGGATAACTCCATCGGTCCCTCTTGATTGGGATGGGGATAAAAATCAGCCGCTTTCTTTTCTTTTCTTCTACAGTAGTGTGTCTTGGCCATGGGCCCCACTCGAGTTTTGTATGCGCCAAACACTCCTCTTTCCCTGAGCAAAGCTAACCCTCAACAGAATTCTATTGCCTCGTCGAGCTTCACTACATACTGTCATCGTCGATCCCACAAGCTCAACCCATTTCAACTGTCTGCTTCTTCACCGTTGGTCAACATAAACAACACCTCCATCTCTTATCCGTCACAACAAAACCCGAGCATCACTGCTTCTTTTGATCAAGGCTCCATCATGATCACCACATCTTCCGTCAGCAACAATCGATCACCAATTGCAGCTGCAAATGCCATCATTGTCCCATAACACCATCGCTGTCATCGAACTCCATTACAACGACTTCTCTTCATCAACATCATCATTATCATCTCCGTTCATCAAAGCATCCAGCAGCTCGAGCTCTTCCCTATCCTGGTTCATCTCGAGCTTCTCTCCACAGCATCATCGTGAGCATTCTATGAACCAAAGCTTCCTCCATCTGCTATGCTATGCCAGCAGCTCCAGCAATCACCGATATTTTTGATCATCAGCAACGAAACCGTTTCTCGTTAAAAACTCGAAATCAGGCAACAACCCATGTTTTGTTTCGCCTTCAATTACCCAATGATGTTTATAAGAGTCCGAAATACCCTCTTCTGAAATCCATCGAAATCATGATCATCATGATGATAACCATTAAGAACAGCTCATGTTCTTCATGTTCATAATAAAGAAGAAGAAGAAGTGCCCTGAGTAATTCGGCGTCTGCCTTTAGTATTATTTGAATTTTGGAAGCCCTCTATTGTAAAAGACCTGACTGCCTCTAGCAGTTGCTTTGAGCTTGACTGCCCCTTAACAGGAAGGTATCCCTTAACGTTCGGTTGGGTACCAATAGCACTTTCCTTAGAAACTGACCATTTTGACCTTTATTCTTATAAGTTCTTGTTTTGCTCATAACTTCTTCATACGAACTCAGAATGAATCCGTTCTTTTGTCATTGCCTTCGTCTTCTCGTCCTCTACAGAATGAAAAGTAAAAATCTTGTACTTGAACGAGTTCCACTTGGTCTTTGGCCCTTCTCCTCTTGTAGCTAGCTTCTTTTATTGCACATTTAAGTACAAATTCACTTGTTTTCAGATGATTCAACTAATAAAACACAAATAAGAGGAAACAAGCGTAATATACAATAATTTGCAAGAAAACCAAAAAATACTAGCATAGAATTGACACCAAATATATATGAAATATGCACGTATCAAATGTGTGGGGATTAGTTTTTCCAGTTGCTAGAGTTCCCCTTATATAGTTTTCAAATCAGGGTTTGCAATCTAAGTTACCTTGGTAACAAAGCATTCAACATTCATCGTTAGATGAAAAACCTGATTCAACCAAGCTAATATCTTTCAACCGTTAGATCGAAACTTAGCTTGTCACACACAAATTAAATGTATTCATTTAGGTTTGAGTAACCGTACCTAAACGTGTACACTTAGTTGGTTCACAAATAGTTAACCAATGGTTAGCCATATGAGCACTTTCATATTAACCGTATTCATCTTTCTCATAACTAGTTCAAATGACTCATAAGAACTAGTTCAAGAGTTGTTCAATTGCTTAGGTCTTTATTCATAGACACAATTGAAACAAAATCGGTTTGATCCACTTGAATCAATTCATGAACAATATAGCCACGGTTTGCAAAGATTGCATTCCTTATAATTTATTATTTTAAGCTCATGAACTACCGATTTGAGAAATAACCAGCTTGGGTACGCGTACGGGTATGCGTACCTTAGCTACCGGATTTGAGTTTACAAACTCAACAGAAATTTTCGGTTCGAAAACTTCCGTGGGTACGCGTACGGGTATGCGTACCGAAGGTGACTGGTTTACTAGTTTGCAAACTTACAAACTCAGCAGAAATTTTTGGTATGAAAACTTTCGCATGTACGCATACTCAACCTGTCTCCTTCACCAATACCGCATGCACACATATGCACGCACTTGGTTTCCGGCACATGGATTCATACACTAATGTGCGAACACACTATATATGCTTATATCCATAGTTGGTAATCTCAACTCTACATTTCAATCATTGAAACATTCTTCTATAATGTTATAACAAGTAGGAAATACCAATAGGTCCTAGAAATAATATATTAGAGAGAGTCTAGTCCAGTTGACCCAGTCAATTGTCTGTTTGGTCCTATTTGGAAATATAAATTATAGTTTGGTCCTAAAAATTAGGGTTTGGTCCTAGGGTGATGTCATGGATGATGTAATTGTCATTGTGTGGTGGCAGAAATACCCTTTTGGGACCACATATATAGACAAAAAACCTAGAAAATATCTTATTTTCAGATTTACTTTCTCTCTCCACATGTTTTCAGATCTAGTTTCTTTTCTCAATTTTTTTTATTTTTCTTTCTGCTACTGTTTTTGTTGTTGTTGATGATGATGAAGAAGAAGAAGAAAACGATGACGACGATTTTTCATGGATCTTTTGTTGTTTTTGATGTCGTTATTGATGAAGAAGAATAAGAAGAAGAAAACGATTACGACGATTTCATGGATCTGATACTGTTTTTGATGTTTGTTGTTGTTGTTGATGAAGAAGAAGAAAACGATGACGACGATTTCATGGATCTGCTGCTGTTTTTGATGTTGTTTGTTGATGATGAAGATGAACTCGTGTTTGAAGACGATGATGTTTTGCTTCTGCTGCAGCTTGAAGACGACGAAGATGATGTTGCTGCTGGTGTTTGAAGACGACGATGTTGCTGCTGGTGTTTGAAGACGTCGAAAAAGATGAAGATGATGATGAACTCTGTTTTTATATGGAGTTCATTTCTGGAATGAACTCTGTTTTTTTTTTTTTTTAGGTTTATATATGGAGTTCATTTCTGGAATGAACTCTGTTTTTTTTAGGTTTTTATATGGAGTTCATTTCTGGAATGAACTCTGTTTTTTTTAGGTTTTTATATGGAGTTCATTTCTGGAATGAACTCTGTTTTTTTTTTTAGGTTTTTATTTGGAGTTCATTTCTGGAATGAACTCTGGTTTTTTTAGGTTTTTATATGGAGTTCATTTCTGGAATGAACTCTGTTTTTTTAGGTTTTTATATGGAGTTCATTTCTGGAATGAACTCTGTTTTTTTTAGGTTTTTATATGGAGTTCATTTCTGGAATGAACTTTGGTTTTTTTAGGTGATTTCTGAAAAAATAAGTAGAAATTAACAGGAGTTCATTTTGAACAATGAACTGCTACAAAAAAATAAGTAGAAATTAACACGGAAGGGTACTTTTGTCCATTTAATATTTTTAAATAATTATGGACCAAACAGTAAAGGCGTTTTCCCAAAGGACCAAACTGACATGGGCCCACCTAAAAAAGGACCAAACGATATTTTTCCCATTATAACAATCGTTATTCACGACTATCGTCATCAAAGCTATTTTCAAGATTGAAACGTCATCATGACTTTCGTCACGAGTAAAGATGAAAATGGTTAAAGTGAAAGCTCACCAACACATATTTTGAGAAAAAGATAGGCGAGTAAACTCGGCTCGAAATAGCAAATGTGTATGTATGAAAACTATCATACTTATACGAATATTGTCTAAAGAGTAGAAGATAGAATAGACTTTTGGTGACAAATAAGTTCAAGTCTCCACATACCTTTTTGTCGGATGAAGTTCCACTTGTTCCTCAAGTAGTTCTTCGACTTCGTAAGATAATCGCCATGGAGTCTGGAGCTCAACTACACTTAACTATCCTAGACCGAGACTTAGTCATAACTAAACTAAAAATCAAGACATATAGTTTTGATCACTAATATTGACAAACATGCTCGAGATAGCAACGCATGCGAGTTCGACCGAGCAGTGCTCTGACAATCTCCCCCTTTGTCAATTTTAGTGACAAAACTATCAATACATATGGATTAAAAAATAGATAAAACTTTGAAGCTTCTCGTCCACATGCTTGATCTCCTTGGTGCTTCAACATTACTCGAAAACTTCGTCTTTTCCAAGTACTCCCATGATTCCATAGATGTTCAATTCAACATCATAGTTGTTGAAGACAAGTAGCCATAACAATGAGAAAACAAAAGCTCTCGATCATTATTATACAGTGTCATAGTATTATTACACAACATCAAAGTTCTCATATCACAACTTCGACAACAATACTATGGTGATATGTATCACTCCCCCTTAGTCAATACTTCGTTTCAACACGAAAACCACTCCCCCTTACATAATGATCCGAAAACCATATGTATTTGTAGTTTGAACTAAATATTAATTCTCCCCCTTTTTGTCAATAAAATTGGCAAAGGTACGAAAACGGGATCCTAATGAAATTTCCATGGAGACACTTCAAGACCAAAGAAAAGTACATATCAACTTTGTTTAGATGCAATCATAAAGCCGAAGCTAAATGCATTCATCACGGGATTTATAAAGATACAAGATAACTCCTCAAATATTCCACAGTCGCACTCCCCACAAAGATATGGTAATTAAGCACAAGTTCAAAAGAACTCTCCCCCATTTGATGTAATTCCCGAAAGAACAACAAGAGCGACCTTACTTTTACGAGAAAAGAAGGATTTCTTTGGACACCAAAAACCACAAAATGATTTTGTATCCAAAATTCTCAATTAAACTAACCAAAAGAGAACCCATGACTAATTTAATCGGAATACACAACCAAAATAACCACAAACGAATCTATGATTAGTCTAGTTGGAAATGCTCACACAAGAAGACTTATGGAGCTGCACAGTATATACATAAAATATGGATCATGGAAGATCAATACTGCGAAATATACAAGGATTCATTCTATTTTCCATCACAATTTACACAATGACATTCAATAGACATAATCCTCGTAAACAAAAGATTTTAACCTATCTTCCATCAATAAATGACATAAGAGGCTTAACTTTTGTTTGTCAAAAGTTCATCGATCTTGTATCAATATATGCATATCGACATACAACCGAGATAACTTTTGACACCGTATGGGACAATAATAGTTCACGGACGCAAACACACATATCCCATAACATATTGCAATATATAAAACCATAAAGATTAATACTGCAAAAATCATCTTCCAAACAAACTTTTTAGAATTTAAACAAATAAACCTAAAAACATGAAGATGAAAACGTTGGACATAGCTATGTGTACTCACAATAATGGATATTCCAAACCCTAGTTATCCTTCTTAAAAAAAAACAAGAATAAAAATCTTTTAAGAAGTTTCCTAGATATAAAAATTCAAAAAACAATTTAATATCAAAATAAAGAGGCACGAGAAACTACTCATCATCTTCATCTTCGGAGACCATGAAGGTGGAACGAACTTTGTCCATGTCTTCTTTAATATCAATCACAAGTAATTGTTCTTGAACACAACTTACTTTGGAGTTTAATTTACAAACACCTTTGTAAATTTGGCGAAGAAGCTTCGTAGAAGGATCACTCGAGCCATTAGTTGTGTCATGCCTTTGTCTCTTGCAAGCATATTCCTTCATTCGATTGAAGGTACACGGCCGAACAAGCTTGGGGGTTCCAATGGAGTTCCCAATGGGTTCAATGGAGAAGTTGTGAAACACACTCAATCAAGCATGGATAGCCTAACTTCTTGTCAATGGAAGTCATGCCTAACATTTGAAAAATAATAAATCCACAAATGTCAAGACCTTTGGTTTCCTTCACAATGTAATAGACTAATTACGCAAAATCATGACTCCAACGAGAGTTCTCAACCGTGGAAGGACAAAAGTTAGATATACCCAATTTTCCAAAAATTTTGCTCCATTCCACACAACACTTTTACCACAAAGACCGTTTGAAATGATTTCATGTGAATGTCTTTCATTGCTTGGTCTAGGAAGACGAAAATCGCCCAAAGGGATTTTGGTAATCTTTGAAATTAATTCTCTATTCACTAGAATCCTTTCTCTATTGACCATGGTCTTGAATTCAATTTCCTCAATAACAATATCATGAATGTTGGCATAGAAGATTCTAGTAATAGTATCATAACCTTCACCAAGGCCATCAAAGATGTTTCCAAGCTTGAAGTTTTCAAAACGAGATAAATCCTCCTTATGCCCACTTGTATTATCCAATTTCTTTTCTAAAATAAACCTAGTAGAGGAAATCTTTTCAAATACTTTTCTACAGGATTCATCCACAAATCTAATCCTAATAGAATTTTGTTCAATAGGAAGATCAATTGAAGAGGATGAAGAACCTAGGTTATTTGAAAAACTTTTTGAACCCTTAACATTCTTCATGATTCTAGAAGGAAATAAGGGAGTTGGATAGAGATTACTTGCTTGATATTTATCTTGAGAAATCCCTTTACAAAAAGTTCTCAAAGAAGCTTCAATGGAGAAAACTCATGAACCCTAGAATGGTTCACGTACGTGGACTGATGAGGGAGGGAGGAAGGAAGGTAAGCGTACCCGAACTTCTTTTATACCCTCAGTTGGGCTTGGACCCGTTCACGAACCGCGATCCACATAAGGAATGTAGGATTTTTGAGGTATCATTCTGGGAGAAAATACCCAAAAAAAAAATAATACCTACATTATCTTTTTGAAAAGCTTTTAAAGAAAAGATTACATAAACACAGTCAAACCGTTACTTGCCCCATTTCAAGTTATATACAAATGGGGCATAGCCATTCCTGAACTCAGGTGGTGGAAGGTGCAGAGGATTTCTCATGCAATTTTTTCGGTTGACATTTGTGATCAGAATTATGAGCATGATCATAATAATAATACTCAGAATTCTTTAAGATTCTTTTCTTACGACATGGATTTGACTTTTTCTGATAGATGATTCCTTTACCAACCTCATAGGAAATCTTTTAATCAACCCCATATGAGTAGTTAGTTGGAACAGTTTGTACATCATGGGACCATGATTTGACGGGTACAAGGTTTTTATCAGAATGATTCAAATTCTCAATCGAATTAAGCTTTTCTAAGAATTTCAAAACATTTTCAAACGCTCTAAACAGATCCTTGTCAATTGACCCAGTTTGGTAGTATTCCTCAAAAAGATTAAGAGTAATTCTTGTGAGGGTCCATATTTTTGCGCGCTCATTTTTCCTCTGAAAATTCTTCTTAGAGGGTTTTTTATTTTTTCCTCTAGATTGTTTTTCATCATCTAGACACGGAGGTGTACTAGATGATACAAGATTATTAAGTGAGACCGTAGGTCTACATAGTAATAATCTTTGAATAGTCTTTAAGAAGTTCTGGTGTGCGTTACAGATGCCATGAGCAAGTCTTCCAAAGTAATTTCCCATAGGGATAGACTTTTGAGGATCAAACAAACACAAACTTATAAGGTTTAACGTGTTTACCTGATCTGATACCAATTGAAAAAGCGGGGGTACAACAACCTCACCCAATATTTCGATTAGCAATCTGTATGGACTAACTCTAATATACTTTTAAGAGAATCAACTAGACAGTCAGACTCAATCTTAATAAAAAGTATATCAAGTAGTTAATATCTCTATCTCTCGATTTGATATTTGCTCAAGCAAATGGAAATCTGCGAGTCTTTATCAAATACTAGAGAGATAAACATGGATGGTACCAAAGACCAATATCCAAGTGTCAATCAATGTAAATCAACAACCAAAGGTTGGATATTCTAATTGATTGATCTTAACGCACAACCTGTGATATTTCAATTATATAACGAAATATAATGCGGAATAGAAATAACACAGACACCAGAAGTTTTGTTAACGAGGAAACCGCAAATACAGAAAAACCCCGGGACCTAGTCCAAGTTAAACACCACACTGTATTAAGCCGCTATAGACACTAGCCTACTACAAAATAACTTCGGTCTGGACTGTAGTTGAACCCTAATCAATCTCACACTGATTCAAGGTACAGTTGCGCTCCTTACGTCTCTGATCCTAGTAGGATACTACGCACTTGTTTCCCTTTGCTGATCTCACCCACAACTAAGAGTTGCTACGACCCAAAGTCGAAGACTTTAATAAACAAATCTGTATCACACAGAAAAGTCTACGATAATAGATAAATCTATCTCCCACAGATAAACCTATGAGTTTTTGTTCCGTCTTTTGATTAATCAAGGTGAACAAGAACTAATTGATAACCCCGACTTATATTCCCGAAGAACAGCCTAGTATTATCAATCACCTCACAATAATCTAAATCGTATGGTAGCGAAACTAGATATTGCGGAATCACAAACGATGAGACGAAGATGTTTGTGATTTCTTTTTTATCTTGCCCTATCGGAGATATAATCTCAAGTCAATTATTTAATTGACCTCGTACGATAGAAAATGGCAAGATCAGATCCCTCAACTACAAGAGAAGTAGTTTCGTCTGGCTTCACAATCCAAATGAAGTCTTTCAGACGTTAACCTACAGGGTCTCGAGAAGAAACCTACGGTTAAAGGAGAATCGACCCTAGCAAAACCAACTAGTATCACACAGGAGGTGTGGGGATTAGTTTTTCCAGTTGCTAGATTTCCCCTTATATAGTTTTCAAATCAGGGTTTGCAATCTAAGTTACCTTGGTAACATAGCATTCAATATTCACTGTTAGATGAAAAACCTGATTCAACCAAGCTAATATCTTTCAACCGTTAGATCGAAACTTAGCTTGTCAACAAATTAAATGTATTCATTTAGGTTTGAGTAGCCGTACCTAAACGTGTACACTTAGTTGGTTCACAAATAGTTAACCAATGGTTAGCCATTTGAGCACTTTCATATTAACCGTATTCATCTTTCTCATAACTAGTTCAAATGACCCATAAGAACTAGTTCAAGAGTTGTCCAATTGCTTAGGTCTTTATTCATATACACAATTGAAACAAAATCGGTTTGATCCACTTGAATAAATTCATGAACAATATAGCCACGGTTTGCAATGATTGCATTCCTTATAATTTATTGTTTTAAGCTCATGAACTACCGATTTGAGAAATAACCAGCTTGGGTACGCGTACGTGATAGGGTGTAAAATACATCCTATTTATTATCTATTGGTTATGCTTTCTTTGCTATTTTTCTTGTAAATTATGTACTTTACGCCCGTTTTGAGTTTTGTAGCTACTTTGGAGTCGCACGGAGGAAAAGAAGAAGAAATCACCCAATTTGAGTAAAAGGGCAAAATAGTCATTCTCGGGCGAACACAATCTGGAGCCCAGACAAGGTTAAGGGACGACTCTTTTGGAGGAATGTTAAACACAGATCACTTGAGGCTAAGGGGATGCCAGCTGGGTGGTTCTACAGTGGGGTGTCTAAATCCCACCCAAATCATTACAACCCTAAATTGAGAAGAATTGTTTTCTCTCAATCATTTTCCCCTTTACGTTGAAATTGAAAAGAAAAGCAGCACATATGCTGATTAGAAACTGAAATCGAGAGATCGAGAAGAAGTGAGGGTGTTGGTATTCCTGAGAAATTCAATGGAGATGAAGGTGGTTCTGCTGTTGTTTTGAGGAGGAACTTAGGGTTTGCTGGAAATCGAAAAGGGGAATTGAATTCAGGGGTTTGTGGTTGTGTATTTGAGAGTTTGTAGAAAGATGGGTTCGTGGAAGATGGTTTGAATCTGCTGCTTCCATGGTGATTGTCATGGGTACGTGAATGGGTTCGACTTTCTGATGCTATTGGTGGCCGCTGGTTGAAATCGAGAAGCAGTTATGAAGAAATAAGAGAAGGGGATCTGGTGCAGAGACGAAGATGAATTGAGGTTAGGATTTAGGCGATTAAACATGGAAGGATGGGTATTCATCAGATTGGGTCTTGGTTTGAGCTTTACTGCCGACTGATGGTGGTGATTTTGTTGTTTGGAAGGATGAAAAATTGGTGGAGAAAAGGGTTGTTCTCTGATTCATACAAGTGTTGCTTCTGTGGTTGTTTGTGGCAGTATATGGAAATGACTGAGATAAGTTAAAGTCCTGGAAGAAATGGAGTTTGGGTTATGAATGAATGTGAATTGCAGGGAAGGAGTTGTGTGTGATCTCCAATATACAAGCAGTTCACAACCTTCACCAGTGAGCAAAAATAACTGAGATGGTTGGTGATGTTGGTGGTAATGAATTGCTACAGTTGGATGTATGTTAGGAGAAGCATTGCAGGTGGTATGACTTAAATTGAAGTTGAGATGGTTTACAGGTGCTGGTGCTTGAAAATGTGAGGTTTACAGGGTGATGGCTTGGGTCTGCAAAGCACAGTGGGTGTTGCTGGCAGCTGGAGATTGCAGCTGTGATATAAGAGAAGTTGGTTGTGCTGTTAAGCTGGAATAGATGGAATTGGAGCTGTTAATGAAGCAACATGATGAAGTTTCAGTTGCAGAATTACAAGGAGCTACAATGGGTGTTTACAAAAGGAGTTAATGATGCTTTGTTCTCGACAGATAAAGAGGATGTTGTGAAGCCATGAATTCAGTGAAGCAGATGTTATGGAGGCGATGGATTGCAGCCAGGAATGGACTAGGGACTTGAACTGAAGTTGGATGCTGTTGTAGGTTTTTGAGATGAACTACAGATGAAGAAGATAATGAACTACAGATGATGCTGCAACTGATAGTGATAAATATTGCTAGTGCAGTGGAGGTTGGATTCGGGGCACAAGCTGAGGCAGATGGACTTTGCAGGGAAACTACAACAGTATGAAGCTGCTTAGATAAATATGAGATGGAAGAGTGATGACTGAGTTGAACAACTGGCAGGCAGAGAAGGTCAGTACAGGTGGTGTCTACAACAGATGTTTGCAGGATATGATTTTTTGAGGTGATTGCATGGTTGTTTGAGCTATTGTTGCTACAAATTAGAAGGCTGTGGTAATGGCAATGAGTTGCAGACTAGCAGGAGGCTTTAGAAGGCAAGATATGGAGATGTTATGTGAGAATAGATGAATGCTTAGGCTTGCAGTTCAAAGTGTTTTTGCAGCTGCAGTTGTGAAGAAGGTATAGCCATCATGGCTGGATAGACAGTTGTGAAGCACAAGGATTGTGCATCACAGATCAGGCTGTGCAATGGTCTAGAAGGCAAGCACCAACTCAGCTGAGTTGACTGACTCAGGTCTGACTCCTGAGTTGAGTCATCTGACTCGGTGTTTGACCCGGTTTGACTCACTTGACCGATTTGACCCAACCGAGCTGACTCATTGACCGGTGACCGGGTGGACTTTGCCGGTCACCTGAGATACTTCCCGGTGCCGGATTCCGGCCAATTTCCGGCCACAATACCAGTTTTCCGTCGACCTCTTTTGGGACATATTTTCACATGGGTTTTTCTCACACATGGGCTTGGTGGACTTCTATCTTTTGGACCTTTGAAGATTAGACCTAATTTTGGAAACAAGAGAGCTATTTAAAGGAAAGACTTCTACAACTTTGGAGGAACATATATATTTTTCTTGGAACTTTGGAGAGCCGGTTTTGTTTACGCTTCTAGGGTTTGCTTTTGTTCATCTTCTTCTTTTCAATTAATATTTTTATGATGAACTCCATAGCTATGAGTAGCTAAACAATCAATATTGGTTATGGGATAAAGTTGATTTCTCAATATGTTATATGATTCAATGAATTAGTTTTGTCTCAATATTTTATTGTTTGTGATTCACAATTAATAGTGTTATATGATCTGATAGTTTGTTTGGTTGTGTCCGGAATTAATCCGATTTACATTCATCTCTAGAGCTATATTAGGGTTTTCAATACGAAAAAGTTGTTTATCCCTGATTCTAAGTAGCATAATTGTGGGTAGTGCTTGTAGTGATATATCCTACTAGTCACAAGTGAATCATAACTTTTGTTAAAACGATTAGTGCTTTTACACATTCGTTTGCATTGATTAGTCTTATTCCATAGAACTTATTGCTTTTAGGGAGTTAAATCTAATTGTGCTTTTACACTTTAGGTTGCTTTCTAGGAAGAAGTCACATATGCATCTTTTAATGTGGTTGTGATGAAAACAGGGAATTAGCGGGATATACTTGCGATCAAGGTGTCATAGGACTATTAGTAGATGAGAGATTAAAATACCAATTCTAATCATTGATGAAAATACATGTTTGTGAATGATACTATCCCGTGACCAATATCTTCTCCTTATTGATTATTCCAATTATTTGCTTTGCTTTATTTTATTTTTACTTTAGTATTTCGTTTTTTAAAACAACAAACATCCCCCTTGGTTACATTAGAAACTAGAAATAAAATTGCATAACAACAATTGCCTCTCTTGGTTACATTAGAAACTAAAAATTGCATAACAAAACGAACTCTTCCTTACCTTGTACTTCATTTAAATTTAGTGAGTAAGAAAGTGAAATTATTTTTGACGGATTGACAACCGATCAGTACGGGTATGCGTACCTTAGCTACCGGATTTGAGTTTACAAACTCAGCAAAAATTTTCGGTTCGAAAATTTCCGTGGGTACGCGTACGGGTATGCATACCTAAGGTGACTGGTTTACTAGTTTGCAAACTTACAAACTCAGCAAAAAATTTCGGTATGAAAAATTCCGCAGGTACGCGTACTCAATCTGTCTCCTTCACCAATACCGCATGCACACATATGCAGGCACTTGGTTTCCGGCACATGGATTTATACACTAATGTGCGAACACACTATATATGCTTATATCCATAGTTGGTAATCTCAACTCTACATTTCAATCATTGAAACATTCTTCTATAATGTTATAACAATAGTTATTCACGACTATCGTCATCAAAGCTATTTTCAAGATTGAAACGTCATCATGACTTTCGTCACGGGTAAAGATGAAAATGGTTAAAGCGAAAGCTCACCAACACATATTTCGAGAAAAAGATAAGAGAGTAAACTCGGCTCGAAATAACAAATTTGTATGTATGAAAACTATCATACTTATACAACTATTTCTCAAGAGTAGGAGATAGAATAGACTTTTGAGTGACATATAAGTTCAAGTCTCCACATACCTTTTTGTCGGATGAAGTTCCACTTGCTCCTCGAGTAGTTCTTCGTCTTCGTAAGATGATCGCCATGGAGTCTGGAGCTCAACTACACTTAACTATCCTAGACCGAGACTTAGTCATAAGTAAACTAGAAATCAAGACATATAGTTTTGATCACTAATATTGACAAACATGCTTGAGATAGCAACGCATGCGAGTTCGACCGAGCAGTGCTCTAACACTAATACCCCAAGTGGTTTCAACAATAAACCTTAATTATAAAAAGTCTAACAAGACATGGCTTTCTTAAAATCCATAGACATATTCAAGAGAAATTGATTCATCAAATTGAAATGGAACTAGGAAAATATAACTGCAAACCATATTCCTCTCTTCGTCTCTGTCCGCGGCTCTCACAGCCAAAAGAAAACTCAGTTGCAGCCTCCTTTTTAGAATTTTAGTCCGGTCTCCTTGTTAAGTTTCTGTTCGTTTCTTAATAAGCTGTTGCGAAGAAGCACAACTGAAACATAGATGATTGCTAAGGCCCAGTCCACTACCAGCTCCATCTTCCAAATCCAAGGTTTTTTCAAAGTCCGACCGCACCTCACTCGAACCAAAAGCTTCACAAAAAACTGATGCAATAAACACCAGCATCACATGTAACTCTACACTACCCATTCATTCTCAGCAGCTACCATCGACCATTCCAGACAAAACCAAATATAGGTAAGAGAAGCTGCCACCATTAATCATCTCCAAAATCTGCACAAACCATCATCATTGCCTTTGTTCGCTTCCAACATGAACTTTTCGTCTCCACCAGCAGCTTGACTTCGCAGGTACGTTCACCAGTTGCAACTGCAACAACCAACTACCATTCTATGACCAGCTGAGCACCTTCCTGCATTTTCTTCCAAATCCCAGCCCAACCTTCTCGTACACAGTCCAAAACCATGACATTCGATTACCAGCACCATTAATTCAGCCATCTACTTCATTCAACCACAGAAACCAACGTATGCATGTCTCCACTTTCTTCTCAACCGAGTTCCGTTCTTTTCTGAGATCAATGTGCAAGCATTACCGTCGACTGCTCCATAAAATCCATCGTTAATACAACTCTTCATTGCTGCTTTCTTGTTAGCATCTCCAACACAGATTGACCCAAACGACCACCACAAACCAGTTCTGGCCTAAATCGAGTCCATATCCTCCACTGAATCGAACCCCAAATTTCAGTTGCAGTTTTATCTCCACCAACAAACCCAGCTGTTGTTGCTTTAACATCACCATTTAATCCTAGGAAAAACCCATTGTAAATCCCGTAGAATGATCAACATTTCATGAGTACTGCAGCCATGAAAATCCCCTTTCTCTCCATCTTAAACTTCATCGGCTTCGCAGCTTGGTTGAAGGTCATTTTCACCATCTCAGATCTCCTCAATATTCTACCATTTTGATGTTGTTTCCTCCTCATGTCTTTAACTTGGTGGACAAAGAGCGTTATGATGTTTCCACTTTGTTCTTTACCGGCCATGAACTAATAAGTGGTGCACGCCAAATCAGCAGCCCAGTGAATTCTTCCTCTATCATGATGTCGTTAGTCCCTTTAGTGATTTTGTGTCGTAAACGTGATTTAGCTTCTTGTTTAGCCATTTGTTTGTACGGTGATCGGAATTGGTTGTACTTTTCTACAAAAGCACTAAAATAGTGTTATTAGCCAAAATATCGAGTCCTAGCTAATATAAATATGGGTATAAAATATAGCACTTACGTGCTTATCAATGATGTCTTCGTTGTAGTCGTTACGTCTTCGCGTTCTTTAGAACTTCAGAGTAATACTTGTATGTCTCAACATTCCTAGACTTTCTAGTCTAACCTAAACAAAGTTGACTTTAGTAGTTTTAATCAAGCGACTCTAATTGAGTTTTGATACTAAAATATGACAACCAACCTTGACATACCGACGGTTGGTGGGGTTCAACCGAGCAATGCCCTAACACAACTACATTCCAGTCAGAAGTATGATAATAGGCTGGTATTTGTAGTAGTTTAATACAGTGCAGTGCTGAAGATGGACTAGGTCCAGGGGTTTTTGTGCATGGCAGTTTTCCTTGTTAACAAAATTTACGGTTCCTTGTGTTATTATTTTTCCACATTATATAGATCATCTTTATATTGAAATATCACAAGTAGTACACTAATCAACATAGATAACCTTAGAGAACCCACAAGACTTGATCTTGTGAATTCATATTTTCAAAAATTTATTACAAGACTTGTTCTTGTTGGAATTCAGTTCTTGTATAGTTCAGGTAGGTTGACCTTGATATACAATCAGGTACAACGATCTTTTACTGTTGATATATACTTATTGATTGTGCAAGGAATTGTCCATACAGGTTCGCGGACGAAAAATTTGGTGGTGTACTTGGTACCCTCTCATTTTCAATCGGTATCAGAGCAGGTAAACACCGTAAAGACCTAATAAATCTGTGTTGTAGCGATCCAAACCTGGTGATAATAAATACAAATATGGTTTCTTCAGGCTTTAACTATGTAAAGTTCTTAGGCTTTACCACAAAGGATGATTCCTTGATTGATTTCTCTGGAATCAAAGGTAAAGAATTTATTATGTTTTCTCCTAATAAGGAAATCATTTCACTATGAACTCTGACGATTCTGATTCAGAATCAGAAAAGTTACCAATAATAAATTTTAAAGACCTTTCAAAGGTTTTGAATTATCAAGTCTCTGAGATGAGACTTCTTTATGAAAAGTATGCTCTATATGTTGATGATCTCAACAAATCTCTTGATATAGAAAACTTCCTTTGTAAAACTCTCGAGCCTTATTCCCTCAAAATTGACAAGCTCGTTCAAGAGTTGAAAACATCAAATGAAAATGTTCCCAATCTTGTGGATGATGTCATCTAAAGAAGTAGCTCGCGAAATACATCTTGTAAAGGCTCATACTTCGAAATTGGATAATCTCCACAGTTCAAAAATAAAAGCTGAATTAATCTGATCTCAGTCTGGCAAACAAGCAACGCATCCGTCTGAAAAAGGAAAACGCAAACTTAAAGGATAAACTTATATTATTATCTTACAAACGCTATGATATCTCTTCAAGGGAAATATATGATAATGATAATTGAAACTACCTCTTCTTCAACTGACAAAGGATATCAAATATCACATCATACATCACCTAGGAGAACTGGGAATTGTACCTAGGAGGACTAGGAATTATAATCTTCACATGGATATTTTTCCAGGCAGAGTCAAGTTTTGTTCTTACTATGGTAACAAAGGTTATCTTGCCAAAGAATGCTACCATAGAGAGCAAAAACGCGATTTCGTCAAACCAACTCCCTTACTCGAACAATGGTTGGCGAACAAAACGACAAAATAAGTTGCATTGCCACCAACAATGGTAGATCCCAGCACAATCGACCAAAACGACACGGAGTACTGCCATTTCCATCGAAGGATACATCACCCAACACAGTCGAGTGTTACTCCCTCCGACGAATATTTCAACGGAAGCATGCGGCGGGGGGAAATCGAGGTACACAACCAAGGGACTGATATGCTGCCTCGGCACCAAGTCTGCTTGCCCATGACCCAAGCGGAGATGTATAGAAGTCGTGGGAAGATACTGAAGATAATGTATGTAAGGCATAAATGAAAGCCCGCGCGTTCGGAAACACCTAAGGCATAGCCAGCAAATTCTCGCAAACAATATTGGCTCAGCAATTTTTTGACTCGCTAGAATTCAGCGAAAACCAGATCAAGGAAATAGCGGCTATCGCAGCTGGAAAACCTTATGAACCCATGACCAAGGGAGCGAACGTGTTCACAGACGAAGACATTTTCTATCCGGGAGAACATCTCAGGCCCTTGTATCTTACAGTTACCATCAACAAGCAACCACTAAAGAGAGCCTTTATTGATGGCGGCGCGTCTTTAAATTTGATCTCCAAGCACACCCTTGGGAGTATAACGATCAACCATACAGATGCGAACGACGACTGTGAAGGAATATGGAGGCCACACGCAGACGGCTATTGGTATTGTCAATCTGGTGATAAGGGTTGGACCCATCAGAGCGCTCACTCAGTTCTACGTCTTAGAGGATGACACCACATTTCCTGTACTTCTAGGACGATAATGGTCACTCAATCACAAGATCGTGGCTTCAATGTATCATCAATGTGTCAAGACAAACATAGGGGGCCGACAGTATCGGATCCCTGCAACGAGCAACCCATTCGAACCCGAGGAAGCATACATGGCAGACGTGGTGTTCTACACACCCCAAAGGAGTCAGGTGAGATACCGGAAGTACATCTTATTCCGCTACTTAAGTGGGAAGAAGAATAAAAGCCGAGAACGTACAAGTCTGTATTCAGTCCTTCCAGGATGGTTCGCCCAACTGAAAAGAAGCGAAAAAAATAAGAACAACCTAGATTCCAACGCTTTTCAAAACCAGGCGGAGGACATGTATACCGCTTATTTTTATCAGCCGAGGGAGATCACACTGACGAGCAAGAATGTGTCATATCATCGATTGACGAAGAAATAGAGTCTTCCTCAGAAAGCATCGACAAGGAACGAGCCGAGTTACCCTACGACGCGCTCGATGACGATGACTTGTAGAGCCAACAGAAAAAACAAACGCAAACCATGTCCGAAGAGCGGACAACAGATGACCTCACTATGTACGGAATGGAAGAAGTCAATATTAGAACTCAAACAGACGAGCGCCTTATCAAGATCTGCAAGAATTTGAGTGTAGAGGAAAGGGAAGCACTGATAGGGTTGCTCCGAGAGTATAAGGACGTATTCGATTTCAAATATGACGATATTCCAGGACTCGACAGCATCCTTGTTGCCCATAACCTTAGCGTATCGCTCGAGTTTAGACCAGCCAAACTGAGGAGTCGCGAGTTCCTTCGAACAACGACCCTCACAATCAAGGAAGAAGTATAGCGTTTATTAGATGCTAAATTCATTAAACCAATCCAACACCCGACTTGGCTTGCAAACATCGTTCTCGTAACAAAGAAGAATGGAAAGATTAGATGTAGTGTAGACTACCGAGACCTTAACCGGGCGTGTCCTGAAGACGAATTCCCATTGCCCAACATCGACATGAAGGTAGACGCAATAAGGTGTAATAAAAGATTCCCTTTCATGGATTGCTTTAGCAGGTATAATCAAATAAAGATGACGGTCTCGGACGCGACGAAAACCTCCTTCCAGACCCATACTGAAATTTCTACTACGTTGTAATGCTCTTTGGTTTAAAAAATGCGGGCGCCACGCACGAATACGTTACAACGTCAATCTTTCATGATTTGTTACACCAGACAGTAGAGGTATACGTAGATGATATAGTGGTTACGTCGCGGATTCCGGAGGACCATGTGTCGTACTTAAGGACAGTTTTCGAACGATGCCGCAACTTTAAGCTTAAGATGAACCCTCTCAAGTGCGCATTTGGAGTAGCATCCAGAAATTTCCTGGTTTTTGTGGTAACTGATGAAGGAATACAAGTGGATCCAGACAAGGTTGAAGCCATTACAACCATGGCACCACCGACAAACGTCAAGGAGCCACTACTAAGGAAATGCGTCGCATTTGCATGGGGGGGTGTGCAGTGTTCCGCATTCCAGAAACTCAAGCAATGCCTAGTTAGCCCACAAGTGCTCAGACCACCAATAAGGGGAGTCCCTTTATACCAGTACACGACATTTACCAACCTAGCGATAAGGGTCGTACTGGCGCAAGATATGGGAAATGACAATCTGTCACTTGTCTATTACGTTAGACGAATTCCGAGGGAAGTAGAGCTGAGATACCCATGTGTGGAGGAAGCATGACTGGCTCCAATCTATGCTACGTAGAAACTAAGACCATACCTATTGGCCCACGAAACGATTGTCGTAGCCGCTGCCAATCCAATAGCATACCTGGCGTCCAAACCGGTGCTAATAGGAAGAACTGCCCGATGGCTGTTACAACTATCATAATTTGAGCTCAAGTATCAGAGACCCAAAGGAGTACGGTCCCAAGCGATAGAGGATTTACTGTCAATGTTCCAAGGAGAAGGTAATGATGAAGTGCATGAATACATACCTGGAAAGGTAGCGGAGCAGAAATAGAGAAGTCGTGGGCTATTTTTATTGATGGATCGTCCTACGGTACCGGTGGAGGAGCGGGAGTAGTGTTCGAAGCCCCACAAGGAGACCTACTATCTTACTCATACAAACTGGATTTCCCATGCAGCAATAACGTGGCCGAGTACGAAACATTGATATTAGGGCTATGAATGGCCAAAGAACTCAACCTCGGGAGCATGAAAGTGAAAGGAGATTCTAAACTAGTGACAAGCCAAGTAAATGGGGATTTTCATGTCAAAGAAGCGTTTTTGGCACCCTATTAGGTGGAAGCATGAAATCTCATCTCCCAGATGGGATCAATAGTAGAATATACAGGCAGAAGCGGTAATCGACACACGGATGCACTGACCACCTTAGTAAGCAAGATGCAACTAAACGACGAAGATGAAGGAACGATGACTATAAAAAGAAAAGAACTGCCTAGCACCTGGAAGGATGACTTAGCATTCGACGAGGCAGATGATTGGTGGAAGGTATACATTGAAGATTTGGCCAAAATCAATGAAGATCGCATCATGCTGATAGGTGCATTATTTACACTAGTTTGGTACTCAAATGCTTTGCTTTGTTGGCATTTTTTTGTATCATTATGTTTTGATTTTGTTTTTTCTTGAGTTTCTTAGGTGTTTGATGCTATCTTAACCAAAATGAAGAGGAACTCATTCAAATCTAGGATTTCTTTGCATCATTTTGAAGGGGATAAAAAATCCGAAGGCAATGGCAAAAGAATGAAGTCATTCTGACATCGTATGAAGAAGTTAGGAGCATTGGAAGGAAGTCAAAATTGTCGAAAAGGTGAACGTACATAATTGATGAAGGAAGTCGTCTGGATTACACAGGGCAGCCACCAACTTTAAAATGAACTGCTACACACTGTCAGATATTTTACTAGGGGTCTGCCTTCGTCTTCCTCAAATTCACTGAAACATCAGTCGTACAAATAAGGTAGCCGTAGATGCCATGTATTCGTGGAAGCTTAAAGAAGGATGTTTTGTTGTTGTGATTATGATGGCAGAGAAGATGGGTTGCTGGGTTAATAATGGTGGAGAAGAATCAAGTTTCTATCGGGGAGCTGGCTAAATTAGTGAGAAGTGATCAATGAAGAAGATTAGAAGAGATATGAGTCTCGTCTGTTATTAATGAATATAGGTGGTTATCGATCAATGATTGGTCTCAGTATTTGAAATTTACGAAGCAACAGAAGAAGGTGGAGCTACAGTAAGTGACTGACATGAGCATATTGATGAGGCGTACAAGAGGTGTATCTATGATAAGCTCGAGATAACAGAGGAGAATTAGAGTTTACTTCGATAAATAAAGACGCTGTAGAGATGGAAGAAATGAAGACGTCGCAGTTGGAGTGGAGTTGTTGGCTGTTGACAACGACAGAAATATGAACAGAATCTGGTTGGATTCGAGTAGAAATGGAAGGAGATGGTGATACTGCTGGAGTATGGTGATGGCAATAAGATCGAGTAAGTAAGTTGGAGAAGTTAGAGAAACTCAGAGTTTGAGTTTTCACGGAGAGTATGCTGACTGCGAGTGAATGAACGGAAAAAGTGAAACTCAGGGAACAATATTTTTCACGGAGGAGGAAGTATCCGCGGAGTATTTTGGTCAAGATTAAAATCCGTTAACTTTTATTTTTCACGGAGGGCCTAGTATACGTGAGTTCTGCCGAAGTCGAGAAATCCACAAGAAATAAAAGTTCACAGATAGTCTAGTATCCATGGGAAAACTGAAAACATGTACTATCAGTTCAATGCAACTGACAGTTGAGCAAGATAGTTTACACTGTTAGTTCTCTGAAACTGACAGGTTTCCAGATTTGGACATGACTAGTTTTGGGAGTTTGGCTAGTTTTTGGCAAGTGGTAGCAACCTAATTCGACTTGGATTCATGTACGTGCAGGTCTGCTTTTGGGAACCCAATTTAAAGGAGAGTTTGAAAATATCTCGAGGATTATCTTTTATCATACTTTGGAGACGAAGAAAAGAGCTAGGGCTTGGCGATTTTGGCGTTTGATCATCACGATTGAACCTAGGGTTTGCTTTCTTTTTATTCATATTATTTTTACGTGGGTTTTGAGAAATCCATGAGTAGCTAAACACTTCATATTGGTTAAGGATGTAGTCGGATATCATAAACATGCTACTAAATTAATACCTTGGTTTTGTTATCTTAATTAAATCATTATTGTCTTGTTCTACCATTTATTATCTCCATGTATGACTGCATGAATGTTTGTTTAGGAGTGTTATTAAATGACCATGAATGCATATCTATAGCTACACTAGGGTTTTCAGATACATAATTGTTGATAAACCTTGTCATAAGTAGCATATTGTGATTACCAATTGTATTCAAAACCTTTGTGTGATTGCAAGTAGAAGCTTGACCTATGTTAAATAGTTTACTCGTAGTATTTCTATTGCATGGATTAGTCTAATTCACAGAGCTTAAAGCTCTTGGAAGATTAAACCTAATAGCACGTTGCATTAGGTTGTTCACTGAGTAGTATTCACATATTCATCGTTATGGTATGTGATGACATAAGGAATTTACCGGAATATGCTCTCGATGGGGTACTCTAGGACTCTTGATAATGAATGATTGAGTGACAACTCTAATTATTAGTCAAAGTGCATGTCTTATGATTGATGATGAACCCTTAACAAGTATTCTCAACCTACTGATTTTTTTTATTCAATCTTTGTTATTATAATTAGTTTAATTACTTTAGACCTTAATCATAAAATCCCCCAAGTTTACTTAAGTTTAAAAATACGAATAACAACCCGTATCTCCATGTGGATCGAATCTGTTCTTACAACTATACTCTTATATGATTGTGAAGTGAAAGAACTTAAAATAATCTTTGCTTGGCTGACAACCGACCAAATTTTTGCGCCGCTGCCGGGGAGGCATATCGGATTGTTATTTTCTTTTTGATTTCTTATTTTTAGTTTTTAACTTAGTTTTCTAGATTTTTTTTTCCAGGTACTTATCCTCTGGCTCCCAAACCAAAAAAACCAAAACCTGTTGGTTATCTGCAGATTGGAATCAAGACTCATACGGGAACTGTTCTGAAAGACAAACCGGAAGACAAACAAGAGGAAGCAATGGGTGACGCAAACCGCATACTCAAGGATTTAGCTTCTCACAAGTTGGATACGCAGTAATGGTGTATTCAACCAATATCAGACTTTAAAATCAAGCCAGGGTTGATTCGAGAGCTCCCAAAGTTTCATGGAATGGCTAATGAAGATCCAAATAAACATCTGATGGATTTCCACAACATAGTCATGTCCATGCTACCAAAGGATACAAAGGCAGATGGGGCTATGTTACATGCTTTTCCATTTTCCTTGATGGATACTGTTAATTAAGGAATGGTTATACTATTTACCTTCTGGTAGTATCACAACTTGGAATGGTTTGAAGAAACTCTTTTTAGAGAGATATTTTCCTCCATAAAAGGCAACTCAGATTCGTAAAGAGCTTTGCGGCATTAAACAGATGACATGAGAATCGTTGTATGAATGCTGGGAACATTAAAAGAGATTGGTGGCTAGTTGTTCGCATCATCAATTCAGTGATTTGTTGATTATCCAATATTTCTACGAGGGTCCTCAGGAAAGTGACATAAATCTTATCGACGTTGTAGGTGGTGGTGCATTAGTGAATAAGACAGTATCTCAAGCTAGAGAGTTAATTGAGAACATGGCAGCACATTCTCAATAATTCTTAAGTCGTGGGTCAGAACCACTCGTCAGAAGAGTCAATGAAGTGAGTGAAGTTTCTGAGCTTCGTCAACAAATGGGTAATATGGCAGCACTGATGCAACAAATTGCAGTTTTAGTGGTACCATGTTCTCTGCAACTTTATGAAGAAAGAAATGATCAAGTCAATTTAATTTTCCCAAATCAGTAACGGCAACGATATATCCTTATTCAAATACTTATAATCCAGGATAAAAAGATCATCCAAATTTCAGTTATGCAAACAAGCAAGCTGCAGCTTCAGGACCAGTTTTCAATCGTCATAGTGGTTTCCAACAACAACAACCACAATAAGTTCAGAATTCAGAATCATCAGAGATGCTTGCCATGATGAAGAATATGACTTCAATGATGCAGAAAAATCAGCATACAACTGATAATGCAATCAAAGAATTTTAAACGCAAGTGGGCACTATGGCAACTGAGATTAATCATCTAAAAGCATATAATAGTGGGAAACTCCCTTCCAAACCTCTTAATCCGAGAGATTCTGTCAATGTTGTGATATTGAGAAGTAGTACACGAACTATAATATACTACTTTTAATTTGAAATAAACATTAGATTTAAAAAACTATAGTGTAGTGTTAACGTAGGAATTTAGATGATCGTTATCTAATGTCTAACACGTGAATGTGTGGGTGCCAATATCAACTCAAGGTATTGAGTTAGTCGAAACCTAGGATATAAAAAGAAATACATAACAAGAAAGGAAGATACAAGCGTCAGGAGGGGAGGCGAGAAAATGTTAGGGTTTAGAATTTAGATTAAATATTGAACGGAAGTAAGTATTCGACCACTCTTGTCATTTCCAACAATTATACATTCTTTTTGGTGCAAATGAATTGATTTCTTTGTTGGTTAACACTAGGGATTTGATGGGTGAATGTAATTCTGCCTAAAGGAGTCGGGAAAGTTTTGTTGGGTTCTCAGAAGGTTAAGGCAAGTTTAATTCGATCTCTTAATCATTGTTAGTTGTGAAGGTTAAATGATTGGTTTTTATAGTATGAATGTTATGATTTTTTAGATTAAATATTGAACGGAAGTAAGTATTCGACCACTGTTGTCATTTCCAACAATTATACATTCTTTTTGGTGCAAATGAATTGATTTCTTTGTTGGTTAACACTAGGGATTTGATGGGTGAATGTAATTCTTCCTAAAGGAGTCGGGAAAGTTTTGTTGGGTTCTCAGAAAGTTAAGGCAAGTTTAATTCGATCTCTTAATCATTGTTAGTTGTGAAGGTTAAATGATTGGTTTTTATAGTATGAACGTTATGATTTTGCCTAGGGTTTGAAGCATATATGCCATAGATACATTTTAGATTTTGAGATGCGAGTGACGTTTAGGTTTTATTAACTTAAATTGTGGTTCAATGTTTGCCTAGGTTATAATGGATGTTCCTTCTCATATAGTGCACGGTTGATTGTTAATCTGATTGAGTGAGCGTCTTTATAAGTTAGTTTTCCTTGTAATCGTTGATTTACAGTGATCTAGATACATTAGGAATTAGTATTTTGTTGTACTTTTTGATGTGAATTCAAGGGTGTCGGGATATCGATTCGTAAAGGGTAAATTGCTAGATGTTAGTAGCTATGTAGTTATGACTTTACTAATTGATATATGACATATGCTGAGATAATTGAAAAATTTGGTGTTGAAGGGTTGGGGATTATCTTGCAATGTCTTGTGCTTGAGCGTCACTGCACTAATTTAGTATGCAATAAAAATTCTTTGTTGCATTAGAGTTTTTGTAAAGTTTTGTGCAATATTGGAGCAAAAATGTGGTGGTGACAGGGAGAGGAGCTGTCAAAATTTGGAATACTGTATGGCTTGGATACATAGTATATGTTCGTGTTTTTGACTTGCTCCTTGTATAAATGTGAGTGTTTAACATTGTTAATAAATATTTAGTTATCATTTTCATGTTATCATGGATGAGTGTAAGGTAGTGATTTCAGTTGGTAGTGGTACTATAATTTTAAGCATTCATGTACTCGACATCGGTACTTTAACACGTCTACTCCGGATTTTGTGTAAGCCTGTAAATTTAAGTATTCCTGCACTTGACATTGGTACTTAAATATGTGAATTTTGTGCTTTGTGTAAGCCTGTAAAATTAAGTATTCGTGCACTCGACATCAATACTTAAATGCGTCCACTCTGGGCTTTATGTAAGCCTATAACTCTGTGCTTTGTGTAAGCCTATAAATTTAAGTATTCCCGTACTCGATATTAGTAATCAAATACGCAAATTCTGGGACTTGCGTAATCCTACAAACTTAAGTATTGACTTACTATCGTCATATGAAGCATGTTAGGCAATTGGATATGTTTCCCACCAAGTTTAAATCGTTCTTTATAGCTAGAATGGTAAGATGGGTATGGTATCTATGTATCATATAAACATATATTTGGATAGGACCCATTACCTAGGAGTAAGGAGATTGTGGTCCCGGTTTGTTGTTATTGGATGTAGAGTTCCAAATGTCTGCTATTTATATTTCTTAGTTGTTAGTTCCTGAATGGGTTATGTAGGAATTACCTATAGGTACTATTATAGTGGTATTAGTTAATGGCAGGTCCACCCATTAAAGCCCAGTAACCGGAGGTCCATAGTTTTAAAGAAGAAGAAAAATTGGACCCAAAATTTTATTCCCAGGTCCTAGACACGTGCGAGACTATTGGTGTACATATTTATAATACCCAAATTAACCTTTAGTACAATAAATATATAAACACGGGATTGATTATTTTTTCCAGATTTGTTTTTTCTTTTCTCTTTCCTCTCACTGCTGCTGCTAGATTTTGATGAAATCCAATTCATTTTCTTCATCCTCTCTCGTTTGTGTATTATGAAAAAGTTCCGGTGATGAAGATTTTTATAAGGTCTTGATCGATTCACGAATCCAAGATCGATTCTTTATATGGAGCTTTTGGTAAGTTGATATAATCATTAATTAGTTGATGTTTGATTATGTTTTCCGGTCTTCGTGCTTGATTAGATCTGATATTTTAATTTCATTTTGTTGGTCTTTGATTTGTTTTTAGTTTGATTTTGTATATTAATCGTCAGTACGTAAATGATGTACTGGTGGTTTTTGATGAAAATAATTCAGATCTAGTTATAAAATCATGTTTTATGTTCATTTCGTTACCAGATCTGATATTTTTAGTGTCATTTTTGTTGGCTTTTGGTTTGGTTTCAGTTTGCTTTTGTGTATTAACCATCAGTACGTATATGACGTACTGTTTTTCTGTGTTTACTATGCATCTATAGGTTTAGTTTCAGTTTTGGTTGTGTATTCATCATCAATTCGTATATGACGTACTGTTTTTATGAATCTTGATCGTAATTATTCGATTTTTTTTTTTGGGTTAGATTATGATTTTTTTAGCTTATTTGAACTTTCAATTTGATTATCTTGTTATTTTCGTTTCTTTATTTTCTCAAAATCATGTTTGTTTGTTGTTTCACGGGTATTATCCGGCAGTACATATGTTGCATACTAATTTGAACTGCTTTTGATTTTGTTTTATTCTTAGTTTTATCACTTGTTGTGGTTTGATCCATAAGTACATATCTTCGATACTAAAATAAGACTCTCGATTATGTATTTTTGATAGATTCATTACATGTGGTTTGTTTTTTAGTTCATGAATCAGCAGTACATATGTGGCATATCCATAGATGAATAAGCTTTTGATTATGTTTTACTATTAGTTTTATCATTTGTTGTTGTTTCATCCATAGTACATATATGCGATCTTGAAATAAGACTCTCTCGATCTCGATTATTTTTTCTTCATGGAGCTGTTTTAGATAGTGAATTAGCTTAGAAAGTACATATATTGAATACTAAATAAAGTCCGGAGAAACGCTTTTTTGAATCATTTTATACATAGATTTTAGTCAATTAATTCTTATGATTTTGTCAGTACATATATGGAATACCGAAATATGATTCATGAGTATGTATGCAAAATATTGAAATATGAGCTTTGATTATGTTATATTCATGGATTCATCAATTCCTCTTTACATGCAGTTGATTTTTAGTTCATGAATATGCAGTACGTATACGTCGTACTGATAAAAACTTCTCCTGATTCTATTTTATTCACATTTTGCCACTTTTTTTGTTTGATTGAGTACTCCCACCCTTGCTAATGGTTGATTTCCTTTCTTAGAGATCATCGGAAAAAGATTCTTTTTGTCCACACGGAGTCTCCGCATTTTATTTCGAAGGTTATCCTTCTTACCTACAACGTGTGTGGATTTCTCTCTTTATTCCGCGCACGCACATGAGAGACTAAAAAGCGATCTTTTTGAGTGCAATTATCATAAAACCCTAATGGTGAGCGTAAGTTGAGACTTATGATCACAATCGATCCGAATTCTTTCATATGGTATGGTTACTTCTTTTCAAAGACTTAAGGATGAGAATGCGTTCTTCGATAGTTCTAACTTCTTGTTATTAGTAAACCCTCATGTCCTCATAGCTTCTTGGAGGCTTGAGACTCTTTTACACTCGAAGTTGGAGAAGGTTTTGTGGGTACACCTCTGCAAACCCTCACGAGACTACAACTCGTCCACTAGGGACACCTAGGGTTTAAAGGCTTAGTGCATACGCTAAATGCATTCGAGAGACTCAAACGGGGGTATAGTTAGGATTTTTTTCTTTTGTTTCACTTGAGGACAAGTAAAATTCAGGTTTGGGGGTAAGAGTGCCAAATAGTGCATATTTATACACCTTTTTTGGCATTTTACTCATCTTTTTGCGCTTAGAAATCGAGATATTATCCCATATTCTTGTGTTTTCTTTGTTTTCAAGAATAAATATTTGTATTAATTAATTTTGTGTTTTTGGTACTAAATAAAGTCCAGGAGAAACTAAGGAGCAAAAGAGCGAAGAATTGGAGTCAAGCATCTATGGAGATGCACACGAAATTGCAAACCCAACAAGGAAGACATGGGCTAAAGCTACCCACGACCCGGATCCTGAGCCCGTCTCTTCCTCGAGACGTTGAGATTTCTTTCTCCTCATCCAACTGGCTGCCTCCACGTGCATCATAGATCATTCGCCGTGCAACACTAGATCAAGCCAAAACCGCTTACCTCCCCGAGCCGTTTCGGATCTCCATCGGCTCCATCCGAAGCTCGCTAGGCCATTCCCATCGACTCCCGCGTTCATGCCTCACACAAATTGACCAACACCCTATACCCCCATCGACAAACCCTATTCTCTTCATCTCTTCTTCACCTTCTCAATAGCCCGCTCTTCTCTTCCGCCACTTCTTTCACCCATACCATCACCGAGCCACCACTACCTCCTTCTACCTACTCGCCATCATTAGTACCGCTACCTTCTCTACTTCGAGTTATCTCTCTTAGCCTCTACCAACTCTAGAAGCTAATTTAAAGATAACGGAAGCTAGGGTTTGTCCACCAACATCACAAGCAAGCTACCAGGGACGATGTGAAGAAGAACAAAGAATCGTGAGTATGGGTTTGAGTTATTATTCATTTAATTTCAATTTTTAATGAATTAGGGTTTGGGAATTTTTGGGGAACCGCATGTATAAATAAATGAGGGGTTTGTGTAGAAAGCACGCCGGATTATGATCATTTAGCTTTAATTTTGTGTATTTTGTTTTATCATGTTTTAGTTTAATTTGCTAGGTTTGAATGAAACCCTAGCTTATTGATTTTCATATTTCATGTATTGTTCTTGAGTGTTTAGTTTTGTTTGCAACTCAAGCTTAACCATTATCAAGCCTCGATTAGTTGTACTCTAAATAGACAAGTTAATGCTTTGGTAAGATACTCTAGTTGTGATTAAACTATCAACCGGAGAAACATCATAGATTTAGGGTAGATTTGACACATCTCCTTATCTCACAAAGAAACAATAGCAATATCATGAGTCAAGACATAGATAAGTTAGTGGTGGATTTGAGACCCTAGTATCCCACGTCACCACTGGTTTTCACTTGTAGTTCATTTTATTTCACTATTTTTAAACAAAGCTCGGTCGCTTCGACAAAAACCTCGTTGTCACATTGTCACTTGAAACTCGATTTAGGCAAGCCTTAGATCATTTAAGCACACCATAGTCCTTGTGGGATCGACCGTGCTTTTGCCGCGTCTCCATAGACGCATGAGTACGTATGCGGAATACTGAAATATGTGCTAGTTTTGTATAGCTTATTTTGTGTTTACTGTGCATATATAGGTTTTCCTTTATTTTTTCTATGATTTAATACTGTATTGAAAAAATATTAGAGATTAATTTGGTATGATCCTACAATATATGTGATGTAATATGTTTTCTAATTTATTTTTCATTGATTCTAATAGACATATACTCTACCTGTAAGCAGTGCAGCAGATATATACTCGAATTTGTAAGCAGCAGATATATACTCGAATTTGTAAGCAGTGCAGCAGATATATACTCGAATTTGTAAGCAGTGTAGTATAGAAGATACATACTCGAATTTTTAAGCAGTGCAGCAGATATGTACTCAAATTTGTGAGTAGTGTAGTATAGAAATATGTACTCAAATTTGTAAGCAGTGCAGCTGATATGTACTCGAATTCGTAAGCAGTGTAATATAGAAGATATGTACTCAAATTTGTAAGCAGTGCGGCAAATATGTACTCGAATTTGTAAGCAGTGTAGTATAGAAGATATGTACTCAAATTTGTAAAGCAGTGTAGCAGATATGTACTCGATATAATGATGGTGTAGGCACACACGTTTGGCAGTATGGGGTATTATGGTCATTTCAATGTTTTCAATTAAATTTGGACCTCCAAATAAAAGAAAATTCCGGTTGGACCCTACTATAAATAACTATATGGGCCTAGGACCAACCAACAAATTTTCCATGGGTTATTTGGTTTTTGGTACTTAGTTTTTGACCAAATCCTGGGTTTGGTCTAACATTTGTCCAGCCTTTGCGTTTGGTCTAAAGACCAACGTTGACCCGTGTTGACTCCGTCAAGCGATGATGTGTTTAACTTTTGACTTGATTTATTTTATTTGCACCCTCAAAAATATTAGTATATTCTAATTACATCCCCACCTTCGTCTTCTTCAAATTACTCACACTATAAACTGATCTGAACTCCCAGATTTTGCAGAAGTAAGGATTTATGTGGCTGGAGATGCAGTAAAAGTAGGAAGAATACAATTATCAGTTAACCACTTACTTGACTTCGCAACTGTTATCCAATCAAGGAAGATTCTGAAACAAACTCTATAAGAGCAGCACCAAACAATATGACCTCCAACAAGAGTCAGAGAATATAAACAACAGTAGCAACACACTTCATTGAAGTCACTAGAATAAATAACAATGATATGCAAGACAAAAATCAATACACAGAAAATATATTATAGCATGCATACTCCTCAATACGGGCAAGTTTTGCTCAATGTCTCGCTGAAACTAGATCTTTGCGCAAACTCAATCATCCTAACTCCTCATGTCATCCATACAAAACGTCTATTCACTATTACAACGACAACAATACTTGTTCGTTCCCTGCATTCCGTCAACGGAAAGACCCATACCAACGCAAAATCCACCTGCTCCGTACTCTGTAACTCATGTCTTAACCCTTTGTACATGAACCACAGACTCAAAAAATCCCATTGCACTCTAAACAACCTAAATCAGCAGCAACACTTTACACTTCTTTAAATTGATGCTCAAATAAAAAACCCCAAATCCCCAAATCAAATCAATCTGACCAAAACATATCAGCCTCAAATCTCTTATCAATTCGCTTCATACTTCTTGTTTATGCTATCAATTTGATTCGAAAATAAACCCAATTCTCTGAGACTCTCACAGCAAAACCTAAATCTCGATTTCTTCTCACTGTTCACACCAACATTAGCAGATTCAATTACTCTCCCAAGCTTCCGAAGTTTAAGAATTAGAATTTGAAGCTGATAAGGGGATCATAGATTGAATTTGTTGGATATCGTGAGTAGTTAGGTATGATTTGAGGGGTTTCTGAGATTATTCGAATTCAACATAGAAGAGCAGATCCTGTCGCTGTTAGAGTCTTAGAGAGTAGATTAAATGGGTATGTGATGGAATCTAGAGTTAGGTCAAAAATTGATGGAGATTTAATCGGAGAATGGTGGTTGTTGGTGGTGAAAGTAATGAATTGAGATCTCAGCAGATGGGTCTTGAGCTTAAGGCTAGGTTATGGTTCAGATGAGAATAAGAAACTGAAATTAGTTGGTTGAGGAATTGCTGGTGATAGAGCAGAAATTGAACTATGTGTTTACAGATGGAGGCAGTGGGATAGAGCAGAACAAGAAAAAGTGACTGAGTTCAGTTATGGGTGTTTGTTAGAATACATAATAATTGAAAGGGTGCACAAAAAATAAATCAAGTCAAGTAGTTTGACACATCATCATATAACTAGTCAATGCGGGTCGACGTCTGGTCCAAGTACCAAATGCAAAGGCTGGACAAATGTTAGACCAAACCTAGGTTTTGGTCAAAATCTGAGTACCAAAAACCAAATAACACTTCCTGAATAATGCCTTTGTAGCTTCAACGATTATTGATTAGTTACACACTAATCTCAGTTTATCTTCCATGCCTTTCTTATGAGATATGTGTTTAATCCTTTGTATCTAACCATGATTCGGCGACTGAATGAACTTGCTCGGAGTTTAACTCCTGTTGCTATATTTTTTCCAGGTGCTAGAGATTAAGTAGGCTGTTGGCATATCATGAGCTTTTACTGGGAATTTTGGCAGAAGCCAACACTGAAGTAGACATCTGTGGATTCGTTTGTTCAGATTTTTGGCTTTATTATTCCGCTTAAACTTTTCTAGTAAGGAGTGGGGTAAATGTGGGGTAATTGAAAATGTATTTAATCTATTTTGGGATTAGCAACTATTATTTTGGCAAATGTAAAGACAATCGAGTATTTTGTATTATTTAGAGACATCAAGTTATGAGATAAATATTTGCATAATAAGATAATGTATCAAATGTTCAGTAGAAATGTTGCCTCTTTCATTAGAGGTAACGACTTACTTTTCTCGTAAGTGCCGGCCGGGCTTATGTGAAAATAAGGGTTGTTACAGTTGGTATCAGAGCTTAGGTTAAAGAACCTTTAGGACTTGGGGGGTGAGCTAGGACGTTTTCGCTAAGTACATTTATGGTTTAGATTTAGATGCACTAAAATATAGTTATGTTTTAGCTTTAACACATGGTTAGATAAGGGCCATTGCTTTATTTAAGCCTACATGCCACATTTAGTATGTGATCGTTCATTGAATTTTTTTTTTCGATTTTTGGTATGCATTTATCTGACTTCTACACTTTCCTCTCTAGTGTGTTGTGTAATGACTTACTAATTTATTTGATTTGTTCATTTTTATTGTCGTCTTTTCTGATGAGTATGAATTAAATAACATGAAATGATGAATATCTTTGTTATGACTAGGATATGAATCAATAGGAGTATACATTATATATTACCATATGGGCTTCTGGGGGATGCAGTAGTAGATATGCTTTAGTTAGCTATGGAAATGCATGGGTACAGTTGAATACCGAACTCTCTAGTATCTTGAGGTTTAAGTGGTTGCTAGGTACTCGTATATCTTGTAACGGAAGCAACGACTTTACAAGTGAAGATCATGTGGATAAACATTGCAGCATCAGTTAGGCGATTACTTTTTAGAATCGATTTTTGTATAATGTCAACTGTATGTAAGTATTTGTATTGTGTTCTCAGTGGGCATATTAATATATAATTCCAGGATTCAGTTCTTATTTTTGGGCACTGTATTGTTACCAGTAAGCTAAGTGTATATCAACCTAGAGGTCCTAGTTCAGACCTCTTTTTGTCCACGCTAAAAGAATTTTTGGGATAACATGATGTGTTCCCAAAACTAGAAGTAACTAATATATCTTTATTGTGACAACGTAACACTCCGATGTGTTTTACTGTTGTTTTGAATATTATGAAGCATATAATGGATCATTATGCCACGATATTATATTTTTATACAATTTGGGTTGTGCTACCCAAATTAGCACCTATCCAATGCCTAATTAGTTCGAGGTAGTAGCCTATTTGTAAAGGATTTTTATAGCTAAATTAAGTTTGACCTTGAACTTGGTATGAGCTTGCTCATTGCGAGATGACTGGGGTCTGAATTTTGTGGTTGTGCTCTGAGAGTTCGCTTAGCTACTGCCAAGTAGGTGATGGATTTGGATTTAGCTTCACCGCGATAGCCAACGTTTTCCTTGTAAGATTTCACCTTGTAGACAACAGGTGCCACGATCTATTCACTTACACTTTATACCAGTGGTTCTCCAAGTTAGTCTTGTGAAGACAAAAATATTTGGAAGGTTGTGTAATGATTTCTTTGAAGTGTGTTAAATAAGGTATGGACAGATAATCAATATCCTTGACTTAACAAGGATTAGTAATATTCGATTCTTTGATACTACCTAGATGGTTTTTAGGAAATTGAGATGTGACCATTTCTAAGTTAGTACTGTTATGAGTAGGTTGAGAATCCTTTTGAGCATGCAAGTACACCAATGATGTCAGTATGCACTTTATTCACACAAATAGTTAGAGCAATTCATGTTCAGTTTGGTCATATCTCTATTGACCCGTTGTTGCGATCTTAAATACAAAGAAATAGCTCGAGGAACACCAACTTTAGTGCTAGACCTTGAGATTGAGCATTAGATTTATGAATTTTTCTCAAAGTGTAAAGTAGTACGTAGGAGCACACGCCTTTCCGGGAGCATATAAAGTTTTCGACCATGTGATGTCGAAAAAGTGGGATTTATAGGAGATTAACGTTATTTAAATTTTAAAAAAATATATATATCACTTAGAGATAGCGACAAAGAATTTATTGGCTTTGTGTGGTACTATATCGTATCATTTAAGATTTTTTTTTCCTTTTTCAGAGATAGCTAGATTGCTCACTACACTAACAAAGGAAAAGTAGCGGCTAGTTTTAGATGCGATTTTTTTAGTCTAGGCGTGCTATTATATACTGGTTGTTGACCAGTGTAAGGGTAAAACCTATACCATCACATCCAATCAAGCTAGTTTATTATACTTAAAATTTGTACTTATATGGCATTAGAAATCGTTGATAGGAATGCTAGTCGCAAGTTGATAACTACCTTGTTAATTATTAGTGTACATATAATTGGTTGTGGTGTAGCATGACTGTAGCCTTGACAATGGTATTAATTAGCATGTTTTAGGGTCTTTATTTGTTTTTAGTTGTCTGTTCTCTTTGCGTTGTCCCAGTAAAATAATAAACCATGTGCACTCCGTTTACGATTCTGTGAAAATGCTTGAAGTTAAGGATCTGGGTATACTTAGGAAACCATAGAAAAGTATTCATAAGTATATAAAATTCTCCGCCTTATTAGATGGCAGCGTTGTTGCTTTCAATGGATTATGACTTTCATTACTTAGTGATAAAGATTGTGGGTCGTGTATCTGTTTGTGTTGATGAAGGACCCGGTCATTGCATATTCAAGGATGCCAGAGATGTTGTGCAATTTTCTTCAGTGGGTGTTTTCTGGTTTGGTTTAGAAACTCCTTACCGGCGTTCCGTCGTGAAAGGGTAGCTTAATAAGCATCGGGATGTGGATGTGCTCCAACACTCTTTCGTGTTGTAAAAGCTGTATATTTTGGATAGTCTCATTGTTGAATTTTTCTATGTAATTGCACGATTGGTGATTGGTAATGGCAAGTAGTTGTGGTGACTATATGGTTTGGCCTTTTTGTTTAAGTTTCATAAGAGCTGGACATTAGAGCTTGCTTGTGTAATGGAAGTCTAAAAATTCCCTTTACATGTCTGTACAGTTGATTGTGGGATTTCAGGCAGTGCTGAATCCCAATATTTAGATGGAGGTGTTTCTGCAACTTATGGATTTTAAGCCAGCGGGACTTTTATACCTCTAAAACCAATAGAAAGTGCAAATAAATATATATATACATATATAAAAATGAAGTATGTGCTTATGAGTGTGTTACTGCTCTTCCAAGATAGTTAAGAGGAAATATATTCCTAGGTTGAATGCGCGAGTATCCGTATGACACTGTTAGAGGCTCTATACGGATACCCTTTATGAGCACCTGTCTGGTTGGTGGAAGCAAGAGGAAAGAGATTGTTCGCACCTGAATTGGTTAGGTTAAAATCTAGGCTGATTAGAAAAAGAAGAAGAAGAAGAAGAAAATAATAAAAATAAAATAAAAATAAAAACAACCTTAGTGCCACCTGATGGTGGAGAATAGGTGACACTTAAACTCTTATTTGAAATGTGCTGAGATTGGGGAGAAAGAAGATTATTTGACTCCAAGTATGTTTTCCGGTATTGATGCTAGAAATACCTCTTGATGGTAAACTTTAATAAGTTATAGTGCACGGATGCAGTGTACTAGGAGAAACATTATATATCTCATTGTGGCGGAAGGGTGTTGTTATAGAATTATAGTACTCTTATGAATTAGCAACCACATGATAAATATTATTCATTATGGGGAACAGTTCTCACCTTTTTGCTCTGAGCAGGAGGTAAGGTCGATTACGAGGACGCAATCCTTTTCCTAGTGGGGTGGATTGTAATATACTACTTTTAATTTGAAATAAACATTAGATTTAAAAAACTATAGTGTAGTGTTAACGTAGGAATTTAGAATATCGTTATCTAATGTCTAACATGTGAATGTGTGGGTGCCAATATCAACTCAAGGTATTGAGTTAGTCGAAACCTAGGATATAAAAAGAAATACATGACAAGAAAGGAAGATACAAGCGTCAGGAGGGGAGGAGAGAAAATGTTAGGGTTTAGAATTTAGATTAAATATTGAACATCGGAAGTAAGAATTCGACCACTCTTGTCATTTCCAACAATTATACATTCTTTTTGGTGCAAATGAATTGATTTCTTTGTTGGTTAACACTAGGGATTTGATGGGTGAATGTAATTCTGCCTAAACGAGTCGGGAAAGTTTTGTTGGGTTCTCATAAGGTTAAGGCAAGTTTAATTCGATCTCTTAATCATTGTTAGTTGTGAAGGTTAAATGATTGGTTTTTATAGTATGAACGTTATGATTTTGCCTAGGGTTTGAAGCAATATGCCATAGATATATTTTAGATTTTGAGATGCGAGTGACGTTTAGGTTTTATTAACTTAAATTGTGGTTCAATGTTCGCCTAGGTTATAAGGGATGTTCCTTCTCATATAGTGCACGGTTGATTGTTAATCTGATTGAGTGAGCGTCTTTATAAGTTAGTTTTCCTTGTAATCATTGATTTACAGTGATCTAGATACATTAGGAATTAGTATTTTGTTGTACTTTTTGATGTGAATTCAAGGGTGTCGGGATATCGATTCGTAAAGGGTAAATTTCTAGATGTTAGTAGCTATGTAGTTATGACTTTACTAATTGATATATGACATATGCTGAGATAATTAAAAAATTTGGTGTTGAAGGGTTGGGGATTCTCTTGCAATGTCTTGTGCTTGAGCGTCACTGCACTAATCTAGTATGCAATAGAAATTCTTTGTTGCATTAGAGTTTTTGTAAAGTTTTGTGCAATATTGGAGCAAAAATGTGGTGGTGACAGGGAGAGGAATTGTCAAAATTTGGAATACTGTATGGCTTGGATGCATAGTATATGTTCGTGTTTTTGACTTGCTCCTTGTATAAATGTGAGTGTTTAACATTGTTAATATATATTTAGTTATAATTTTAATGTGAACATGGATGAGTGTAAGGTAGTGATTTCAGTTGGTAGTGGTACTATAATTTTAAGTTTCATGTACTCGACATCGGTACTTAAACACGTCTACTCTGGGTTTTGTGTAAGCCTGTAAATTTAAGTATTCCTGCACTCGACATTGGTACTTAAATATGTGAATTTTGTGCTTTGTGTAAGCCTGTAAACTTAAGTATTCGTGCACTCGACATCGGTACTTAAATGCGTCAACTCTGGGCTTTATGTAAGCCTATAACTCTGCTTTGTGTAAGCCTATAAATTTAAGTATTCCCGTACTCGACATTAGTAATCAAATACGCAAATTCTGGGACTTGCGTAATCCTATAAACTTAAGTATTGACTTACTATCGTCATATGAAGCATGTTAGGCAATTGGATATGTTTCCCACCAAGTTTAAATCGTTCTTTCTAGCTAGAATGGTAAGATGGGTATGGTATCTATGTATCATCTAAACATATATTTGGATATGACCCATTACCTAGGAGTAAGGAGATTGTGGTCCCGGTTTATTGTTATTGGATGTAGAGTTCCAAATGTCTGCTATTTATATTTGTTAGTTGTTAGTTCCTGAATAATGCTTTTGTAGCTTTAACTATTATTGATTAGTTACACACCAACCTCAGTTTATCTTCCATGCCTTTCTTATGAGATATGTGTTTAATCCTTTGTATCTAACCATGATTCGGCGACCGAATGAACTTGCTCGGAGTTTAACTCATGTTGCTATAGTTTTTCCAGGTGTTAGAGATTAAGTAGGCTATTGGCATATCTTGAGCTTTTACTGGAAATTTTGGCAGAAGACAACACTAAAGTAGACATCTTTGGCTTCGTGTGTTCAGATTTTTGGCTTTATTATTCCGCTTAAACTTTTCTAGTAAGGAGTGGGGTAAATGTGGGGTAATTTAAAATGTATTTAATGTATTTTGTTATTGGTAGGTCTGTAAAAGTGTATTTCCTACGTCTTAAACTGCAAGTGCACAGTGCCTTTGGAGGCAGTGGCAAGCACAGGTCATTCCACAGAGAACTGGGGTGTGTTATGTGATCTAATGGCTCTTAACTGATTTCCTAGTGGTTTTGTAACACAATTATGGAGTGAACTTGGTGTCGATACGACTGAGTTGAAGGTTTTAAAGCTAAAAGTAATATGAACAACAAATGTTGAGGTTACAGGCACTAGGATTATCAAATCCACCCTATTTCATGTTATGGGATTCAACTTGTTTGAATGTTTTGTTCCTGTGACAGAGACAAGGATAAGGTGTCAAATTTATCACCTATCTAAGGAGTTTCACCAAATGAAAGCTCAATTATCAGCTAAGGTACTAACCTAGAGCACTAGTTGTCTACTTAAGCACAACTAGTCAAGAGAATTAGCAATTAAGATTAAAGCATGAGCTGAAACACACTCAACACAATGTTTTCCTAACTACAATGGATACAAGGCATTCATTGTGAGAGAAGGGTATTGAGGTGTTAGAATTGAGCTTCTTTTTTAAGTTAAAGCATACAAAACAATTCAATTGAAGTTGAACAACAGAACACTCAACTAGGATTTCATTTCAATCCTAGCAATTAAATTTAGAACATGTTAAACATAAAAGCAGGCTTAAAATTCAAATTGTAAACTAACTATGAACCCTAAAAACAGACTCAAAAACTGACTACCCTCTCTCACCTATCAAAAACATCAATTTATAACTCACAAAACATTTTTAACTAACAACTACACTGACCCAAACCTGTATTTTCCTCCCAATCGACTCTGAGCTCCATGCTGGAGTTGTTGGTGAAAACCCTAAGTTCAATCATCTCAACCCTAGCTTCTAGGTTATGAGAGAAGCTAAGATAGAGATGGGTGAACCTAGGGTGGCGGATGGAGTTGGTGGTGATGGCGACATGAGATGGAGGTGGTAGTGATGGTAGATCAGCCATGGGTATGGGTGAAGGAAGAAGGGGGATGGGTTTTCTCTGTGGAGTCGTGGGAGAAGAAAGAGAGAGTGACGGAGAGAAATGATTTGGTCGAAGTGGGTATAGGTATAGGGTGTTTTGTTGTGAAGCGGGTGCAGCGAGAAGACGATGCGAAAGCTGAAGCGAGCGTTGGATCTAGTTGAGGGAGATCTGAACGGCTCAGGGAGAATCGTGGTGATTTGGTGTTGAGCGGGAGCAGCGAGAACTGATGTGAGTGATGGAGCGACCGTAGGATGTAGCTAGGCGAGATCTCAACGGCTTGGAGTGGACGGGCTCGGATCCGGGTCGCGGGTCTTGGATAGCTTGGGCCCATGTCTTGTAAATGGTTTGCTCCTGATGCGCGCGCGGGCTTTGGCTTTCTGCTCCATAGACGCTTGTCTCCAATTCTTTGCTCTTTTGGCTCTTCAATTTCTCCGAGCTTTATTTATTACCTAAAAACACAAAATTAATTAGTACACATATTTATTCTTGAAAACAAAGAAAATAAAGAATCTGGGATAATATCTGATTTCTGAACACAAAAGATGAGTTAAATGCCAATAAATAGATGTATAAATATGCAATATTTGGCACTCATCAAATACCCCCAAACCTGAATTTTACTTGTCCTCAAGTGAAACAGAAATTAAGAAATCCTAACTATACCCTGTCGCAGTCTCTCGAATGCATTTAGCGTATGCACTAAGCCTTTAAACCCCTAGGTGTCCCTAGTAGACGAGTTGTAGTCTCGTGAGGGTTTACCAGAGGTGTACCCACAAAACCTTCTCCAACTTCAGAGTGTAAAAGAGTCTCAAACATCCAAGGAGCTATGAGGACATAGAGTTTCTTCATGCTAGTAACACGAAGTTAGAACTACCAAAGAACGCATTCTCATCCTTAAGTGCTGAGCGAGAAGTAACCATACCATATGAAAGAATTCGGATTCGATTGTGATCATAAGCCTCGACTTCGCCTCACCATTAGGGTTTTATGATAATTGCACTCAAAAAGATCGCTTTTTAGTCTCTCATGTGTGTGCGGCGGGAATAAAGAGAGAAATCCTGCACACGTTGTAGGTAAGAAGGATAACCTTCCGAAATAATTTCTGGAGACTCCACAGATGTGTGGACAAAAAGAATCTTTTTCCGATGATCTCTAAGAAAGGAAATCAACCATTAGCAAGGGTGGGAGTACTCACTTACCTTCTCACCCGATCGGCAATTAATATCACTCTCTCAGCATTCATAGAAACGTCTTCAATCTTCGGTCTTCAAATGTTGATGACGAACTTCTGAACTTTACAAAAACTTGAAAAATTATTATTATTATTATTTTTTTTTATTATTTTTTTTATTTTTTTTATGTGACATACATGACATGGAAATAACAGTAAAACTCAATTTTTCACAAACTTCATTAATTCTCATCTTCTTTTTCTTTGTTGCACGTAAACCTTGGACTATCTCAACTTTTCTTCAAATATTCTGATGATGCTCCGCTTGCTGACGATGATGTGTTTCTATGAATGTGTTGATGTTGTTGAGAGGGAGAGAGTGATGCTAACTGCAAATCGGTATTTAGAAGGAGTTTTCATCTTTAGACGTCACCCTCATGATTGACAAAAATAGCACTCAAGAGATCAAAAATAGTGCTGAAAGTGGTGCGAAGTTGGGTAGCTCACCATTCCTACCCGGAATTGACGTACGGTGACACACACTCTAACAACTTTTATAGAAAGTCACAAAGAGTGAAGGTCGGTACCTCGCTTGATGTAAAATAGGTAGTCTCCACTATGGTTGATCACAATTCTACTACCGAATATCTAAACAACACCTAATTCGCCCTCCGGTATGGTTAAATCCAACTTTAACGCTCTAATCAACTAAGAAACCCGATTGTGTTCTCCGATACTTCCAATTTCAGTTATTTCGGTCAGACTCTCTATGTAAACATAGCTAGAAGCATGCTAGTGACTCTAAGATCTCTAAAAGTTGGAGGTTTTTATGCAAATTTTTGAGTTTTTCGATTTTTTTTTTTTTTTTTTTTTTAACAACAAGAAGTAAAACAAAAGACTAAAAACTCTATATGCAAATCACACCCCGAAACCTAGATCAAACATTGTCCTCAATGTGTCAACAGATACAAAGAATTTAAACAGGCACATACCAAGAGAACTATGTTGAGAGGAGAAAAGGGAAGAGATTACCGGATGCAAGAGGGTGTTGCTAAACCATAGAAAGATGAATGCTTTGAAAGCAAACAATCAAGAGCGCAAGACAAAAAGGTTGGTTAGCACACATCAAAAATTATGCAAAAAGAAAAAGAAAAGGGGAAGATGATGGATTTTTAGTCCATATGTATGTACACAAGTGAACTAGATCAGTCCACATAGATGGGGTCTTCCAAGTCAATGGTCTCAACTTCTGGTGGAAGATGCTCCAGAAATGGTTTCAATCTCTGACCATTGACTTTGAAAATGTTCTTGTTTGCTAGGTTTTCAATTTCAACAGCTCCATGGGGAAAGACGGTACGTACCAAGAATGGTCCGGACCATCGAGAACGTAGCTTTCCTGGAAACAAATGCAATCTAGTGTTGTACAATAAAACTTTCTGACCTGGGGTGAAAGACTGGTAGGGTGTAGAATACATCCTATTTTACTATCTATTGTTTATGCTTTCTTTGCTATTTTTCTTGTAAATTATGTATTTTACGCTTGTTTTGAGTTTTGTAGCTACTTTGGAGTCACATAGAGGAAAAGAAGAAGAAATTACACTATTTGAGCCAAAAGGGAAAAATTGTCATTTCATGGGCGATCACTATCCGGAGCCCAGTCATGGTTAAGGGGCAACTCTCTCAGTGAAGCATTGCCAGCTGATAAGGGGTGAGCACAGGTTATAGGGCACCCACTGGGGTAGCCCTTATCCAGAAGATGTTTGTTCACCCAAACTGGGGTGATCCATATCTATGGGGTGTAATCATCCGGCCTAATGTCTTACCCTAACATCGAGAGAGTTTGTCTCTCATTTGTTCAAGAACTCCTGAGGCGCAGCCATAAGCAGTGCAGCTGCTGGTGAAATTAAGAAATCGAGAGAGAAGCAGATCGAAACCCAGAGAAGATCAGACAGAGAAGAAATTAAGGTTCGATGTTGCACCTGTAAATCGATTGAGACGTCGCTGTTGATTGGTTCGAGAGATGAACTGAGAAGGAAATCGAGATGAAGAAAGGGGTTGTTGCAGTCAGAGAGAGAGAATAGATCGAGAGTTATAAAGAGAGATCGAGAAATTGTGGCAGAAGATGTTAATCGAGCAAGTCATGGTTTTGGTCACTGCAAATTGGAGATGGGTTTGTGAAGAACGAGCCTTTGTTAGTGTTCTCGAGAGATGGAGTCCGGGTTTGGTTTGAGACGGTAATCCCGATCTTTGTTGAAGCTCAGTGAAATGGGTCAGTCTGGTTCGATTATTGTTGAGGGTTGTAGCTGAGAAGAACTCAGAGATGAATCGAGTTGAAACCGAGAAGAGATGATGATGTTCGATCTGTGAAGCAGGGAGGTGATGCTGCTGAGTAACGATGTGTGTTTAGATTGAAGCTCATTGCGGGAATGGAAGTCGTTTGAAGCAAACAATTGAAGTGATGAAACAATAGATGTATGTTAGGAAATTGACACAGGGAATGAAGCTAAAATCGGCCTGAAATAGGCCTGAGATATGCCCAGAAAACAAACGGAACTCTGTCGGATTTTATACCCGACTGAGTCAACTCGGCGATGTCCGATCCAGCCGATCCAGCTCGGTAGAGTAAGACAAGTCAGCCACCTAGGAGCCGACTCATAGCTGACTCAAGTGTCTAACTTCCCTCCTTTTGACCCAGTTGACTGACGGTTTGACCCTTGTGACCGTTAGTCCTAACGGTGGACTGACGGAATATTCCGTCGAATATACCAGTGACGGACAGAATTTTCAGGTGACCCGCGGTGACTATTCCGGCCGGATTCCGGCCATAATACCAGTTTTCCGGCGACCAAAATTCCAGAATTTTCTGTGGACTTCTCTCATGGGTGTGAAGACTTGGACTAGGAATTGGATGGAGAATTGGGCTCAAATTTGGAAAGAGAAGATGGAAGAAGTTGAGAAAGGCTTGGATTTGGAAATTGAATTGCCAAAGGAAAAGGATTCTATTCCTTGGAAGATTTGGAGAATATTGAAGCCTATAAATAGAGAAGTTCTCTATATCTTTTACACACCTCTCTACACACACAACACTTTTCTTTTCTTATTCTTTGTGTGAACTCTTTAGCATGAGTAGCTAATTTTATTATTGATTGAGGATGAATTCCTAGTTCTTAATACATGATTTGAGTTTTGTTTCAATTCTATCTTGAAGTTTTTCACATGATTATCGTTTGTTTTTACTAATAGGAATGTTTATTCATTCATTCATGATTGATAGATTGTTTAGAGTGCACGCTAAATTGATTTGTTAGTTTAATCTAAATCTAGTATAAGTTAGGGAATAAGTAATCGTTCTCGACACTTTACACAAGTAGAAAACACGAGACCTTGCGGAGGGATTCCGTGGAGCGATTGTGTGTAAAAACAACGCTAGAAAGTGGACCAAGCTAACCGAGTTTAACTACTAGTACTAAACCTAAATTCATAGATCTTAATGCATTCGGGGAATTACATCTTGTAAGCGAACCTCAAGGTGGTTCTTTTGAATAGAATCTGATAACTAAGCGGACTTGTTACTCAATGAAATAAGGGATTTTGGGGCTAGCTAAGCGGACCTGCTATCCTATGGTTGGTGATAATCTGTGACTAATAACAAGTAGAAAAGAACATAACTTTAATCATTGTTTTGCAACGAAGAAGGATTCCTTGATCTTGTCTCTCTTATTGCTTTCAACTTTATCTTTTAATTGCTTTGTTTATTTTCTTTTGCTTTTTACACCCCCCTTTTGTGACAATTTTTACAACTAGAATCTCTTGCTCCTCGTGGGAACGAACTTAACTTCCATTATATTATTTTTAATTGAGTGGAAATATTAATTAATTTGATTGCACCTTCGACACGCATCAAATTTTGGCGCCGCTGCCGGGGACCAGCGGATGATTTTAGTTGTTTTTTTATTTTTCTTTTTGCTATATTCTTGCTTTGTTAGATTCTATACCGTATCTAACTTAGTTTCTGAGAATCTTATTTCAGGTACCGGTTTTCCATGTATGGTGGACAAGAGCAAGCATATTACAACAATCAATACGGTTTTCAACCTCAACATTATGACAACTTCCAACCATCCTTAGGATACAATCAAAACCAATATTTTGGCTATGATAAATTTCCTACAGAACCTTATGGATATTCTCATACATATCAACAACCTTATGACGGGTATGTAAGTGGACAAACACACGGATGGAAGGATAGTTATGCATCTAACAATTTGTTTTCTAGTAATATGCAGACAGAGAATTTGGAATATACTCCTCTTCATCGTGTTTTTCCTTCACTTTTTCCAAAAGAGGAGATAAAGTCTAAAAACTCTATAAACGGTGGTAAGCGTGTGAACGTCAGGAAACTTGCACAGAAATTATACAAATTGGAAGATGATGGAGACTCGGAAGAGCTTGTCGCAGAAATTAGTAGGACTATTCATATGGAACTTAAACGACGTCGGGATAAAGGTTATGAAACCGATGAAGATTCTTTTTATGGTGAGTCTGAAAATGAAGATGATTGTGTTGAAAAGGACCAACCTTTGGACACTTTTGAAGACGCTAGTGTAGCTTACTCGAGCCTTGATCTTAATAATGATCAAGCACCTATTCAAAAGGTAGAGCTTGAAGATGATGCATTTAGTACTTGGAAAAAATTCCTTAGGGAAAGATATGAGTCCGCGGAAGTGTATGAGCGTTGCAACAATGAGGAAGTTATTCCAACTCCGGATCATAATAACGATCCTTCGCCTATTCAAAAGGAGGAGATTGGGTGTGACTTACCTATTGTTCTAAACGGTGTAACACCCTCACATGAAGATCTTACAATCTATACCGATGAAAATCATTTTAGTGAATGGCCCGATTCCGATGATGAGAATGTTGAAGAGATGATGCTAGAGGATGAAACCAAATTGATTGATTTTGTGGAAGACCCAATTGAACTTGCCAATGATTTTAATGATGCCAAGACTTTGGTTAAGGTAGAAAACGACGAAGAATGGTTGCAAAGTTTAATAGAGGACCACGATATACAAGAAGTAAGTAATTCACTCGAATTTTTTAAGGATGAAGAGGATTCTATAATACAAGAAATTGTGCAAGGTTTGTCTAACCCTTTGCATATTGATTCTTCTCCTTTACCTCTTATTGGTTTGAATGTATGTGCTTCGAAAGTATTTTTGGATGATTTTGTTTCTAGATATCCACCATTGGAAACACTTGATGCTAACACCATGCAGGTTTGCCAAGAGGAATACATGGAAGTTCCAAAATTCTATGTTCTTTATACACTTCCGAGTGTGGACGAGAATAAGTGTGGGGGAAATTGCTATCGAGCGATAATTTCACTATTATTTTCTTGTGCTAACATTTGTATGGAGTTATTGTTTGCAAAACAGGTATTATGGGTGGATCCCCAAATTTTCCGATTGTTAGTATATGGGGAATGAATCCTGCAAGAGCTAAGTCGGGCCGTCGACTTTAAAACAAGCGCTTAATGGGAGGCAACCCATAGGTTTTGTATTTCTTATCCTTTTGCTTTTTGTTATTTCTTGTTCCATATCATGTTAAAATTTCCCACCTTGACTTTACTAGGAGGATTCAATTACATTGAGGACAATGTAAGGTTTAAGTGTGGGGGAGTGGTTAAGCATGTGTTTAAAAAAAAAATTACAAAAAAATTAAAAATTAAAAAAAAAAAAAAAGTTTTTTACATAAAACTTCAACTTTTAAGATTTTAGAGTCACTAGCATACTTCTAGGTATGTTTACATAGAGATTTTGACCGACATAATTGAACTTGGAAATGTTAGAGAACTACATTCGGATTTCTTGTTTGTTAGAGTGTTAAATAATGGATTTAATCATGTCGGTGATGCGAATTTGGTGCAGGGAGAAATGCGTTATTAGAGTTGCTGATCAATCATTAGTGGAGACTACCCGTATTCATATCATGTGAGGCACCGACCAGAAATTAAAGAGCTTTCTTTTGAGTGTGTGTCACCATACGTAAATTCCGGGTAGAATGGTGAGCTACCCAACCTCCCACCAATAGAAGCACTACTCTTTGATCTCTTGAGTGCTAATTTTGTCAATCATGAGGGTGACGTCTATAGATGAAAGCTTCCTTCTTGTAGTTCGATTTGCAGTTAGCACCATTTTCTCTCACAACAACAACGGATCCATAGAAACCATCATCATCATCAACAAGGAGCGACATCAAAATCTACAAGGAAAGTTGAAGAAGTTTAAGGTTTACAAGCAACGGAACGAGAAAAAGAGCAAATTTCAAACTCAAGTAAAGCAACATACAAATGAGCGGATTTTTACATATATGTTGAGGACTTACAATACAATGAGGTAATTCTATATCCAAGTATAAAGACTTATTCACAAGAGCGAAGAAAATCAAAAGGTGAGAATTGTTGAAGTTTATGATTTTGAGGTGATACAAGTTGTGAAGAATCAAGCGGTAAAATACTTCTCCCACGGCCATGGTTTATTTTGTATTTAATTTCTCTTGTTCAAAAAAAAAAAAAAAAAAAAAAAAAAAAAAAAAAAAAAACAAGAGAAATATTTGTTTTGTTTTTATTTATTTAATAAGCTGTGGGGAAGGAAAATTTATAAGAAAGTTTCAAGCGACAAGGATTTAAGGTAAAAAGGTTACAAATTGTCAAGGATTTATGAAATTCGAGAGTTTATCACCAATAGTTGAAACCGAAGACGAAGACCAAGGAGATCAATACGAGGAGCGGAAGACGTTTCTATTGGATGCCGTGAGAGTGGTGTTATCATAATTGGCGATCGGATGTGAAGGTGAGTAATTAATCTCATCCTCGATAATAATGGTTGATTTCCTTTCTTATAGATCGTCAGAAAAATGGTTTTTCAAAATGTTAAAAGATGTGGGTTTTTAAAAATATTTCGGAAGTTGTCCTTCCCACCATTCAACGTGTTGCAGGAATTCTCTCTTCATTCCTACCTGCACACATGTGAGAACCATAAAAAAGCCGTCTTTTTGAGTGCAATTATCATAAAATCCTTTTTGGTGAGGCAGAAGTCGAGGCGAAATGCTTATTGATCGTTTCTCAAACACGCGTTCTCTCATTATGGTGTGGTTATTTCTCACTCAACATTTAAGAATGAGAATATGTTCTTTAGTATTTCTAACTTCTTATTACTAGCATGCAGAAACTCTATGTCCTCATAGCTTTTTGGATGCTTGTGACGCTTGAACGCTTTGAAATTGTGAGTTTTTAGTTTGATTTGCTCGAGGACTAGCAAAGTCTAAGTGTGGGGGAATTTGATAGGGTGTAGAATACATCCTATTTTACTATCTATTTTTCTTGTAAATTATGTATTTTATGCTTGTTTTGAGTTTTGTAGCTACTTTGGAGTCACACAGAGGAAATGAAGAAGAAATTACACTATTTGAGCCAAAAGGGCAAAATTGTCATTTCATGGGCGATCACTATCCGGAGCCCAGTCATGGTTAAGGGGCAACTCTCTCAGTGAAGCATTGCCAGCTGATAAGGAGTGAGCACAGGTTATAGGGCACCCACTGGGGTAGCCCTTATCCAGAAGATGTTTGTTCACCCAAACTAGGGTGATCCATATCTATGGGGTGTAATCATCCGGCCTAATGTCTTACCCTAACATCGAGAGAGTTTGTCTCTCATTTGTTCAAGAACTCCTGAGTCGCAGCCATAAGCAGTGCAGCTGCTAGTGAAATTAAGAAATCGAGAGAGAAGCAGATCGAAACCCAGAGAAGATCAGACAGAGAAGAAATTAAGGTTCGATGTTGCACATGTAAATCGATTGAGACGTCGCTGTTGATTGGTTCGAGAGATGAACTGAGAAGGAAATCGAGATGAAGAAAGGGGTTGTTGCAGTCAGAGAGAGAGAATAGATCGAGAGTTATAAAGAGAGATCGAGAAATTGTGGCAGAAGATGTTAATCGAGCAAGTCATGGTTTTGGTCACTGCAAATTGGAGATGGGTTTGTGAAGAACGAGCTGCTGTTAGTGTTCTCAGAGATGGATTCTGGGTTTGGTTTGAGACGGTAATCCTGATGCTGTTGAAGCTCAGTGAAATGGGTCAATCTGGTTCGATTATTGTTGAGGGATGTAGCTGAGAAGAACTCAGAGATGAATCGAGTTGAAATCGAGAAGAGATGATGATGTTCGATCTGTAAAGCAGGGAGGTGATGCTGCTGAGTAACGATGTGTGTTTAGATTGAAGCTCTGTTGCAGGAATGGAAGCTGTTTGAAGCAGCAATTGAAGTGATGAAACAATAGATGTATGTTAGGAAATTGACACAGGGAATGAAGCTAAAATCGGCCTGAAATTGGCCTGAGATATGCCCAGAAAACAAACGGAACTCTGTCGGATTTTATACCCGACTGAGTCAACTCGGCGATGTCCGATCCAGCCGATCCAGCTCAGCCGAGTAAGACAAGTCAGCCACCTAGGGAGCTGACTCATAGCTGACTCAGTGTCTAACTTCCCTCCTTTTGACCCAGTTGACTGACGGTTTGACCCTTGTGACCGTTAGTCCTAACGGTGGACTGACGGAATATTCCGTCGAATATACCAGTGACGGACAGAATTTTCAGGTGACCCGCGGTGACTATTCCGGCCGGATTCCGGCCATAATACCAGTTTTCCGGCGACCAAAATTCCAGAATTTTCTGTGGACTTCTCTCATGGGTGTGAAGACTTGGACTAGGAATTGGATGGAGAATTGGGCTCAAATTTGGAAAGAGAAGATGGAAGAAGTTTAGAAAGGCTTGGATTTGGAAATTGAATTGCTAAAGGAAAAGGATTCTATTCCTTGGAAGATTTGGAGAATATTGAAGCATATAAATAGAGAAGTTCTCTATATCTTTTACACACCTCTCTACACACACAACACTTTTCTTTTCTTATTCTTTGTGTGAACTCTTTAGCATGAGTAGCTAATTTTATTATTGATTGAGGATGAATTCCTAGTTATTAATACATGATTTGAGTTTTGTTTCAATTCTATCTTGAAGTTTTTCACATGATTATCGTTTGTTTTTACTAATAGGAATGTTTATTCATTCATTCATGATTGATAGATTGTTTAGAGTGCACGCTAAATTGATTTGTTAGTTTAATCTAAATCTAGTATAAGTTAGGGAATAAGTAATCGTTCTCGACACTTTACACAAGTAGAAAACACGAGACCTTGTGGAGGGATTCCGTGGAGCGATTGTGTGTAAAAACAACGCTAGAAAGTGGACCAAGCGAACCGAGTTTAACTACTAGTACTAAACCTAAATTCATAGATCTTAATGCATTCGGGGAATTACATCTTGTAAGCGAACCTCAAGGTGGTTCTTTTGAATAGAATCTGATAACTAAGCGGACTTGTTACTCAATGAAATAAGGGATTTTGGGGCTAGCTAAGCGGACCTGCTATCCTACGGTTGGTGATAATCTGTGACTAATAACAAGTAGAAAAGAACATAACTTTAATCATTGTTTTGCAACGAAGAAGGATTCCTTGATCTTGTCTCTCTTATTGCTTTCAACTTTATCTTTTAATTGCTTTGTTTATTTTCTTTTGCTTTTTACACCCCCCTTTTGTGACAATTTTTATAACTAGAATCTCTTGCTCCTCGTGGGAACGAACTTAACTTCCATTATATTATTTTTAATTGAGTGGAAATATTAATTAATTTGATTGCACCTTCGACACGCATCAAAGACTTGCGCAGAATGCGCTTGTCGTGAAACACTTTCATCCTATGTTTGTACGTTTTGGCACTATCATATGCATCGTTTCTCAGTTCTTCTAACTCATTGAGTTGAAGTTTCCTATGGGTTCCAGCCTTATCAAGATCAAAATTCAACTTCTTCACCGCCCAGTATGCACGGTGTTCTAACTCAACAGGTAAATGGCATGCTTTCCCGTACACAAGTCTGTAAGGAGACATCCCAATGGGAGTCTTGTATGCAGTTCTATAGGCCCATAAAGCATCATTTAAGCGCAAAGACCAATCTTTCCTAGAAGGATTGACGGTCTTCTCAAGGATATGCTTAATTTCCCTATTAGAAACTTCTACTTGGCCCTTTGGTTTGAGGATGGTAAGGTGTTGCGAACTTATGAGTGATTCCATACTTGCGCACTAGTGATTCAAAGGGTCTATTGCAGAAATGACTACCTCCATCACCGATTATTGCCCTAGGGGTTCCAAAACGGGAGAAAATGTTCTCCTTAAGAAAAGAAAGAACAACTTTATGGTCGTTGGTTTTGGATGCAATGGCCTCTACCCACTTAGAAACATAATCAACATCAACAAGAATGTATAACTTACCTTCAGAGTTAGGAAATGGACCCATGAAATCAATACCCCAAACATCAAACAGTTCAACAATCAAAATGGGTTGTAAGGGCATCATATTTCGCCTAGAGATACTTCCTAATTTCTAGCATCGGTCACAAGCAACACAAAAAGCATGGCAATCCTTAAACAGTGTTGGCCAATAGAAACCGCTTTGCAAGATCTTTGCAGCAGTTTTCTTGGCACTAAAGTGGCCTCCACATGCATGGTCATGACAGAAAGAAATGACGTCCCTTTGTTGAATTGGGGACACATCTCCTAATGATTTGGTCTTGGCAGTACTTAAACAAATATGGGTCATCCCAAAGGAAATGTTTAACTTCACCAAGAATTTAGAACGGTCTTGTTTAGACCAATGCAAGGGCATTCTACCCGTAGCAAGGTAGTTCACAATATCGCAAACCAAGGCATTTGAGACACAAGCATCAATTGCTCATCGGGAATGATTCCCTAATTAACACAGATTCATCGAGAAGGTTCGACATTCAACCTAGACAAGTGATCAGCAACAACATTCTCTGACCCTTTCTTATCTCGAATTTCGAGGTTAAACTCTTGTAACAAGAGTATCCATTTAATTAGACGAGCCTTAGCATCTTTTTTAGACAAAAGATATCTCAATGCATCATGGTCAGAGTAAATGATGACCTTAGACCCTATCAAATAAGATCTAAACTTATCTAATGCAAACACAACAACTAGTAACTCTTTCTCAGTAGTGGAATAATTCAATTGAGCTTCATTAAGTGTTTTACTAGCATAGTAGATCACATATGGAAGTTTGTCTACTCGTTGGCCTAAAACAGCTCCTACAGCATAGTCAGACGCATCACACATAATCTCAAATGGTAATGTCCAGTCAGGTGGTCTGACTATAGGGGTAGATGTAAGGAGAGCCTTCAGTTGCTCCCATGCTTCCTTACAAGCATCATCAAAGACAAATGCAACATCTTTTGCAAGAAGATTGCACAAAGGTCGTGAAATTTTACTAAATTCTTTGATGAATCGACGGTAAAAACCCGCATGGCCTAGAAATGATCTGATGTCCCTCACAGAACGAGGTTGAGGCAAGTGTTGAATGAGATCTACCTTGGCTTTGTCTACTTCTATGCCTTTTCCGAGATGATATGCCCTAGAACAATGCCCGAGTTAACCATGAAATGACATTTTTCCCAATTCAAGACCAAATTCTTTTCCTTACACCTAATTAGCACACAAGTGAGGTGATGCAAACACTCATCAAAATAAGAACCAAACACCGAAAAATCATCCATAAAAATCTCAAGAAACTTATCTACCATGTCGGAAAATATGCTCATCATGCAACGTTGAAAAGTAGCGGGTGCATTGCACAACCCGAAAGGCATACGACGGTAAGCAAATGTTCCATAGGGACATGTAAATGTGGTCTTTTGTTGGTCTTCGGGTGCTATGTGAATTTGGTTGTAGCAGAATAGCCATCTAAGAAGCAAGTAGTGACTATGTTTTGCTAACCTTTCCAAAGATTTGGTCAATGAAGGGAAGGGGAAAATGGTCTTTCTTGGTTCTTGTGTTCGATTTCCTATAATCAATACAAACTCGCCACCCCGTGGTCACACGGGTGGGGACAAGTTCATTCATCTCATTTTGAACTACAAGTAATGCCGGACTTCTTGGGTACTACCTGAATGGGGCTGACCCACTGGCTATCAGGAACCGGGTAAATGATACCCGCATCAAGCAGTTTCAGAATCTCACCCTTGACAACATATCTCATGTTGGGGTTAAGTCTCCTTTGCATTTCCCTAGATGGTTTAGTATTCTCTTCAAGGTTTATGTGATGCATGCAAATTGTGGGACTTATACCCTTAAGATCGGAGATGGTCCAACCTAAGGCTCCTTTATGTTCTTGAAGTACTTCTAAGAGTCTACTTTCCTGTTCCGTGTCTAAACATGATGCAATAATCACAGGTAAAGTGTCAGAAGGACCTAAGAAAGCATACTTCAAGGTATTAGGTAATGGTTTCAAATCAAGCTTAGGTGGTGTGTCAAGAGGTGGGGCAGATTTGGTATCAGAGAGTGGAAGGGGTTCCACTGCATTCTGCCATTTAGCAATATCCATGGGTGGCACAGACTCTAGCAAAGAGTGGACTTCACTAATGTACTCAGAACTGAAGATATCCAAGTCAAAATTGTCTAAACATGCTTGTACAGGATCCACAGGTAAGATGTCAGACAATGAGTCTTGAATCAGACTCTCAATCATGTTAACCTCGTGCAATTCATCATCATCACACTCCATGGGTTGTTGGTTCACACGAAAGACATTCAGTTCTACAGTCATGTTGCCAAAAGACAAATTCAATATCCCGCTACGAAAATTTATGATAGCGTTTGACGTTGCCAAGAAGGGACGTCCTAAGATAACGGGAATATGATTTTCAGGATTTTGCACAGGTTGAGTATCTAACACAATGAAGTCCACAGGGAAATAAAATTTATCAACCTTGATTAGCACATCTTCAACGATTCCTCGAGGGACTTTCACAGATCTGTCCGCTAATTGTAGCGTGACAGGGGTGGGTTGCAATTCCCCAAGACCTAAATGCACATACATAGAATATGGCAGTAGATTCACACTAGCTCCTAAGTCCAATAAAGCTTTTCTGATTGTATGTTCACCTATAGTACAAGAGATAGTTGGGCTACCTGGGTCTTTAAACTTAGGTGGGGTTTTGTTTTGAATAATTGAACTTACTTGCTCGGTGAGAAAGGCACGCTTATGCACATGAAGCTTTCGCTTTTGTGTGCAAAGGTCCTTCAAAAACTTAGCATAGGTAGGTATTTGCCTGATTGCTTCGAGAAATGGAATGTTTATATTAACTCTTTTGAACATTTCCAAAATCTCGTTGTATTGGGTACCCCCCTTATGTTGTACCAACCGTTGTGGGAATGGAGCAACAGGTACATGACTTGGCAAAGGAACATCTATATTGGTAGGACTCTTGGTTTTATCAACAGGCTCAGATTCTTTCTCTACGGTAGATGTTTTCTGCGGTGTTGTGTGTACTGGTGAGTCTGATGTAGACTCGCTTGAAGGTGGTACACCTACATGGTTCTCAACAATTCTACCACTACGGAGAGTGGTGACAGCATTTGCCTGACTATGTGAAGTTTCATTGCAGGTAGAGGAGCCTGCTTGAAACACATTCTTTGGATTTTGTTGGGGTTGACTAGGGAATTTGCCTTTCTCTCTCTCATTCAATGCATCACAGATTTGACCCATTTTAATTTCTAGACTTGTGAAACGTTGGTCGGTGGTTTTCCTAAGTTCTGTAAGATTTTGGGTTAACAGACTGACACGTCTTCAAAGCTAGTCTTTTTCTCTCTGGTCCGAGTGGGTGGTTGTACTTGGGGGTTTCTAGGATATGAGTATCCTTGGTTGTTATTTGTTGGTCCCCCTTGTACAGGTCCCTTGGACCATGAGAAGTTAGGGTGATTCCTCCACCCTGGGTTGTAGGTTTGAGAATAAGGATTGTTCTCTTTCCTATGGTACAATGCATTGGCTTGCTCGGTTTTGGACTCTTGAAATGCATGTAAATCTGGACAGCTGTCCACTAAGTGGTCAGAGCTATGGCATGCGGCACAAGTGGCCATATCAATTTGGTCACGGAGAGTAGGGGCATTAGATTTTACATTCTTTTCCAACTCAAGCACTTCTATTCTCCGGGCCAAAGATGCCATTTTTGTATTTCCCTCAAAGTCAGACTCGATTCTATGAACATTTTGTGCAGGGGTAGTCCGTTTCGGTTCTCGGATGGACTCCCACTGTTGAGTCTTTTCAGCGACTACGATTAAGAAAGTCCAAGCGTCATCAGCACTCTTGTCAATAAATGCACCATTGCACATTGACTCGACTGTGGTACGGGTTCTAACATCTAGACCCTCATACAATATTTGCACGAGTCTCCATTTTTCAAAACCATGGTGGGGACATTGGAGTAATAATTCATTGAATCTCTCCAAGTACTTTGCTAGAGTTTCGTCTTCTAATTGCACAAAACCATTTAGACTTTGGCGAATTGTCGCCGTCTTATGGTTAGGGAAAAACTTTTTGAAAAACTCTTTTGTGAGGTCGTCCCAGGTTCTAATGGATTGTGGTTGTAGGGCATGAAGCCAAGACTTGGATTTGTCTTTCAGAGAAAAAGGAAACAATCTCAATTTGAGGGACTCCTCTGTCATTTGGTTAAAACGCAGAGTCCCACAAATATCCTCAAAATCTCTCACGTGATGGTAGGGGTTCTCAGCATTGACCCCTCTAAACACGGGTAGCATATGAATGGTGCTTGGTTTCAGTTCAAACTGACAAGCATCGGCTGGAAGAATGATGCAAGAGGGCTGGCTTGCCCTAGTTGGGTACATGTAGTCCTTGAGACTACGGGGTTGGTTAAGTTCCTCACCCATGGTTTCTGTTTCAGATAGGTCTGGGCTTGGGTTTTCGGTTGAAGAACTAGGTATGCTTACTATTTCGTCCGGGCGGATTCTAACTAGTTGATTTGTTTGGTCTCTAAAAGACACAATCATAGCCTAGCTAGCGCATCTAGCATGTTAACATACAATCAATTTCAACACAGAAAAGCAAAAACTCAAAAATGACCCACTAATACTGGCTCAAGCCCAAAAGATGGCTTTTTGAAGTTATGAAGCCCAACTGAATAGGTTGATTCTAGCCCAGATGATGTGGTGTTGGGTTGGTTGCTCGTACAGCCCGCAGCTGAACGGCCCAGCTATGCAGGCCAAGTTATGTGGGCTTGAGTTTGGTGCGAAGCGAGCCCAGTTTGGGTTCAGTTTTGTTCACAGCCCAACAGCTCAGCTTATGTGGGCTTAGCTGCTAAGGGTTTGTTTCATCCCAGGTTTTGTTTGGCACAGGTTTTAGTTTGTGCAGAGCTTGGAAAGCTCATGCAATGGCTGTGTGCACAGCCTGGTAGGTTATGTGCAGCCCTGATCAGGCAAAGCACAAGAAATACAACAATTGGTTGGTGTACAGGGGAGCTTATGCAACAGCACAGCTGCTGCACTTCACAGCACAAGACAGGTCCAAGTGCAGCTCTCAACACAGCACAAATTTGCAGTTCACAGCACTGGCTTGTTGGCATGTGCAAAAGAAACTCAAAAATTTTGTGATGTGCACAGGGTAATGGATGTGCTCACTCAAAGGTGAAGCATGTGCTAGGGTGTGTATTTTGAAAACCAACCTAGTTGCTAAAACAAACTCTGCTATTCACAAGTCAATTAAATGCCACAGAGCACACACAATTTGCGTAAGTCGATCCACACATTCACAAGAGCAATGGATGTAATCACGAGATGAGCAATTTTAGCATTCTACAACAGTTTCAATCATGTCATGGAGTGTCAACTGGTTGATTGATCTCAAATTTCAGAGAACAAGTTCACAAATATGCATATATTAGCATGGCGAGAGGCCTTAGCAAGTGACAGAGTTTAGCAAATGCACGAGATGCACATGTTAGACAATGGATGGCAGAGTCAACAGGGTCTCACAGATGCAAGGTTTAGCACAAGGTGAAACATGCATAAGGGTACAGGGCAGATGGCTCACAAGCTCAGTTGCTAAGGGTCTGACAGCAAGTAGGCTCAACAGCTTCAGGGGCTGGAGCTGAGCACAGAACACAAGATAAATGAAACTTTGAGAACTACCTAGCAAGAGTTTTATCATGCATCCAGGGTCATCACACATACATCACACAAAAAAGAGTTAGAAAGCAATACCACCAGCATTAAACTGGGTTTAGGCAATTCCACCCTGGTTTTGCTGCTCCTTGTTCTTTCCTTGAATTTGCTCAGCTTCTCAAGGTACCTGCTAACTCAACAACTCAACTTCAGTTCTCAATATTGCACAGCTAGAGCAATATAAGGAAATGTGCACAAAGTGATCAAAACCAGCCACAAGATTATAGCAATTGAATGAACTTCAGCAGGTGATGTAACTAACTAACAAGCTGATGCAAAGATGCAGAATACAGCTGGTGAATGTAAGCTACAGAAGAGTTATGTTGGTGCAGAGCATGAGATAGATGGGGCTAACAAGAATAAAAGAAAATCTAACAGTGCAGGTGGTGGAAAGAGCTTTAAAGAAACTTGAATGGATGTAGCATGCTCAATGTACAGATGTTAAGTAAACTAAGTTACACTAACAGATGTGACAATGTACAGATGCAATAACAGGTACAGATATGTAAAAGGTTAAGCTAAGTTAAGCTACAACAGATTAAGTTATAGAGATGCAAATGACAGCAAATATACAAGGCAAAAAAAAAAAAAAATGAAAATCAGTGATGATTCAAAGCAAATATGTACAGGGAAGGGTTGAAAAACAGTGAAATTAAGCTCTAAAGAACAAACAGCACACTACCAGTTCCCCGGCAACGGCGCCAAAAACTTGGTAGGTCTGTAAAAGTGTATTTCCTACGTCTTAAACTGCAAGTGCACAGTGCCTTTGGAGGCAGTGGCAAGCACAGGTTATTCCACAGAGAACTGGGGTGTGTTATGTGATCTAATGGCTCTTAACTGATTTCCTAGTGGTTTTGTAACACAATTATGGAGTGAACTTGGTGTCGATACGACTGAGTTGAAAGTTTTAAAGCTAAAAGTAATATGAACTACAAATGTTGAGGTTACAGGCACTAGGATTATCAAATCCACCCTATTTCATGTTATGGGATTCAACTAGTTTGAATGTTTTGTTCCTGTGACAGACAAGGATAAGGTGTCAAATTTATCACCTATCTAAGGAGTTTCACCAAATGAAAGCTCAATTATCAGCTAAGGTACTAACCTAGAGCACTAGTTGTCTACTTAAGCACAACTAGTCAAGAGAATTAGCAATTAAGATTAAAGCATGAGCTGAAACACACTCAACACAATGTTTTCCTAACTACAATGGATACAAGGCATTCATTGTGAGAGCAGGGTATTGAGGTGTTAGAATTGAGCTTCTTTTTTAAGTTAAAGCATACAAAACAATTCAATTGAAGTTGAACAACTAACACACTCAACTAGGATTTCATTTCAATCCTAGCAATTAAATTTAGAACATGTTAAATATAAAAGCAGGCTTAAAATTCAAATTGTAAACTAACTATGAACCCTAAAAACAGACTCAAAAACTGACTACCCTCTCTCACCTATCAAAAACATCAATTTATAACTCACAAAACATTTTTAACTAACAACTACACTGACCCAAACCTGTATTTTCCTCCCAATCGACTCTGAGCTCCATGCTGGAGTTGTTGGTGAAAACCCTAAGTTCAATCATCTCAACCCTAGATTCTAGGTTATGAGAGAAGCTAAGATAGAGATGGGTGAACCTAGGGTGGCGGATGGAGTTGGTGGTGATGGCGACATGAGATGGAGGTGGTAGTGATGGTAGATCATCCATGGGTATGGGTAAAGGAAGAAGGGGGATGGGTTTTCTCTGTGGAGTCGTGGGAGAAGAAAGAGAGAGTGACGGAGAGAAATGATTTGGTCGAAGTGGGTATAGGTATAGGGTGTTTTGTTGTGAAGCGGGTGCAGCGAGAAGACGATGCGAAAGCTGAAGCGAGCGTTGGATCTAGCTGAGGGAGATCTGAACGGCTCAGGGAGAATCGTGGTGATTTGGTGTTGAGCGGGAGCAGCGAGAACTGATGTGAGTGATGGAGCGACCGTAGGATGTAGCTAGGCGAGATCTCAACGGCTTGGAGTGGACGGGCTCGGATCCGGGTCGCGGGTCTTGGATAGCTTGGGCCCATGTCTTGTAAATGGTTTGCTCCTGATGCGCGCGGGCTTTGGCTTTCTCGCTCCATAGACGCTTGTCTCCAATTCTTTGCTCTTTGGCTCTTCAATTTCTCCGAGATTTATTTATTACCTAAAAACACAAAATTAATTAGTACACATATTTATTCTTGAAAACAAAGAAAATACAGAATCTGGGATAATATCTGATTTCTGAACACAAAAGATGAGTTAAATGCCAATAAATAGATGTATAAATATGCAATATTTGGCACTCATCAGTTATTAGCAACTATTATTTTTGCAAATGTAAAGACAATCGAGTATTTTGTATTATTTAGAGACATCAAGTCATGCGATAAATATTCCCATAATACGATAGATGTATCAAATGTTCGGTATAAATGTTGCCTCTTTCATCGGAAGTAACGGCTTACTTTTCTCGTAAGTGCCGGCCGGGCTTATGTGAAAATAAGGGTTGTTACACGAACTGTGTAACCGGAAGATGCTGAGAAAAACAAAGACCCCAAGGGGCCGGTTTTGGAGACAGAGATTATTAATGACTCTTCCTAACTGATGAGGTAACTAAAGAAAACTCTAAAACTTTTATTTCTACTTATGTTCCTCCTTTTCCTTTTCTTCACATGTTTTCTTACTCTAAAAAGGCGGAACAAGATAAGGATATCTTAGATATTTTTCGAAAGATTCATGTGAACATTCCATTGATAGATGCTATTAAACAAGTCCCTAAGTATGCGAGAATTCTGAAGGACTTGTGCACCAACAAACATAGGTTAACCGGTAATGAGGTAATGAAAGTGGGGAAAAATGCTTCGACTATCTTGCAAAAGAAACTCCCACTTAAATGTAAATATCCCGGTGGTTTTTATATTCCCATTGTTATTGGTAACGCTATGTTTAATAAGGCTATGCTTGATTTAGGAGCATCCGTAAACCTAATGCCTGCATCTATATATGAATTTCTTAATTTAGGTCATCTGAAAGAAACTGGAATTACTTTGCAGTTGGCTGACCGTTCTAATGTATACCCAAGAGGTATTATTGAGGATGTGCTTGTGTAGGTGAATCGACTAATTTTTCCAGCGGATTTCTGTGTGTTAGAGATGATAGGAGGATCGAATGATACATCTCTACCTTTACTTCTTGGTCGACCATTTATGAGAATGGCTAGAACTAAAATTGATGTACATAGTGGTTCGTTGACTATGGAATTTGATGGCGAAGTAGTATGTTTCAACATTTATGAGACGATGAGATATCCTAGTGTTGTCCATTCTTGCTTCTTTGTTGATGTGATTGATTCCTTGGCTCAACAAATGTTAAATGTGAATGGGGAGGATGTGCTTGACACCGCATTAACGACATCCATTGATGGTAGATTTGAGTGTGAAGACGAAATCAAGGAAGCTTCGGGCTTTCTCAATTCTTAACAAGAATGACCTCAAAACTCGAATATTTCTTTTATATCTTTACTATGCTCTGATGAAAAGTTATTGCCATATGTTTTGGAAGCTCCGAAACTAGAACTAAATCCTCTGCCTGATCATCTAATATACATGTATTTGGTTGATAATAAAAAGTTGCCAGTAATAGTTTCGAATGCACTAACTGAATTGCAGGAACAAAGACTTCTTCGAATGTTGAGGGAGTACAAAACTGCTATAGGATGGACAATTGCTAATATCAAGGGAATAATCCCATTGACGTGCATGCATAAAATATGGCTTGAGGATGAAGCAAAGCCGACAAGGGAGGCACAACGCCGATTGAATCCTCCAATGATGGAAGTTGTAAAGAAAGAGATACTGAAGTTATTAGACGTGGGAGTTATCTATCCCGTTTCTGATAGCAAATGGGTGATCCCAGTACAAGTGGTGCCAAAGAAGTAGGGCGTCACAGTGTTGCAAAATGATAATAACGAGCTTGTCCCAACTCGTGTGCAAACCGATTGGAGGGTTTGTATAGGTTACAGAAAACTCAATGCAACCACACAAAAAAAAGATCATTTTCCTTTACCTTTTATGGATCAAATGTTGGACGTTTGTCTGGACACTCTCACTACTTTTTTATTGATGGTTATTCATGTTACAATCAAATTGCTATAAAACATGAGGATCAAGAGAAAACTACTTTTACTTGTCCGTTCGGAACATTTTCATATAGAAGGATGCCTTTTGGTTTGTGTAATGCACCCGCTACTTTCCAAAGGTGTATGGTAAGTATTTTTTTCTGAATATGTCGAAAACATCATCGAAGTTTTTATGGATGATTTCGGTGTGTATGGTGATTCATTTGACTTTTGTTTGGATAACCTTACTTTAATTCTTAAACGATGAGTTAAGACAAATCTTGTGCTAAATTGGGATAAGTGCCATTTTATGGTAACTCATGGCATTGTTTTAGGCCATATTATATCTTCTAAAGGATTGAAAGTTGATAAATCTAAAATTAATCTTATTCGTGCTCTAACTTCTCCCACCACGGTGAGGAAAATTCTTGCTTTTCTTGGTCACACAAGTTTTATCGGAGGTTTATCAAGGATTTTTCCAAGGTTGCAGCACCATTATGCCAACTTTTACAAAAAGATGTGGTTTTTAACTTTGATGAAAAGTGTTTGGAGGCATTCAATCGTTTGAAAGAACTTTTTATAACAACCCCTATCATGAAACCACCAGATTGGAGTAAGCCATTCGAGATAATGTGTGATGCTAATGCTTATGCAGTCAGTGCAGTATTGGGCCAGCGTGCTGGGAAGTTACCCCATGTCATTTATTATGCTTCCAGAACGTTGAATGATGCTCAACAAAATTACACGACCACGGAAAAAGAGTTGTTAGAAATCGTTTTTGCATTGGAAAATTTCGTCCTTTTTTGATTGGTAGGAAAGTTGTTGTGTTTTATAATCATGCAACACTCAAGTACTTAATGGCATAGAAAGAGGCGAAGCCAAGGCTCATTCGATGGATACTACTCTTACAAGAGTTTGATCTCAAAATTAAAGACAAGAAAGGTATTGAGAACATTGTTGCGGATCATTTGAGTCATCTTACTGTAGACGAAGAAGCTATCCCATTGCGTGAAAGCTTCCCAGACGAGCAACTATTCTCTATTGCGTTTTAACCATGGTATCTTCGATATTGTGAATTATTTAGTTTCTAAACAAATCCCAAAGAATTTTTCTCATGTTGAGAGGGACAAACTTAAGAGATTAGCTTATCAATACATATGGGATAATCCATACCTACGGAAACATTGTTCATACCAAGTTATATGAAGGGGCGTAGCTGAATCTGAATCTGAATTCAATTTTATCTTGTCTTTTGGCATTCATATGCTTGTAGTGGACACTTTGTGTCTAAAAGAACCGCACTCAAGGTACTTGAGAGTGGATTCTTTTGGCAAACTTTATTCAAAGATGCATATATATATATTGCACTACTTGTGATCGATGTCAAAGAATGGGCAATCTAGGTGCTCGAAATCAAATGCCGCAAACTCCCATACTCTTTATCGAAATATTTGATGTTTGGGGTATTGATTTTATGGGGACTTTTGTTAATTCTTTTGGTAAATATTATATCCTACTCGCTGTTGATTATATCTCAAAATGGGTGGAAGCCAAGGCCACCCTTACTAATAATTCTAAAGTGGTTACATATTTTGTTAAAGAGTATATTTTTGCAAGGTTTGGAACTCCAAGAGCTATAATCAGTGATGGAGGATCACACTTTCGAAATAAGTTCTTGCAAGGCTTGTTGAAAAAGTACAACATATCTCACAAGATTGCTACATCGTATAATCCACAAACAAACGAGGAAGCAAAAGTTTCTAATCGAGAAGTGAAGTCCATTCTAGAGAAAACAGTAAATCCTTGACGAAAGGATTGGAGTTTACGAATCGATGATGCATTATGGGCGTATAAAACTGCATACAAGACTCCTATTGGGATATCTCCTTATAGGCTTGTGTACGGTAAAATAACATTTACGGGATTTTAATCTCGGCCAAAATACTCCGCGAATACTTCCTCCTTCGTGAAAAATATTTTTCCCTGAGTTTCACTTTTTTTGTTCATTCGCTCACAATCACCATACTCTCCGTGAAAACTCATACTCTGAGTTTTTCTAACTTCTCCAACTGACTTACTCTATTTCACTACCATCACCATACTCCAGCAATATCACCATCGTGATCAACATCTCCTTCCATTTACACTCGAATCCAACCAGACTCTGTCCATCTTTCTGTCACTGTCAACAACCAACAACTCCAGTCGGACTCCGACGTCTTCATTTCTTCCATCTCTACCGCGTCTTCATTCATCGAAGCAAACTCTAATTCTCTTATGTTATCTCGAGCTCATCACAACAACACCTCTTGTACGTCTCATCATCATGCTCATGTCAATCACCGAATGTAGCTCCATCTTCTTCTGTTACTTCGTAAACTTCAACTACTGAGACCAATCACTGATCGATAAACACATATATTCATTAAAAACAGACGATACTCGTATCTCTTCTAATATTCTTCATCGATCACTTCTCACTGATTTTCAGCCAATTCCCCGATAGCAACTTCATTCTTATCCACCACTATTAACCCAGCAACCCTTCTTCTCTGCAATCACGATTACAATAGCAAAACATCCCTCTTCAAGCTTCCACGAATCCATGAAAGCTACGGCTACCTTATAATATGATTGATATTTCAGTAAATTTGGGGAATACGAAGGCAGCCCCCTACTAAAATATCTGACAATGTGTAGCAGTTCATTTTAAAGCTAGTGGATGCCCTGAGTAATTCAGACGGGTGCCTTCATCAATTTTGTACGTTCACCTTTACGACAATTTTGACTTGCTTCTAATGCTCCTAAGTTCTTCACATGCCTACCAAGGTCCTGAAACTTTTTTTAGTGATACAAGGGGCGCTATACTACCAAGCCGCGGGGGATCCCTCGTAAGATGTGTGAACAACAAGGAAGCAAAGAAAGTATTGCAAGAATGCATGAAGAGACCTGTGGACAAACTGGTACCATGCGCCTTTACAAAAGGCTCCAACGACTCGGAGTATATTGGCCAAGCATGTCAGCGCAAGCGCCAGCTATTCAAGATAATTGTGCCGACTGGCAGGCTGATAGGTGTGATAAACACCTAATTTTATATCTAGTATTTATGCTTTCTTTGCGAGTTTTTATGTAAATTATGTATCTTATGTGTGAATTTGAGTTTGTTAGGTACTTTAGAGTCGTTGGAGCAAAAGAAGAAGAAACAGGGCAAAAGGTGCAAATATTATTGGAGGCGATTATTTCACATTTTTGCTTTTATTTCTTCATCCCTATCTGAAAAGTTTGTCGGCTTTAGTGATGCGAATTTTGTCTGAAAAGCATGACTGCTTTAGTGATGAATGAATTGAAGGAAAGAAGTGAATATGAGAAATAAGGGACGGTTGTTGTTAGCGGAGGAACTCGAAAGAAGGAGAAAAAGTCATTTGGGGCGAAATGAGCGAAAAGTCATTTCACAAGCGAAGGATATGCGGAGTCTATATATGGAGAAGGGTGGCCAGCTGAGCTAGCTTGCTAAAGTGGCCGCCTTATCAATTCGCTGGGTGCTTATAGCACTTCTCATCATTACAGGCCCTAATTTTAAGAGGAATGTTTTTCTTTTACTTCCAAGCTTCATCTGAAATCGAGAGAAGTGAGAAACTAAATGGCGGCTCCATTAGAATTGAGAAAATGAAGAAGAACCAGGGATCGATGATGGCTATTCACATAAGCAATTGGTTGCTGTTGACATCAGTGATGGAGGAGATCTCAGAGAATATGAACTAATGAAGAACAAATGTGAGATTCAAAATTTCAGTTAAGAGAGGTTAGGGTTTTGCTGAGGACGGTCAATTTAAGAATTTGGTGATGTTAATGTTTGGTTCAAGGGTTGATTAAACGTGGGTATTTGCTTAAATCTCAAGAATCTGAGGCTGCTACGAAGAAATTGATGTTAAAATCGGAGGTGGGTTGCTTCTGCAACTCGTATTTGAAGAGAAGAGCTGGAATCACAAGGGCTATGAGGTTGTGGCGTATGAATTGGAAAGATGGACTGGAGCAAAGGAATGCTGGTGTTGGAGCGTGCAACTGAGGTGAAGGAAGCTGCATTTGGTGGTGACTCATTGCAGGTGTCATTGGGTGTGTGGAGTTGCAGTTGAGCGAGCAGTCACAGGGAGATGGTGATGCTGCTAGTGCAATGAAGAAAGCAAGGGTTATGTTATATGGCTGTGAAGGTATGGAATTCATGGAGTTACAACTTGGAATGATGCAGGAGGAATGGAGGCTATAGCAGGGATGACACAAGTTCAAGTACAAGTCAAATAGATGTATGCATAGGTTGTTTTGTGAACCGGCAGTCCGAAATGGGCTAGGTTGAGTGGATCGGGTTCAAAGTTGCAATCAAGGAAGCTGCAGGAGCTTTGGCTGTTGTGGTTATGAAGATGTTTTGAACAAAATGCAACTGCAGCTGGAGTTTGGTGATACAATTACAAATTGCAGGAGCGATTCTGGAGTGATGTTTGAAGTGGCTATGCGCTGCGGTGGTCGTACACAGAGAAGGGGTGTTTAAATTCAGTAAGGGAGAGAGTGCTGGTGAGAATGATGATGCATTGGTGGTGTCGTTGCTATGCGTAGTGGTGGAGTTGCGATGGAGATTCTCAAATAGGTTTGATGTTAAAGTGGCAGTTGGGATTACGGGTACTTGAGGAGTAACTCAATGGCTCAAGTTTCAGATGGTTTGGTTTGAGAAGATGCATCTGTGTTGCAGGTGCTAGTGGTACTGAGACGGTTATGAAATCTGTGTTGAACTGAGAGTTAGGTGGTGGTCATAATCTGGTCAGGGGAGATGCAAGTGTACTGTGATTGAAGTTATCAAGGTGATAGAAGCGAGTTTATGGCAAGAATAATCGATGGTGTTGCTCGAGTGGTCACAGAGCAATGAAATTGCAGTTTGCGCAGTTTGAACCGAGATAGCAGGCTAGGAGGTGAATCGACTTGGAAATGGATGAGATAGAATGAGAAGTGGCGAGGTGTCTGCTATGGAGCAGCTTGCATTGCAGGGAATGGAGTCGTTGTATGTGTGTTTGTTTTTGTGGATGAACCATTGCGGTAGAGTGGTTGTTTGAAGCTGCAGGTGAACTCAAATTCAGGAGAAGCTAAGGAGTTAGCTGGTGAAATGAATTGGCTAGGTAGTGCCATTGGAGTTGGAGCAGGGCCATCTTGGCCATGACTGAAACAGAAGGAACGCAGCCATCATGGCTAGTTACACCGAGAGAATTTGGCATGTGCAACGCCCGGCTGGATCCGAGATGACTCGGTTGGATCGAAGGTGACCGACCGGTGACCGGGTGGACTTAGCCGGTCACCTGAAAATTTTCCGGCGCCGGACTCCGGCAGGATTCCGGCCGGTGCAACAGTTTTCCGGCGAGCATATTTTTGGGACAAATTTTCAAATGGGTTTCTCACACTTGGTTCATGGGCTTGGTGGACTTTTTGGTGATGGACTTTGAAGACCTAATTTTGGAAAGTGAGAAGGCTATAAAAAGAAGAAGTTTCTATTCTTTTGGAGCTATCAATCACGTATTCTTCTTGGAGTTTTGGAGAGAGCCGCAGCTAGGGTTTGCTTTCGTTTTTATATTTTCATCTTCTTTATTTTATTTCATTTATTGATTTGATAATGAACTCCATACTTATGAGTAACTAAAACTCTTCTTGATTAAGGGCGATTTCGAAGCCCGAAATATGAATCTATATTTGATATGAAATAACTTGTTCTCTTGCATTCATTAATGTTATTGATTGATTTCTACCATGCTAATATTGTCTATGGATTATTTGTTAAGGGTTTAAGTTCGAAATTGAATCATTAATTCTTAATCTATTTGCTAGTTTAGATTTTCTTCGACCCGTAATTATCTAGAGAAGATAAACACAAGTAGTAATATGTGGGTATTGATGATGGGACTTTGTTAAGTACCCATATGTAGAAATCAACACTAGTAGGTGATTCATGCTTTTGAGTTCATCACTAGGAGCAACCTTATCTCTCGTAACTTAGAGCACTTGTTTAAGTCAAACCTAGTAAGCGTACCTCTAGGAAACTTGGCAAGTAGGAACCGGTAGTCGAGCGCTTCCGTATCCGGTGAGCTAGGAGATAATAACGGAATAGTTGAGCGTACTAATTATTCTAGGGTTGTTAGTAACATGATAATGTGAAGAACATAGCTATCTATCAATTTGGTTTGTATTCCGTGGTCTAGAATGAACCTTTAATCAATTACATCTCATATTTGAATACATTTTACAATTTTCAAGCATTTCTACAACAAAATCATCTTTGCTAAGAGTATTTGCATAACAACTTGAACTTCATACCTCCCTTGGGACGATCCTACTTACATTATACTACTTGCTAGTTAAAGAGAAGTAGAGAAATTTATTTTTGCGAGTTCGACACCTCGTCAAAAGGCGTCGCTCATTGCCGGGAGGCAAGTGGCAAGTTTAGTTGTTATTTTTATTCTTAGTTGTTATTTTTGCTTTTGGTTACGATTTCGGTTTACTTATTCAATCTCTTAGAATCTGATTTTCTGTGTACTATTTCTTTGGTGAATGCGTGGAGAGGGCAGACCAAGTCCAATTGGTATACGTCTTCGTTCAGGCACTTTACTTAAGGATTTCATTCGAGCAGATCAACACTCCACTTCCTCAAAGTTCTACACCAAGTGAATTCTCGGACTCGGACGAAGAGGAAGACAACACAATGGGAGGTCGACCACCGGCTCCAAGAACACTCAAGGAGCTCACTTCTCCAAACCTAGATCAGCAGCCTCTATGTATTCTGCTGAATGGAACCATTGAGTTGAAACCACAATTGATTAACTTGCTGCCCAAATTCAGAGGTTTAGCGGGAGAAGATCCTAATCGTCACTTGCAATAATTCCATCATGTTGTGACTAGTATGAAGCAAGCAACCGCAGATGCGGATATGGCTATGATGATAGCTTTTCCTTTCTCTCTTTTAGATCTTTCGGCAGAGAGTGGTTCTTTTGCTTACCCGCTGGAAGCATAACCACATGGAATGGGATGAAGAAATTGTTCCTTGAGAAGTATTTTCCAACATCAAAAGCAGCTGTGATTCGCAAGGAGATTTGTGGTATTAGGCAAGTATCGGGAGAGACTCTCCATGAGTATTGGGAGCGCTACAAGAAGCTTTTAGCTAGTTGTCCACACCACCAAATCAGTGATCAACTTGTGATTCAATATTTCTACGAGGGGTTGCTTTCTAATGATAGAAATTTGATCGATGCCGCAAGTGGTGGTGCACTTACCAACAAGACCATTGCGGAAGATACAAGTTTGTTGGAGAATATGGCTGCGAACACTCAACAATTCTACACTCGAGATGAATCAGCATAAAGTAAGGAAGGTGAATGAAGTTGGCAATTCTTCACACATGGAACAAAGGATGGGCAACATGGAGAGAATGATGAATCAAATAGTCAGCAGCTGTCATACCATCATCATATACCGAAGATGTTGAGCAAGCAAGTGCTATGTACCAAAATCAAGCAAAGGCCGAGGTACGATCCGTACTCCAACACATACAACCCAGGTTGGCGTGATCATCCGAATTTCAGCTATGCCAACAAGCAAGCTGCTGCAAATCCTACTTTCAATCAACAAGGAGGATATCAATTCATGCAAAGACCACCACAAGAAACTCAAGGCACGAGTATAGATGACAAGTTGAATCTCATTCTCAACACAATGGTGCAAGATAAGCAAAAGTCAGCAATGGATATGAAGGACATCCGAACACAAATGGGTCAATTAGCTAATGCCGTGAGAAAATTGGAAGCACAAGCAGAGGGAAAACTTCCTTCGCAACCAATAAATCACAAGGAGAATGCCAATGCTATTGAGTTACGAAGTGGGAAGCAAGTAGAGAAACCGGAAACATCACCGGTGTCCCATGAACCTGATTTGGAGAAAGAAGAGGGTGAAACAGCCCCTAAAAAGGCTAACCCGGTAACAAATTCTAACTCTAAAACTCATGTTTCTACTTATGTTACTTCTCCGCCTTTTCCTAGCAGGTTTGCAAAGTCGAACAAGGAGACATTGTACCAAGAGCTTTTGGAAATCTTTAAGAAGATTGAAGTGAACATTCCACTCATTGAGGCGATAAGGCAAGTTCCACGTTGGGCAAAGTTCTTGAAGGAATTGTGCACTAACAAGCACAAATTGACCGGTAACGAGGTAATGAGTGTGGGGGAGAATGCTTCGGCATATCTTCAAAAGAAACTCCCACCTAAGTTGAAAGACCCCGGTAGTTTCACCATACCATGTACTATTGGTAAAATCAGGTTTGAACGTGCTATGTTAGATTTAGGAGCATCCATTAATGTTATGCCTGCCTCCGTTTATGAATCATTGAATCTTGGACCTCTTAAGAATACCGATATTGTTATACAACTTGCTGATAGGTCTAATTCTTACCCGAAAGGGGTTATTGAAGATGTTTTGGTGCAGGTTAATCAACTCATATTTCTAGCTGATTTCTATGTTCTTGACATGATGGATGAAGATTCACCATCGACTACCACCTTGCTGTTGGGTAGACCATTCATGAGAACCGCTAGAACAAAGATTGATGTTTTCAAGGGCGCTTTAACTATGGAATTTGATGATGAGATCATAAATTTCAATATCTTTGAGGCGATGAGATATCCTAGTGACGTGCATTCATGTTTTTCTATTGATGTTATTGATTCTCTAGCTCAAAAGATGTTTGAATTAAATGGTGATGATGCGTTAGAAAACACCATAGTGGAAGGTTTAGGTTATGGAAAATACAAAGACATTGAAAGTGAATTGTCTATTTGTGATGAGCTTAAAGAGGCTGTTTTATCTCTTAACTCATTACAAGAAGTTCCACCAAAATATAATGTGTCTTATGTTTCTTTGCCGCTTACTAATGAGAAATTTTTACCGTCGATTGTGCAGGCACCTATTCTTGAGTTGAAACCTCTTAGGATCACCTTAAATACGTGTATTTAGGTGACAAGGAAGAGTTACCGTGATCATTGCCAACAACCTTACCAAGGTGCAAGAGGAGAAGCTTGTTCGAGTGCTAAGAGAGTACAAGTCTGCCATTGGGTGGACTATTGCCGATATCAAAGGAATCAGTCCTTCCACATGTATGCACCGAATACTTCTTGAGGAGGGGGCAAAACCAACAAGAGAAGCTCAACGTCGCTTGAACCCTCCAATGATGGAAGTAGTCAAGAAGGAAATCCTGAAGTTGTTGGAAGTCGGGGTGATCTATCCCATATCCGATAGCAAATGGGTGAGCCCAATTCAAGTCGTTCCAAAGAAGTCCGGAATCACGGTGGTGAAAAACGAAGATAATGACTTGGTTCCAACTAGAATCCAGACCGGTTGGAGAGTGTGCATTGATTACCAAAAGCTAAACTCTACCACCCGAAAGGACCATTTTCCCCTACTATTCATTGATCAAATGCTTGAAAGGTTGGCTAGAGATGCTTTCTATTGCTTCCTTGATGGTTTTTCGGTTATAACCAGATTGTAATAGCTCGGAAGATCAAGAAAAGACGACGTTTACTTGCCCTTTTGGAACTTTTGCGTATAGACGTATGCCATTTGGCTTGTGCAATGCACCAGCCACTTTTCAACGTTGTATGGTAAGTATATTCTCGATTATGTGGAAAGCATCATAGAAGTGTTTATGGATGATTTCAGCGTGTATGGTGATTCTTTTGACAAATGCTTAGATAACCTTGCACTTATTCTTAAACGATGCGTAGAAACTAATCTTGTGCTTAATTGGGAAAAATGTCACTTTATGGTCAATCATGGGATTGTGCTAGGTCATGTTGTATCCTCTAAGGGGTTAGAAGTTGACAAGGCTAAGATAGATTTGATTCGGAACTTACAATACCCCACAAATGTGAGGGAGGTTCGCTCTTTTCTTGGTCATGCAGGTTTTTATAGGAGATTCATCAAGGATTTCTCCAAGATTGCAATGCCCCTGTGTAGACTCTTGCAAAAAGATGTGGCCTTTGATTGTGACAAGGAATGCAAGGAAGCTTTCGACACCTTGAAAGATGTGTTGACTACCACACCAATCATCAAACCACCGGACTGGAGCAAGCCATTTGAGTTGATGTGCGATGCAAGTGATTATGCCGTTGGAGCCGTGTTGGGACAGCGAGATGGCAAGGTTCCATATGCCATTTATTATGCTTCTAGAACTCTCAACGGAGCACAAATCAACTACTCCACTACTGAAAAGGAGATTTTGGCCATAGTGTTTGCACTCGAGAAGTTTAGATCTTATTTAGTGGGTACAAAGGTGGTTGTTTTCTCTGACCATGCTGCACTTCGATACTTGCTAACAAAGAAGGATGCTAAGCCAAAGCTCATAAGGTGGATACTTCTTCTTCAAGAGTTCAACATGCAAATCAAGGACAAGAAGGGTAGTGAGAATACCGTAGCGGATCATCTAAGCAGATTGGTTGTGTCCGAAGAAGCGATTCCTTTGCATGATAGCTTCCCGGATGAGCAACTCTTTGCGGTTGGTGGCACAACTCCATGGTATGCTGATATTGTTAACTTCTTGGTGACGGGACAAGTACCTAGTTCCATGTCTACATTCCAAAAACACAAGCTCAAGAAGATTGCCAAGCAATATATATGGGATGAACCTTATTTGTGGAAGCATTGCTCCGATCAAATGATCCGCAGGTGCGTACTTGAATCCGAGTTCCAATCAATTCTGAATTTTTGTCACTCATATGCTTGTGGTGGCCATTTCGGAGCCAAGAGGACAGCCCTCAAGGTTCTCGAAAGTGGTTTTTATTGGCCTACATTGTTTAAGGATGCATATCTATGTTGTAAGGCTTGTGATAGGTGTCAAAGGACAGGCAACCTTGGTGCTAGAAACCAAATGCCGCAAACACCAATTCTCGCTGTTGAGATTTTTGATGTTTGGGGTATCGATTTTATGGGGCCTTTTGTGAATTCCAATGGGAAATTTTTTATACTTCTTGCTGTAGATTATGTTTCTAAGTGGGTGGAAGCTAAAGCCACCCCTACCAATGATTCTCATATTGTTTGTGAGTTTGTGAAGGAACATATCTTTTCTAGGTTTGGAACACCTCGAGTGGTGATTAGTGATGGAGGTTCGCACTTCAAGATATCTTTTCAAGCTCTTCTAAAGAAGTATAACATTTCTCATAAAGTTGGCACACCGTACCATCCACAAACAAGTGGACAAGCTGAAATTTCCAACCGGGAGATTAAGTCCATCTTAGAGAAGACGGTGAACGTTACAAGGAAGGATTGGAGTTATAGACTCAATGACGCTTTGTGGGCGTATAGGACAGCTTATAAGACACCCATCGGTATGTCTCCTTTTAGGCTTGTCTATGGTAAACCTTCCCATCTTCCCGTCGAACTTGAACACAAAGCTTATTGGGCTATCAAGGTATGTAATATGGAATTAGATGCAGCTGGTGAACATAGGAAACTTCAACTCAATGAGTTAGAAGAGATACGAAATGATGCATATGAAAGTTCACGCATTTACAAAGAAAAGACCAAGGCTTTCCATGATAAAATGATTTCCCGAAAGAGTTTTGAAGTAGGGCAGAAAGTTCTTTTATTCCATTCTCGTCTTAAATTATTTAGGGTAAACTTAGGTCCAGATGGATTGGACCATTTGTTGTTACTAATGTGTTTGCGCATGGTGCAGTTGAAATCATTAGTCCCAAAACAGGGCTGGTTTCCAAGGTCAACGGCCATCGTTTGAAACCATACTATGAGCAGTTTGTGACGGAGAATCAGGATATGATCACATTGAGTGACCCACTCCCTCCGGAGGAGTAATTGGAGCCGAACGTCGGGATGACGACGTTAAACCAAGCGCTAAGTGGGAGGCAACCCACCGGTTTTGTATCTTTACCTTTATCTCTTTATTTTTTTCAGCATTTTATCTTTTATTTTTCTTTGTTTTTGCATTTCGTTTGCTGAATTTCCCACCTTGAACTTTCTTTGGACGATTCAATTTTACATTGAGGACAATGTAAAGTTTAAGTGTGGGGAGCATTTATATGTTTGTATAGTTTGTTTTAGTTTGTTTTATGCCTTTAAACAAAAAAAAAAATAAAAAAAAAATCAGAAAAATAGAAAAAACAAGAAAAAATTTGTGCTTTTTGAACTCCGAAATCTAGAAACTTGTGCCTTTAGGCTGACACCATTAGTGGATGGAACCAGTTTGATTGCAGGAGTTGAGGAACCAATTAACTTTAAGGGACGAACATAGCTCAGAAATCATAAATACCATGATAGTTGTTACCATATCTCGGAATATCACCATATCACATTCTATTTTTATTTTTCATATTTATCTATTGTTCTCTAAGTGCTTTGGTGGGTCACTAAAAATCGAGTTGTTATTACTGCTAGGGTGAATTAGAGTGATTGAGTTGCTAAGAAAAAAAAAAAAAAAAAAAAAAAAAAAAAAAAAAGACCGACCAATTAGACCAAACGGAATAAAACATGACACTTGGATAGCAGTATGTGTGAAACGTTGTCCCTGTCTCCGTCGCCTAAACAAGCGTGGAATGCAGGATCCAAGGCAACTATCACGTACTTGCTGACAAGAAGCATGCGCTTGGATCCAAAAGATCTAATCATGCTGTCACATAAAAAAAAAAAAAAAAAAAGTGAAAAAGAAAAAGAAAAGAAAATATTATTATTATTGTTGAATAAAGTCACTCCTGGTTCCCTTGTATATGCCAGCGAGTTGATGTAGAAATAAGTTTGTTGACTACTGGTTCCCTTGTATATGCCAGTGTGTTAACTCTAGAATTGACCAGTAACTCAATCCAATAGGTTGCATAGGTTCATCTTAGTAGTGACATTCAGACAGATATGGGAAACATCGAACACTTGTGAACATTCGCCAACATCTACATCTATATCCATCTTCTTTATCTTTTCATTGTGATTGTGGTTTGTTAGTTTCCGAGTATTGTGGCTTGTTCGACTATCTAATTTAAGCTTTATTTACTTAATTATGAACTGAATTTGCGCAAGGTACCTCCTCCTGTAGTCATTTTGGATTCGTTCATTGATTTGTCACAAATAGACGGAGTTGGAAATATAGGTTTTGTAGGCAGACCTCTTGTAAACCTTCACGAGACTAAAACTCGTCCACTAGGGACACCTAGGGGTTCAAAGGCTTGTTATTTATGCTTAGAGTAACCGTAGCCTCGACGAGACGGAGTTGTATGTATTTGTTTTAGAATTGTTTTGTTTGATTTGCTCGAGGACTAGCAAAGTCTAAGTGTGGGGGAATTTGATAGGTGTGATAAACACCTAATTTTATATCTAGTATTTATGCTTTCTTTGCGAGTTTTCATGTAAATTATGTATCTTATGTGTGACTTTGAGTTTGTTAGGTACTTTAGAGTCGTTGGAGCAAAAGAAGAAGAAACAGGGCAAAAGGTGCAAATATTATTGGAGGCGATTATTTCACATTTTTGCTTTTATTTCTTCATCCCTATCTGAAAAGTTTGTCGGCTTTAGTGATGCGAATTTTGTCTGAAAAGCATGTTGCTTTAGTGATGAATGAATTGAAGGAAAGAAGTGAATATGAGAAATAAGGGACGGTTGCTGTTAGCGGAGGAACTCGAAAGAAGGAGAAAAAGTCATTTGGGGCGAAATGAGCGAAAAGTCATTTCACAGGCGAAGGATATGCGGAGTCTATATATGGAGAAGGGTGGCCAGCTGAGCTAGCTTGCTAAAGTGGCCGCCTTATCAATTCGCTGGGTGCTTATAGCACTTCTCATCATTACAGGCTCTAATTTTAAGAGGAATGTTTTTCTTTTACTTCCAAGCTTCATCTGAAATCGAGAGCAGTGAGAAACTAAATGGCGGCTCCATTAGAATTGAGAAAATGAAGAAGAACCAGGGATCGATGATGGCTGTTCACATAAGCAATTGGTTGCTGTTGACATCAGTGATGGAGGAGATCTCAGAGAATATGAACTGATGAAGAACAAATGTGAGATTCAAAATTTCAGTTAAGAGAGGTTAGGGTTTTGCTGAGGACGGTCAATTTAAGAATTTGGTGATGTTAATTTTTGGTTCAAGGGTTGATTAAACGTGGGTATTTGCTTAAATATCAAGAATCTGAGGCTGCTACGAAGAAATTGATGTTAAAATCGGAGGTGGGTTGCTTCTGCAACTCGTATTTGAAGAGAAGAGCTGGAATCACAAGGGCTATGAGGTTGTGGCGTATGAATTGGAAAGATGGACTGGAGCAAAGGAATGCTGGTGTTGGAGCGTGCAACTGAGGTGAAGGAAGCTGCATTTGGTGGTGACTCATTGCAGGTGTCATTGGGTGTGTGGAGTTGCAGTTGAGCGAGCAGTCACAGGGAGATGGTGATGCTGCTAGTGAAATGAAGAAAGCAAGGGTTATGTTATATGGCTGTGAAGGTATGGAATTCATGGAGTTACAACTTGGAATGATGCAGGAGGAATGGAGGCTATAGCAGGGATGACAGAAGTTCAAGTACAAGTCAAATAGATGTATGCATAGGTTGTTTTGTGAACTGCAGGTACTGAAATGGGCTAGGTTGAGTGACTGGGTTCAGGTTGCAATCAAGGAAACTGCAGGAGCTTTGGCTGTTGTGGTTATGAAGATGTTTTGAACAAAATGCAACTGCAGCTGGAGTTTGGTGATACAATTACAAATTGCAGGAGCAGTTGCAGGTGATGTTTGAAGTGGCTATGCGCTGCAGGTGGTCGTACACAGAGAAGGGGTGTTTAAATTCAGTAAGGGAGAGAGTGTTGGTGAGAATGATGATGCATTGGTGGTGTCGCTGCTATGCGTAGTGGTGGAGTTACTGATGGAGATTCTCAAATAGGTTTGATGTTAAAGTGGCAGTTGGGATTACAGGTACTTGAGGAGTAACTCAATGGCTCAAGTTTCAGATGGTTTGGTTTGAGAAGATGCATCTGTGTTGCAGGTGCTAGTGGTACTGAGACGGTTATGAAATCTGTGTTGAACTGAGAGTTAGGTGGTGGTCATAATCTGGTCAGGGGAGATGCAAGTGTACTGTGATTGAAGTTATCAAGGTGATAGAAGCAGTTTATGGCAGCAACAACTGATGGTGTTGCTCTGGTGGTCACAGAGCAATGAAATTGCAGGTTTGCGCAGTTTGAACTGAGATAGCAGCTAGGAGGTGAATCTGACTTGGAAATGGATGAGATAGAATGAGAAGTGAAACTTAGGTGCTGCTATGGAGCAGTTGCATTGCAGGGAATGGAGCTGTTGTATGTGTGTTTGTTTGCTGTGGATGAACTGTTCTGGTAGAGTGGTTGTTTGAAGCTGCAGGTGAACTCAAATTTAGGAGAAGCTAAGGAGTTAGCTGGTGAACTGAATTGGCTAGGTAGTGCCATTGGAGTTGGAGCAGGGCCATCTTGGCCATGACTGAAACAGGAAGGAACGCAGCCATCATGGCTAGTTACACCAGAGAATTTGGCATGTGCAACGCCTGGCCTGGATCCGAGATGACTCAGTTGGACTGAGCTGACTGACCGGTGACCGGGTGGACTTAGCCGGTCACCCGAAAATTTTCCGGCCGCCGGACTCGTGAGATTCCGGCCGTGCACCCGCTTTTCCCATGAGCATATTTTTGGGACATATTTTCAAATGGGTTTCTCACACTTGGTTCATGGGCTTGGTGGACTTTTTGGTGATGGACTTTGAAGACCTAATTTTGGAAAGTGAGAAGGCTATAAAAAGAAGAAGTTTCTATTCTTTTGGAGCTATCAATCACGTATTCTTCTTGGAGTTTTGGAGAGAGCCGCAGCTAGGGTTTGCTTTCGTTTTTATATTTTCATCTTCTTTATTTTATTTCATTTATTGATTTGATAATGAACTCCATACTTATGAGTAACTAAAACTCTTCTTGATTAAGGGTGATTTCGAAGCCCGAAATATGAATCTATATTTGATATGAAATAACTTGTTCTCTTGCATTCATTAATGTTATTGATTGATTTCTACCATGCTAATATTGTCTATGGATTATTTGTTAAGGGTTTAAGTTCGAAATTGAATCATTAATTCTTAATCTATTTGCTAGTTTAGATTTTCTTCGACCCGTAATTATCTAGAGAAGATAAACACAAGTAGTAATATGTGGGTATTGATGATGAGACTTTGTTAAGTACCCATATGTAGAAATCAACACTAGTAGGTGATTCATGCTTTTGAGTTCATCACTAGGAGCAACCTTATCTCTCAGAACTTAGAGCACTTGTTTAAGTCAAACCTAGTAAGCGTACCTCTAGGAAACTTGGCAACTAGGAACCGGTAGTCGAGCGCTTCCGTATCCGGTGAGCTAGGAGATAATAACGGAATAGTTGAGCGTACTAATTATTCTAGGGTTGTTAGTAACATGATAATGTGAAGAACATAGCTATCTATCAATTTGGTTTGTATTCCGTGGTCTAGAATGAACCTTTAATCAATTACATCTCATATTTGAATACATTTTACAATTTTCAGCATTTCTACAACAAAATCATCTTTGCTAAGAGTATTTGCATAACAACTTGAACTTCATACCTCCCTTGGGACGATCCTACTTACATTATACTACTTGCTAGTTAAAGAGAAGTAGAGAAATTTATTTTTGCGAGTTCGACACCTCGTCACAGGCTCCGCCGCAACCTTCAGAAGTTTGCACAGCAGAAGAAGTCGACTGGAGGCAGCCATACATCGACTATCTTCAGCATGGTAAATTACCTAAGGAAAGGCAAGCAGTGCTTAAAATACAGAGGAAAGTGGCCTTCATAAACGAAAATGTGCTTTACCGAAGGAGTTACAGTATCATGATCTTACGATGCTTATCCGCCCAAGAAGCGACGGAAGTCATGACTAGATCCTATAACGCTGAGCACCAAGGAATGCGAAATTAATTCTGCAAATCTATGAAGGGGGATTCTATTGTCCAGCCATGGAAAGCAATACCGCGAAACATGTCAGAAAATGTCTAAGCTGCCAGATGCACGGAACACTAATCAGAGCGCCACACACACAGCTGCACATCATAATAGCGCTATGGCCATTTCACAGTTGGGGACTGGACCTAATAGGTCTAATAAACCCAAACTCTTCAAAGCGACACAAGTACATAATTACCACAACAGAATATTCGTCTAAATGGGTAGAAGCAAATACCACTAAAGGATTACGCAGGGGAGACCATAGCCACATTTATCAAAGAACACATCTTCTGTAGGTTCGGCGCGCCAATGATAATCAGAGCAGATAACGCCAAATCGTTCGTAAACAAGGATGTAATAGATCTACTACATCAATACAACACGAGACTGCACACATCCACTCCTTATTACCCCACAGGAACGGGCAGGTGGAGGCCACTAATAAGACCCTCCTTCGTATCCTGAGCAGAACGGTACATGGTCATCACATAGGATGGCACGAGCAGCTACCCCTAGCGTTATAGGCATACAAGATCTCGAAGCGTAGCTCGACGGAAGAGCTATATTCCTTAGTCTACGGAGAATACGCCATCCTACCAGCGGAGATACTAATCCTATCAGAAAGAGTGGCGATGGCTAGCCACACCACGCCAGATGAAGTAAGTCTTTTTGCTCACCTCGATACAATAAAAGAAAGAAGGACTCACACGGAACGATTCACAAATGCCTATAGAAAGCGTACGGCTAACTACTACAACCAGGGCGTTAAAGAGAACTTTTAAGATTGATGAGTTAGTTCTGAAAATCGTTCCACACGTGCAAAGGAATGCCAGCGCATGGAAATTTGCAGCAAACTGGGAAGGCCCATTCAGAGTGAGGAAAGCAACCGAGAGCATATACTACAAGCTAAAGAGGATAGATGGGTCCAAAATCAAATCTCCTATCAATGGTAAATGGATGGAGAGCTTTTATGCATAAGTTCAACTGATGTACGAGCAGTTATTTCGTGTAATAAAAGAAGGTTACGAATAACCAACAAAGAGTATACAAATTTAGAAAAGGCTATGGGTTTCTCTGCGCATTCGGTCGGCTGACATACAAATTTACAAAAGGCTACGAGTTGCTCTGCGCATCCGATCGGCTGACATTCAAATTCACAAAAGGCTATGGGTTTCTCCGCGCATCTGGTCGGCTGACATACAAATTCACAAAAGGCTATAGGTTACTATGTGCATCCGATCGGCTGACATACAAATTTACAAAAGGCTATGGGTTGCTCTACGCATCCAGTCGGCTGACATACAAATTCACAGAAGGCTAAGGGTTTCTCTGCGCATCCGTTCGGCTGGCATACAAAATTACAAAAGGCTACGGGTTCCTCTGCACATGTAGTTGGCTGAAATACAAATTTACAAAGCTACGGGTTACCACGAACACCCGGTAGGCCATGGCAACAAAAATACAAACAACAATGCGCCTAAACTTACCCTTAAAAAAAAGAGGGGGAAGCGCGTTTTGCCTACCTCGGAAAAAAGAGAGAGAGGGGGAAGCGCGTTTTTGCCTACTCGTAGAAAAAAAGAAAGAAGGATAAGCGCGTTTGCCTACCTCGAGGGGGGGGGGGGGTTGCCTACCCAAGAAAAAAGAAGAAGAGGGAGAAGTGTGTTTTTACCTACCCCTGAACCATGATCATGTATATCACAGAAAATTCATTTCATACCACAGTCTAGCACTAACAGTCTATGCCTGTAGGCAATATTTTTGGGCCGGTGGATACTCAACCTTTCATATCTTCGAGTCTTCTTCGTCTAATTTCATTAGTATTCATTTTGTAGTTTAAACCTTTTTCTTTTCTCAGTATGTTATGTTTTTGTTGATGGTGGTTTTTAGATTAGGTTTAAAATCGTAAAACTATACAACTGACATGACGTCACTATGACCATTAGCACATTTATTGAATCGATCAGCATGCCTACGCAAGAATTACCGGGGTGCCTTTTTTTTTACATGGGTCATGTTCCACGGCAGAACCCTTAACATTGACCGACATCATCTATGCCAAACCCTAATTCTCATGCTACCGCCAAGCATGCATGCCAACCATGCCAATGGCAAACCATGCAGCACATCTTGCATGCCAATGGCAAACCATGCTAGCCACATCTCCGCGCCAAGGCATGCCAACCATGCCAGCCGCACCAATGGAAAACCATGCCAGCCGCGTCTACCGCGCCAAGGCATGCCAACCATGTTAGCCGCACCATGCGCCAATGGCATGCCAAACCCTTGGCCCCACCATGCCAACCGTACCTTTCCTTGGCCCCAACCCTGCTAGTCGCACCATGCGCCAATGGCATGCCAAACCCTTGGCCCCACCATGCCAATCGCACCCTGCCTTGGCCCCAACCATGCTAGCCGCACCATGCGCCAATGGCATGCCAAACCCTTGGCCCCACCATGCCAACCACACCTTGCCTTCGCCCCACCATGCCAAGCCGTCAGTGCCAAACCCTTGGCCCCACCATGCCAAGCCAACCGCACCTTGCCTTGGCCCCACCATGCCAAGCCGTCCGTGCCAAACCCTTGGCCCCACTATGCCAAGCCATCCGCCATTTTTCCTTGGCCCCACCATGCCGGCCTTCCCCATGCGGCTACCAAAACGAAGGCGTGCGAAGATCAACGACCACCCTTCCATCCTAGATGCAAATCATATCCGTCCAAGGTCGCCAAACAACGCATGGTAACCTTTGTCCCAAAACCCTAGTTTTGGCCACCCCAAACCGCGCCAAGGCATGTCACATGTGCCAATGGCATGCCAACCGCCTTGCCGCGCCATGCCATGTCGGCCTTCCCTATTGCGACTACCAAAACGAAGGCGTGCGACGATCAACGGCCATCCTTCCATCCTAGATGCAAATCCTAGCCGTCCAAGGTCGCCAAACAACGCATGGTAACCTTTGGCCCAAAACCCTAGTTTTTGCCACGCCAAACCGCGCCAAGGCATGCCACATGTGCCAATGGCATGCCAACCGCCTTGCCACGCCATGCTATGCCGGCCTTCCCTATTACGGTTACCAAAACGAAGACGTGCGACGATCAACGACCACCCTTCCATCCTAGATGCAAATCCTAGCCGTCCAAGGTCGCCAAACAACGCATGGTAACCTTTGGTCCAAAACCCTAGTTTTGGCCACGCCAAACCGCGCCAAGGAATACCATACCACATGTGCCAATGGCATGCCAACCACCTTGCCGCGCCACACCATATCGGCCTTCCCTATCCAGCTACCAAAACGAAGGCCTGCAACAATCAACGACCACTTTTCCTCTAAGGTGCAGATCTTAGCCGTCCAAGGTTACCAGCCAAAGCATGGAAACCTTTGGCCCTAGTTTAGTAGCGCCTAAAAAAAGCCAAAACCCTAACTTTTGGCCGCGCCTAAACTAAGCCATATTAAAGCCATACTGATCTTGCTTTCATGCCACTGGCTACCAAACGAAGGGTTGCAATAATCAACGACTATCTTTCCTCTTAAGATGCAAAATCTCGACCGTCGAAGGTCACCACCGAGATGGCAAGTCTCCCAAGCTCAACTCGCCGGACAACAACAACGTGAAACATGTTTTCCACGAAAACACTCGAGACATCAACGCATGTCAAAAACTGGGGGATGCTCATTGGGTATTGGTTTGGTGGTTTACAGCGTGCGGCGTACACTACGCCCGTTATAAGAAAGTGTCATAAGGATGAGGCGGTTAGTAAATACAGGGAGTAATGGTGAAACACTTTCTTTTATGGAACATCAATTCCAGGCGTTACCGGTTACCACCTCCTCCCATTTACTCACCCGTTTTCCATTTCTTAATGACACCAGAGTACGTTCCACCGAACAACAAGTTCAGGTCAGGAGCATACAACACTCAGAAAACATTTGCTAGCTCTCTATCTGAGAGCTTCCCACTTTCTGATACAAGTCGTAAAACAACTACTCTTCCAGAATCAACTATTCTGGTCTCAACACTTTCTTCGCTTCCCTCCCCAAAACCAACCATTCTCCTTAACTTTGTGACCGAAGCAAGTCTGGAACGGCCATTTCTTGGTTTAGGCCGGATTTGTACAGATTGATCTCTCTAATCTAAAGTACTCCTTTGCAGTACATTGTTTAGGGTTTAAATTCGTTTCTCACCCACACACCCGAAATTACCAAAATCAGTAGAAACCGTTTTCACCCTCAAACAATTGGCGACCACAGTGGGAGATCAATCTCTCGGTTTCAATATCGATTTCCAAATTGCCGATATCACCTTTCACTTACAACTCCAACATGGTGGAACTCTTATTCGGATCAGCTGCCGAGAACACCAACGCATAACCTGTCCCTGGTGTTAACGCTACTTCTAACAACATCACTACACCACCTACTGACCCCAGTAACACCGAAAGCACTCCTTCAGGTGTAACACCGCCAATCACCAGGGCCAGAGCCGCTGACGCCTCTAATGTCCCTGCACAACTTGCTAATCCTGGCAGTACTGAAAGCGCTCCTTCAGGCGCTACGCCACTAGTCACCAGGGCCAGAGCTGCTGCTACCGCTCCTAACGCTTCGTCAAGCATGGCGCCTCCAACCGCCACTAAGACTCCAACTGCCCCACCAACATGACGAGAAACCGGAGGAACCAGAGGAAGCCGACCCCATATCACCATCGCTGATTTGATGGAATGGCAGGAGGTTCTCACTAGAGCCCAGACGGATATGGTTTCGACACAGAAAGAAGTACTCGTCTTTCTCAAAGCCCTGACAGAGTGATGTAGTTTTGAAAGTGGTAAGAATAAGAATCGTTCAACTTGGACTTGTGTAGACTCGATTTCAGACTTAAAAATAAAAAAAACTAAGAATAATGATAATATATACAAAAGTTTGTCACAAATATCGAGAGGTACTGAGACTCAAGGTTCCACCAAACTCATAACATAAGGTTCAAATATTAATTCCTTTAACAATTATAGCTCAATAAATAAAGACATGGACTCTTGTTTTTGCCAAGGCAGATTCTCAAAATATTAGTTGTAAATCCTAAGCATGGGACATCAAAACATCTAAGCAAGCATGACCCATTAGATGAGATGACAACTAATTAATCAAAATCATAATTCAATTTTAATTAGTGCAAAAGTCATATAAGAATTAAATATAATTACCCACGTATGATATTAGGCTTCCTCCGTCATCCCAGCGTTGGGTTTTAGCTCTTCATGGTGAAAACACGCTCAAAATAATAACTCATGGTTGAATAGGTGTTTTATTGGAGAAAAATAATATTACAGCCGAATCTGTAACAGGTATAAATGTTACAGAATCGACTGTTACAGAAATTGTTACAAACTGAAGATAATAGTTACTAATGGACTGTTACAGGAGTTTGAAATTTAAGACCCTAGGAAACGACTGTCCTGCACAACTTTATGTTCTTCAGCTTCGTTTTCTTTCTGCTGCTGCTGCAACTCCTCCTGCAGCTTGAATTTTAGCTCTGCAGCGTACCGCAAACCCTCAACTATCCCCCTATGACTTCCACAGATTCCTATTTATAAATAACAGGTACCTTATGAGTCGGTTAATTCCTTCTTTCTCTCCACTCTTCCTTCCGTGCAAGTCACGAATATTCCTTTCACGCGGCTTCTGTGGGTTATTAGATCGTTCCAAACCCACTCAAAGATATATACGAATCCTGCATAGAAGATATCCTTCCCTAAATCCTCACGGACCTGCCAAATCAATTCTCAAAACCTGATATAGTTTTCCGTAAAAGTTGCCCTGTTTTCTCGAGAATGGATGTAAATCTTCTTTTCTTAGTTACTATACGCGTCTTCCATTTTTAATACAACTCCGTTGATAGATAGAATGAAATCTAAGAGGAAGATATTCACTTGCCTATCCCACATATAACTCGGATAAACCCAAGAAACTTTCCGTCCATGTTTCACCAATAACTTCCTTTTTTACGTGAATAATTCCCATACCAGCCCTGTTTTATTTCCAAAAGTGAATTCCAATAAATCCTGTGTAAATCTCGACGAAAATCTCTCCCATGTTATTGCCAGAACACCAACCTATCCCGAGTACCTCGCTTCTCTGTTTAATCGAGATATATACATGATTTACTTCCTTTTTCGAATGTAAGATTATTACCAACCCTGTTGTTGATGGTGGATTTTCATTTAAGGCTAAAATTCGTAAAATCCAAAATTATGCGCTAACATCTTGTAAAAGATAAATCCATTAATAAGTGATGAATACTTCTTCACTTTACTAATTCACCTAGGATGGAGCATGTGGAAACAATCCCAGTATTCTGTGAATTAAACACACGAAATTCATCCAGGATGGAGCATGTGGCAACAATCCCATATACCCTGTGAATTTACAACATTATTAATTAATGCATGACCAGCCTTGTATTTCCTGTACTCATTATCGGTGCGGCATGACAACTGAGTGTTGTTCTCAGTAGAGCAACACGAACCTCCAAGCATTAATAATGAAGCATGTACGAAATACCCGTACAGGATGCAACTCTCGGTGTGTTATACTAGCCTGATTGAGCATACATCTCTCGGTGTGTTATACTAGCCCGATTGAGCATATTTGAATCTGGACTGTCCATATCAGTCTCAGAAACGATCACGACCATCCAACTTCACCAATCATGGTTGGATGGCTTAGATCGAATCCATGACCCCAAGCAGGTATTGGAATATTCACTACCGACCCAACGCGGGCCCCGCATGGTTGGACTCCCCAAAAGGGTGGCATAGCTTGCCGAACTGTCCAAGCCAAGGCAGTATGGACGAAAAACCCTAAATTAGGGTTTGCGGCACATTACATGTGTCGCAAAACAATCTCAACCATCCATCTTCGCAGGCATAGATGGAGGGTGTAGATGTAGATCTAAAAGGCCCATAGCATGTCAACACGCTCACTGTAAGCCCTCCTACACACATGACTGATCGGTCAGGACCAACCATGGCCGGTCATTCCAGATCGTGCGCCCAAAGTGGGCATGCCGCACGGCTGACAAAACCCTAATTAGGGTTTGAATTGATCGCAAACGTCTGTTTTCACCTGATCGAATGAAAGGTTTAGGAGTCGACTGAGCAGGTCCGGTGAGCATAAACATGATCACCGTGGACCCATCTATATCCATACCCGATCGGCCAAGGCATACCATGCCTGATCGTTCCAATTCGCACGCCCAAACTAGCGTGGTCGCACTTCCCAATCGCAAACTGATCTCGACCACTTAACTTCGCCGGACGAATTGAGTGGATTAGATCACGTTCCTATGGGAAAGTAAGGTATAGGCATGAACACCAGTCTGCCACCTACACGCCGAACCAATCGGCCGGGACCGACCAAGCTTGGTCGTCCCGAAACGCGCGCCTGAAAAAGGCATGACGCGCGGCATTTGCGGCACCAAACTTCTGTTGTAAATAAATCCTGACCGTTCTTCTTTGCCGGAAAAATTAAGCGGTCCAGATCACACTTTCACGGGACAATGAGGTATGGGCATGTATACCGGCATGCCGTCTACACGCATGCCCGATCGGCCATGCCAAAATCGTGTCCCAAGCTTGGATTCGACCAAGCTGAAAAGTGGTGCTTGCGCACCTCTTCTAAAAACCTAATTCCACTAACGGTCGCAGATGAGTGTCTCAAAGATCATCTCATCCGTCCAACTTCATCGACTTGGTTATACAGGCCCGATCAGGAGTTAATTGGCCAGTGAGGCGTCATGAAGATCACCACTCGTCACTCTACCACACCATGTGGTCGGCCAAGGGAGGACTAGCTTACGCAACCTCCAAACCATCACATGAAGTAGGCTGGACATGAGGCTATTTTGAGACGCTCAAACAGCGATGCTTCATGCACGCTGAATATATTCTATGCAGTACCTGCATAGAATACACACGATACTTCACAAGTACCGACTTCCTAAATAACTTAGTTATTTAATCTAGCATTACATGCTACTTTCTGTGGGTCCCACGATCCACACACTCGAGACATCAATGATGTCACAAACTAGGGGATACATACTGGTGTTTATGGGTGAAAACTATTCATGAGTGCTTGTAGATTCGGAAATCAATCTGTGCAAGTCCGGCCTAAACCAAGAAATGGCCGTTCCAGACTTGTTTCGGTCACAAAGTGAAGGAGATGGCGTTGATCTTAGGGAGGGAAGCGAAGAAGGTGTTGAGATTGTGAAGGTGTTGGCTTGCTTATGACTTGTAACAGAAAGGTGAGCAGGCTTACGATTGATGCAAGCAGGCTCTGGGTGTTTGAATACATTTTGTATTAACACTTGGTTTATGTCTCGTCTGGACTTGTGTTATTTTTCTCCTATCTGGAAAATAGGGAGGAGAACCTATTTATACAAGTCATTTGAGCCTTATTCACGTCTCTCGTGGGAAGTGGAGGAAGTGGAATGATGGAGTAGTGGAGGTGTGTGTTGGTGTTACACGACCAGTCTTGCCCACTTCTCATGTCATCTCTAACCGTCCATGACTTCCTGACACGTTCTTGTGATGGCGCGTTGCACGCTGCACGCTGTAAACCGCCAGACCAATACCCCAGTATGTATCCCCCTGTTTGTGACATGATTGATGTCTGGAATGTGTGGATCGTGGGACCCACAAAAGGTAGCATGTAATGCTAAATTGAATAACCGCATTATTCGGAAGTTGATACTTGTGAAGTATCATGTGTATGTTATGTGAGTGCGCATCATGGTGTGGTAGAGTGATGGGTGGTGATTACCATGACGCCTCACTGAACAATTAACTCCTGACTAGGGTTGTATAACCAAGCCGGTGAAGTTGGACGGACGAGATGATCTTTGAGACACTCATCTGCGACCGTTGATGAAATTAGGGTTTTGAAGAGGTGCGCAGGCATCATTCTTCAGCTTGGTCGAATCCAAGCTTGGGAGACGATTTTGGCCAGGCCGATCGTACATGCGTGTAGACGGCATGACGGTGCAGGCGCCCATACCCCATTACCTCACGAAAGTATGATCTGGGCCACTCAATTCGTCCGGTGAAGTTGAGTGGTCGAGATCAATTTGTGACAGAAAACTAGTGCCGCAAGAGCCGCACATCACGCCATCTTCAGGCGCGCGTTCCAAGGCAACCAATTCTTGTTCGGTCTTGGTCGATCGGTCTGGAGTGTAGGTGGTAGGCTGGTATTCACGCCTATACCTGACTGTCCCATGAAAACGTTATCTAAGCCACTCAAATCGTCCGGTGAAGTTGAGTGGTCGAGATCAGTTTGCAATTTGGGAAGTGTGACCACGCAAGTTTGGACGCGCGTTTTGGGATAGCCAGGCATGATATGCCTTGGCCGATCAGGTGAGGGGATAGACGGGCCCACGTTAGTCATGCTGGTATGACCGGACCTGCTTAAATCTAATCTTGGACCCTCCATTCGTGCCGGAGAAGATGGACGCTCGTGATGCTTAAAACCCTTATTTTTGGGTTTCACGGCCGTGCGTCATGCTATGTTCGGGCGCACGAATTGGGATGACCAACTATGGTTGGTCCTGACCGATTGGTCAGGTATGTAGGCGGGCCCACGGTGATTGTGTTGACATGCTCTGGGCCCTTTGAATCTACATCTACGCCCTCCATCTATACCCGCGAAAATGGATGGTTGAGGCATTTTGCGACACATGTAATATGCCGCAAACCCTAATTTAGGGTTTTCCGTCCATACGCTCTGGTTTGGACGTTTTGGCAAGCTATGCCAATATTTTGGGGAGGCCGACCATGCGGGGTCTGCGTTGGTTCGGCAGTGAATATTCCATACCTGCTTGGGGGTTATGGAATTGATCTAGGCCATCCAATCACGCTGGTGAGGTTGGATGAACGAGATCATATCCAGATCGATACGGACAGATCCGGATGCTCAGTATAACACACCGAGAGCTCAAGTATAACACACCGAGATTTGCAACGGGCTAGTATAACACACCGAGAGTTGTATTTCGTACATGCTTTTATTATAATGCTTGGAGGTTCGTGTTGCTCTGCTGAGAGCAACACTCAGTCGTCATGCCGCACTGATAATGAGTACACAAGGCTACTCACGCATTAATTAATAATGCTATAAATTCACAGGGTATATGGGATTGTTGCTACATGCTCCAACCTGGATGAATTTCATGTATTCACAGAATGGGATTGTTGCCACATGCTCCATTCTAGGTGAATTAGTAAAGTGAAGGAGTATCCAACACTTATTAATGGCTTTATCTTTTACAAGATGTCAGCGCATGATTTTCTGGTTTTTACAATTTTAACCTTAAATGAAAATCCACCATCAACAACTGGGGTATTGGTTTGGCGGTTTACAGCATGCAGCGCACAATGCGCCATCACAAGAACGTGTCAGGAAGTCATGGACGGTTAGTGATGATGGGAGAAGTGGGCAAGACTGGTCATGTGACACCAACACACGACTCCACTACTCCATCACTCCACTTTCTCCACTTCCCACGAGATACGAGGGTTAGGCTTAAAGACTTGTATAAATAGGTTCTCCTCCCTATTTTCTAAAAGAAAAACAAGGCAAGACAAGACAACAGAGGCAAGTATTGATACAATCGTATTCAAACACCGGAACTGATAGATTACATCATGCAAGCCAGTTCAGCTTTCTGATACAAGTCATACATAGCCAACACCTTCACAATCTCAACACCTTCTTCGCTTCCCTCCCTAAGTGATGAGTGCCAAATATTGCATATTTATACACCTTTTTATTGGCATTTAACTCATCTTTTGTGTTCATAAATCAGATATTATCCCAGATTCTGAGTTTTCTTTGTTTTCAAGAATAAATATTTGTACTAATTAATTTTGTGTTTTTAGGTAATAAATAAAGTTCTGAGAAATTGAGGAGCCAAAAGAGCGAAGAATTGGAGGCAAGCGTCTATGGAACAAAGCCAAAGCCCGCGCGCGCAACAGTTGCAACCCAACAAGGAGCAACCCATCTACAAGACATGGGCCCAAGCTATCCAAGATCCGACCCACGACCCGGATCCGAGCCCGTCTCTTCCGAGCCGTTAGATCTTCATCCTTCTGCATCCAACACTCGTTGCACTCCTACACATCATCTCTTGATACTCCGCTCAACACCGAAATAGCCCGTTCACCCTGAGCCATTGAGATTGCTAGCTCCACATCCAACGTTCGCTCCGCCCTTCCCATCATCCTTCGCTACATCCGCTTCACACCAAAACCACCAACACCTATACCCCTCGAGCAAAACCCATTCTCTCTTCTCCACTTCTCTTTCTTCTTCCCCCATACCTCTGCAAAACCCATTCCCATCTTCTCCCGACCACACCATGGCAGAGCAGAGCCATCACCACCTCCATCTCTTGTCACCACGCGAGACGCCTCAATCACCTATTCCGCCGCACCTAAGTCGTGGTTATCTCTCACATAGCTTCTCATAACCCTAGAAGCTAAGTTAGAGATAAACAAGACTAGGGTTTTCTCCAACACCACAAGCAAAGCTACCAGAGCCGAATTGACAGAAGAGAGAAGCGATTCATAGAGTATGGGCGATTGGGTATGGTTTAATTTCTGTTTTTTGAATTAAATTAGGGTTTGGGGAACTGCATGTATAAAGAAGGTTGAGATGTGTTTGAAAAACCTTATGCCTAGGCTAGCCAGAGCAGCAATTTAGAGTTAATTTGTTATTTGTTGTTATACTATGTTCTAATTTAGTTTGCTAGGGTTTCATTGAAACCCTAATTCACTGTTATGATTTCAACTTTGCTTGAATGTTCTTGAGTGCTTAATTGTATCAGATATCTCCAATTTTAGTACCCAATGTTTTTCTCTCACAATGCATGCCAAGTATACATTGTAGTTAGGTTAAAACTGCATTGGTGATACTTCAGCTCAAGCCTTAGAGATAAATTGCTAATTCTTTTGACTAGTTGTGCTTAATTAGACAACTAGTGCTCTAGGTTAGTACCTTAGCTGATAATTGAGTTATCATTAGGTGAAACTCCTTAGATAGGTGATAATCTTGACACATTATCCTTGTCTGCCACAGGAACAAAAAAAGCTCAACTTAGTTGAACACACAATAGGAATTAGAGGTGGATGTGATAACCCTAGTACCCTTTCATTCCTACTGCTTTTATTTCATTTTCAATCCACTGTCATAACATTCACTTAGCCGTTTCGGCAACAAAACCCCCTGTTGTTACAATATCACCTGAAACTCAGTTAAGCCAAGCCTTTGATCAACTTATAGCACCACAAGTCTCTGTGGTTCGACCCGTATTTGCCCTGTTCTTCATTGAAGACACCGTGCACTTGCGGTTTAACATGTAGGCATAAAATCAGACCATCTTCTCAGCCTACCAAGTTTTTGGCGCCGCTGCCGGGGACTTGGTATGTGCTGTGTCGATTTTTGGCTAAGTACTTCACTGAATTTTCATCCCTGTATATATATTTGCCTTGAATATTTCTTTTGTTTTTAGTCATTCATAGAGTAACTTAGTACTTTGCTTTCTATTGTTGTTTTTAGCCCTGTATTAATACAACTTAGCTGTAATTTCTTTTCATTTCTGCATCCTTTTTCTTTCTTGCATCTTGCATTGCATTTTGTATTGCATCTTAGCAAACTTATCTTTGTAACCATAAACCCCTGCCATCTGTTGCATTGTAATCATCTCATCTTAATTGCTTATTTGCACTTGCATTATAGCATAATTTAGTGTAACTTAGCTGTAGTTTTCCATTTCTGCATCTCCTATTTCATCCTGTTCATTGCATTTTAGTCAGGTCATCTTAACTTCACATTTGCATTCTCATAATATTAGTTTGCATTGCATAACATTCTACACGTGTAGTATCAGTTGTATATTTCTGTCATCTGTACGCAGCCATTGAAAGTGAAAGAAGCTGTAGATCATAGAGCATTGCACTTCCTATCTCAGTCAACATCTAGCATATACTGAGCTCAAGCTTGACTGGATTAGTCTGTCACAATTGTGTCATTACAGCTACTTTGTGACCTCCAATCACTCATTGTTAAACCCCCATTTAGGCTAGCTGAATCTGTGTAGTGGTTCTGTTAATGTAACTGTGCATCTGTGCACCTTACTGTGTCTTGAGCACTGCAATATTGGGAAATGAGGTTACTTTGTTGAGCTAACAGGTACTTGTGGCATTGCTGAGCAACCAAAGAAGAAGGGAAGGCAAGGAGCAGAATTGTATAGCCATTGTGGCTAAAGCAGGTTGGTCATTCTCAAATCTTGTTGCACTTTATTTCTGTGTGATGATCTGTGTGCAAGCATCTGGTGGTATTTGAGATTTACTTTGGGTAGATGGACTTAGTATTTATGCATTGAATGATTTGTGAAACTAGCAGTGTTTTGCCCTGCTGAATATTGCTCAACCTGTGTTTGCATAACATGCCAACCTGTGCATAAGCTACCCTTTAAACCCTGAATGCTAAGACTGTAAATTGAATGCCACCCATGAATGCCAAGTTGAATACAAACCCTGTGAGTTGAGATGCAACTTGAAGTCAACTGAATTAGTTGATATCAACTCAGGCAGTTGATGCCTATTAGCCCTGTACCTCACCATGCTTTATTCTGTCAACCAAGCCTGTTGACAGACTTAATTCATCACCTGTGTTGCATACCCAGCCATACTCACTTGATATCAACTGGGTTGGTTGACATCAAGTGACCCTATTAAACCATTGGCTGGGCTGGCTGCATTTTCCCTGTCTTGACCTCAAGCCCCTGTAGCTGTGAGGTTGAACTTGAATAACCAAATTCGCTGCAAGCCAAGTTAACATTAGTCCTGCTCCCTTGCAAGCCTCCTGAAGCTGCAAGTTTGAGTTTAGCTTGTGTTGTCAACCCTGAGCTTAATCTGTGAAACCCTGTTAGCTGAGTCCTTTTATTTCATGAGTTTGCTGAGTTCTGCCCTGTCATCTTTGTGCATGTTTAAACTTGAGCTAGACCTTGTGCCTAAATCCTGTGAGCCATCATACCCTGAATGCATGATAGACCTGCTAACTTGCTAGTCCCCTGAAGCTGCAAGTTTTGAGTCACAACTTGGGAAACCAAGTTAGCTGTAGCTGCAAATCCTTGCTAGCTGAGCTAAGCCATCTGCCCTGCAATTTTTGGGTTTAATTTCTGAAATTTGATATCAACCAAGCTTGTTGACACCCTGAGCATGTTATAAACTGCTGCACTTTAATCATTTACTGTTGCATCTGCTGATCCAGTGAACATTGGATGTTGTGAATAATATGCTATGCTCACATGAGTGCTTTGGTTTTGTGTTAGCCGTGCTCGTTTTTGCATAATCTCTGACTCTACACACTACCTGTTTTCTTGTGCACTCACATAACCTGTGCTGTATATCAGCAAAAAGCACACCTCTGTGCTCAGTTCTGTGAAATAGTGTGACAATTTTGGTGAGTTGTGCTACTTCTGCTGCTGTGCAACCACTGGGCTTTGCACAAACTGTGCTGTGCAGCAACTGATCTTTATACAACCTGGGCTGCACATAAATTTGTTTCTTGCACAAAACTTTCAGCCCACACCCACTAGGCTTTGCAAACAATCTGGGCTCTGCATATAACTGAAACCCAATTCCACTGGGCTAACTGAAACCAATCACTGGGCTCTGCTCCTGCCACACAAACCAAACTAAAGCCCACTGTGCACTGGACTTGCATTATAACCTGGGCCGCACTTGACCTGGGCTGTGCCAACAAATGGGCTGAAACCCAGTTCCACTGGGCTGTGTAACTTGTTCTTTGCATTATAGCCTGAAGCCCACATAGCTGGGCTGTGCAACCACTAGGCTTATCTCAGCCTGTGTTGTATCACCTGAAGCCCACCAAAACCAAACATCAAACCAAAGCCCACATAACCAAATCCCACATAAACCAAACTAAACCCAATAAACCAAACTGAGCCCACTACAATTGGGCTTTTGCATAACCTTTGGGCTGTGCATTTGCATCACTTGGGCTTAGCTTCCCTGTTTTGAGACATCATTGGTTATACATGCTAGGCTATTTGAGTTTCTAGACCATGTCGGGATTTTGGTGCCAAATCGGGGATGGAAACAAATCCATCGAGAGCTTGCTTATGGGCATGCCTCACAGTATGAACTCCCCACATACCATAGTGATTTTAGGGAGTACTATGAACCTTCTCAGGGCCCTGACCTTGAGTATTCATACCCTAATCATTATGAGCACATGTATCATCAACCACAATGGGGAGATGAACAATTCTATACTCCCCCAACTCCTTGTATGCATTCACTAATGGAAGAGCTCATAGAGCAAAACAATAATATACTTGGATGGAAAATGCATGATCATCCCTTCTCTAGTGAACCATGTGCACAACCATATAATGATTATTCATATGAAACATGCATACCCACTATTGAAGACTCTCCTTCCATTGAACAATGTCACATGTTCTTAAAGATGAACCTGATTCATTTAGAAAACGAAGAATGGAGGGAAGTTCATGATAGGATGATTGTTGTCCCTAATAAAGAAAATTTTGAAAATAGTGTTTCATATTCCTACTCATGCAACTAACACTGAATATGAACCTAATCTAGAGGTAGATGAGTACACTAGAAATGCTCAAATTTTGAATGGGGAGATGCATTTTTGTTATGATGATGATGATGATGAATATGAAGAGCATGTGTATTTTGAAAATGTAGTAGAATCTTTAGGTTCAGAGACATTAAGTGTCTCTTCTGTGAACCCTATGAATGATGCTTCTTCTAATTTTCATACATGTGATGCTGATTTGGGATCTGAAAATGAGAATGCTGACACCAATGATCTTATGCATGAGATTGAACTTTTGGATAATGATGATTATGACATGGAGATTGATGAATTGTTCTATGCAGGTGAACATGATTTACCCTCTTCGGACCTTAGGAAAGTGTGTGATGGTACAAATGATCTTATACATGAAAACAACTTAGATGTACCTAATCTCTCTCCTAAGGCACAGATTGAAACTCCTCCACCAAACCTAGGTGTAGTTTGTAACAAAATTGCAAAACCAACTTTTCTGAAAATGCCTAATTTAGGCCTAGAGCTTTGTGTTTCCCAAGTCCTCTTGGACTATTTTGCATCAAAGTATAACACTTTTAAGGAACCACAGTTGGAATGTGTATGTCTTCCTGTTCTTAGCAAAACTCACTTTGAGTTAGACCTTGTGCATGATGTACCTTTAAATTTGCAAGATTTTGTGCTCAAAAACACATCTGTTGACAAGTTTAGGTTTGGGGGAAAATCATTCCCATATGCAGCCTTACTTGCACTCTCATGTTATATTTGTGTAAGGCTGTTGATGTTTGTACATATCGTCTTTTGGGTTGATCCTCAACTCTTTAGATTGTTGGTATATGGTGAATTTTCATTGTATATAATCCAGTAGGACTTGTTAATATTTTCTTTCTTGAATCGGTTGAGTCTTCTTGTGCATATATTGTGCTAATCCGATATGATCTCCACTGAGAATGTTGGATTCTAGCCTTGACTAATGAAGCTCTAACCTTGCTCCCGCCGACATCCGGTAATCTCTTCCCTTTTCTCTTATCAGCATAGTTCTCTTGGTATGTGATTGTTTAAATTTTTCTATCTGTCGACACATTGAGGACAATGTTTGATTTAGGTTTGGGGGTGCATTTGCATTTGCATATAGAGTTTTTTTAGTCTTTTTAATCTTTTATGTTCATAAAAAAAAAAAAAAAAATTGAAAACTCTTTGCAAATAAAAACCTCCAACTTTAGAGATTTTAGAGTCACTAGCATGCTTCTAGCTATGTTTACATAGAGAGTCTGACCGAAATAACAGAACTTGGAAGTACCGGAGAACACAATCGGGTTTCTTAGTTGATTAGAGCGTTAAAATTGGATTTAACCATACTGGGAGGGCGAATTAGGTCTTGTTTAGATATTCGGTAGTAGAATTGTGATCACCCATAGTGGAGACTACCCATTTTACATCAAGTGAGGCACCAACCTTCAATTTTTGCAACTTTCTAGAAAAGCTGTTAGAGTGTGTGTCACCGTACGTCAATTCCGGGTAGGAATGGTGAGCTACCCAACTTCGTACCACTTTCAGCACTACTTTTGATCTCTTGAGTGCTAATTTTTGTCAATCATGAGGGTGACGTCTAAAGATGAAAACTTCTTCTAAATACCGATTTGTAGTTAGCATCACTCTCTCCCTCTCAACAACATCAACAGATTCATAGAAACACATCATCGTCAGCAAGCGGAGCATCATCAGAATATTTGAAGAAAAGTTGATATAGTCCAAGGTTTACGTGCAACAAAGGAAAGAAAAGAAAATAGGATGAGAATTAATGAAGTTTGTTAAAAATTGAGTTTTATTGTTTTATTGTTATTCCAAGTTAATCTAAAAAAAAAAAAAATGTTGTATTATTATTTTCATTTCATGTACTTAAAAAAAAAAAAAAAAATTGTCAAGTTTTTGTAAAGTTCAGAAGTTCATCATCAACATTTGAAGACCGAAGACCGAAGATTGAAGACGTTTCTATGAATGCTGAGAGAGTGATATTAATTGCCGAACGGGTGAGAAGGTAAGTGAGTACTCCCACCCTTGCTAATGGTTGATTTCCTTTCTTAGAGATCATCAGAAAAAGATTCTTTTTGTCCACACTTCTGTGGAGTCTCCAGAAAGTATTTCGGAAGGTTATCCTTCTTACCTACAACGTGTGCAGGATTTCTCTCTTTATTCCTGCCTGCACACATGAGAGACTAAAAAAGCGATCTTTTTGAGTGCAATTATCATAAAACCCTAATGGTGAGGCAGAAGTTGAGGCTTATGATCACAATCGAATCCGAATTCTTTCATATGGTATGGTTACTTCTCGCTCAAAGACTTAAGGATGAGAATGCGTTCTTTGGTAGTTCTAACTTCTTGTTACTAGCATGCGAAACTCTATGTCCTCATAGCTCCTTGGATGCTTGAGACTCTTTTACACTCGAAGTTGGAGAAGGTTTTGTGGGTATACCTGCGGTAAACCCTCACGAGACTACAACTCATCCACTAGGGACACCTAGGGGTTTAAAGGCTTAGTGCATACGCTAAATGCATTCGAGAGACCCGCGACAGTGGTATAGTTAGGATTTCTTAATTTCTGTTTCACTTGAGGACAAGTAAAATCAGGTTTGGGGGTATTTGATGAGTGCCAAATATCACAACCGGGCCCTACATGTTACCGCACGTATCAAGGGTTTAGAGTTAAGGAGGGCCCTCATCGACACAAGAGCATCTTCGAATGTGATTACTCTCAAGACAGCCAAGGTTAGCCCATGCAAGATTGTACGTCATCCCACCACAATGACGGACTTCGAAGCAAACCAGACCAGCACATACGGGTATGTCAATCTGAATTTGTCAGTAGGACCCGTTCAGTCAAAAGTGAAATTTGAAGTCATAGAAAAGGAGCCGGACTACCATATGATATTAGGGAGACCGTGGCTTCATGACAATAAGGTCATCCCTTCAACATATCACCAGTGCCTGAAGACCATGCTAAATGAGGAAGTCATATGTATTCCTGCATCATTGTCTTCGTACGCACCACTTTGCGGAGTGGAACTGTTCGAGCCAAAAGAAACTCCGCAGGAAAGGTCAGACAAAGTCCTGTGCACCCCACTACCCAGATGGGCTTCAATCCAGGAAGAAGACCGACTTGCATCACTGGGGGCTAAGCAGTTGACACACCTTTTCTGACGAGGCGTCCATCTTTATCCGGTGAAGCTTCAACCCATGCTCACACCAAAAGGGAACGCACTTTCTAGGCAAACCGTGATCAGAAGGGGAAGACAATATACCGGCGCCGCTGTTAGCAATTAGCAGGAGAGACTGGGAGACCGCCCAATTGAATGCTGCAAGAACGACGAAACACAAGAGGAGGTATTGGACGCTCCGCGACAGCTACAAGATGGCACCAACTCCACAACTGACGAGCTCGAGACTGTTAACATCGGGAATGAAGAATCTCCCAGGCCTGTCTCTATCAGTTCGACTTTGTCCATGGACGAACGTGCGAGTCTTGTCCAACTACTCAAGGAGTACTAAGATGTGTTTGCCTGGACATACGAGGAAATGCCTGGTCTAGACGAAAAATTGGTCACCCATCACCTACATGTCATACCTGGATCCAAGCCAATCAAGCAATCTCCGAGGCAATTCAGACACGAAGTGGAAGAACAAATCAAGAACGAAATTCAGAAGTTGCTAGCTGCTGGCTTCGTCGGACCTATTCATCATCCGACCTGGTTAGCTAATGTGGTCCCAGTAAAGAAGAAAAATGGACAGATTCGGTCTTTGCGTGGATTTTGAGACTTGAACAAGTGCTGCCCCAAGGACGACTTTCCTCTGCCTAATATCGACATGTTAGTAGACGCCACCAGCGGACACGGCATGTTCTCCTTCATGGATGGTTACAGCGGCTACAATCAGAAAAGGATGTATAAGCACGATGCAAGTAAGACAGCCTTACGAACCCCTCTTGGCAATTTTTACTATACTGTTATGCCATTCGGTTTAAAGAATGCCGGCGCAACGTATCAACGTGCTATGACGGCAATCTTCCATGACATGATGCATAAACAATTAGAAGACTATGTAGATGATATCGTGGTTAAGTCAAGGGCTCGAGCAGATCACACCAACGTCTTACGGCAAGTGTTTGAGAGGTGTCGAGAATACAAGTTGAAGATGAATCCTTTGAAATGCGCTTTCGGTGTCTCTTCAGGTAAATTTCTGGGATTCCAAGTGATTGCAGAAGGAATCAAGGTAGACCCGTCCAAGACTCAGGCTATCCTCACAATGCCGCCTCCACGAACTGTGAAGGAGCTCCAGAGTTTCATGGGCAAGGTGAACTACATTCGACGTTTTATACCTGGTCTAGCCCAACTTACCGCCTCATTCACCCCCTTTCGAAGAAAGGAGCCACTTCGTTTGGACCGCAACCCAGCAGGAAGCTTTTCGAAAGATTCAACGAATACTGTCATCTCCAGCCATCATGAAGTCTCATGTACAAGGGAATCCGCTGTGTCTCTACACTGCCTTCAGTGACACCGCCGTAGGGGCTCTACTCGCTCAGGAAGACGACGAGGGAATCGAACGTCCCATATACTATTTTAGCCGAATATTAAGAGATGTTGAACTCAGATATCCCAAAGCGGAGAAACCATGTTTAGCTTTGGTCCATTCCATTAAGAAGTTTAGGCATTACCTACTATCCAACAAGGTGATACTCGTATCTAAATCTGATCCTGCAAAGTTTTACTTTCAAATCTGGTCTTGACGGGAAGGACATGCAAGTGGCTTCTCCAAATGTCAGAGATGGACATAACATGTACGTCACCTAGAGCTATCAAGGGTCAAGCAGTCGCAGACTTACTAGCAGCATTCCCTGGATAAGGCACTACATGGCTACACGAGGATCTTCCTGGAGAATTTCCAGACATCTCTATTTTGGAAGAAGAAGTGTGGCTCTTGTATTTTGATGGCTCTGTTACCTCTAGCAGTAATACTGGAGGAGCGGGCGTGGTATTAGTATCTCCAACTGGGGAAGTATTCTCGCACTCCTTCAAGATGGACTTCGAATGCACCAACAACTCAGCAGAGTATGAAGCCTTCCTCATAGGGCTGTCAATAGCTAAGCAAGCAGGAGTCACGCGTCTGGAGATAAGAGGTGACTCCAAGTTACTGGTGAATCAGATGAATGGAGTATACGCATTGAAGGAAGTAACGCTAGCTCCATACCGATCAGAAGCACAAAGGTTACTAAACTATTTTGCCGATGCAACCATAACCCATGTTGGTCGCAACAACAACAAACAATCCTGTCAAGATGTCTAGCAACACTGGCTTCCAAATTGAAGTTCGAAGGTTTGGAAGAAACCCTGACAGTAAATAGGAGAACCATAGAATCGACATGGCTATCACAATATAAAGACACCAAGACTGACGATTGGCGAACTCCGATCATTCAAGAGATCAACAGCTCACTCTCCCAAGGAAAGGTCAGTCTCAAAACCCTGCAGAACTTCTTCATGCTCCATGGTATGCTGTATTATCGAAACCCGAATGGTTCCCTGTCAAGATGTCTTGGGGATGACGAAGCACAACTACAGCTAAATCGTTTTCACAATAAAATTTGTGGACAATCACTGGCGGTAACGCTTTACCGACGACTTCAATGCCTGGGCTATTACTAGCCAGAGATGGAGACTCAATCCAGACTACTTCAGAAGTCCTGCTCAAATTGCCAAGCACCGCCACATCAATTGGAATTTTTTAATGTGACCACACTGGGGACTGGAGAGAGCCATACATTAGATATCTCCGTGACGGAGCAACTCCTACCAATCAAAAGGATGCTATCAAGATAAAGCAAAAGGCCAAGCTGTTCGTATTCCACTAAGGGATCCTGTATCGCAAGAGCTTCGGAGGTGATCTATTACGATGCCTGGATGGGGTAGAAATCCCAGTCATGCTAAAGGAAACACACGAAGGGGAACTAATGAGCGTCGTTTACTCAACAAAATAATAAGATATTTCCCACTAATTAAATAATAATATAATGGTAGTAAGGATAGTTCCCACGAAGAGTAATGCAATTGATATGTTATCTAAATCAGCGAAAATATAAAAGAATGATAAAAATGATAATAAGATAAAGAGGATGAAGAAATCCTTCGCCATTACTAACTGTTAACGCAACATTGTACCCGTTTATCTCTTGTTAGAATCAATTGTCACCAACCGTAGGAAAGCAGGTACGCTTAGCTATCCCCAAAACTCCTTGTATCACCGGATACGAAAGCGCTCGACTACCGGATTCTATTCAAATGAACCACCTTGAGGTTCGCTTACAAGATGTAATTCCCCGAACGCATTAAGATTTATGAATTTAGGTTTGATCCCAGCAGTTAAACTCGGTACGCTCGGTCCACTTACTGGTGTTGTCTTTACTCGCAATTGCTCCACAGAATCCCTCCACAAGGTCTTGCGATTTCTACTTATGTAGGAGGTAAGCGACAATTACGGATCGACTCAACTCTCTACTAGCATTAGAATGATTAATAGACTAATCTAGTTGGCACCCAAACCAATCTAAGAATCAATCATAAACCTTCGATATAGTAAAAATAATCCACAATGATTAACTTTAAAACTTGAAACAAACTTGTAAATAATTGAGCTTCACAATTAGAAATTTGAATTCATCCTTAACAATAAAGAATATAGAAAAGAGATAGTTCTCCCCCCTAAGGGGGAGAAAATCGGTGAGTAGAAGATATCTCAGATTGTATCTAAGCTTCCCTATATATAGAGTTTTGTAACCTCTTCTTGAAGAAACTAGGAAACCTAGTAAAAATAGGAAAGTGCGCCTCCTTAAGAATTGTGTCCTGTGCATCACACCCCGTGCAATTGGCTTGCCAAACTCCTGCCGAAACTTGAAGTAACAACACCCTTAATTCTGTTCGTGCAAAATATATCGGTTGAATAGCCTATTGGGCTCGCACTCAAGATCCAGCCCATAACACCATTAACCTGTAAGGACCTGACAGGGTAAATTTTATTCCTCTTCTTTCACCGCCAACTTCTCTAATTCCTACGGTGGAATTTCCAGCCGTATGTCTCCCTGGATTCTCGTTTCTCCTACTCGAACTCCATTTGCTTCCATTCGAACCCAGCAACATCACCGAGACAGACATTGAACCACCACAACAATCCCGTCTTCCATCCAAAACACGTCACCACTGACCACCAGCTCTCTGCCATTAATCCCGATCATCACTGATCCATTGCTATCATCTCCCCGAGATCTAACTCCATCAACACCACAAACCCATTAATCTTATTTTTTCCATTTCATCGATCACCATATCATCCTCCCGGCTTCCATCAATCATTCTTCATCGTCACTACCAATAGCTACAGCAAACGTTACAACTCCTCCATTTCAGTACCACCACAGACTCGAGCTCCATCATTGTTCCATCACAGTATTGTCGGGTTAGTAACGATCACCGATAGTATCCCTGCCATCACCGTTCATCATTAATACTGCCATTAATGGCAGTAACGCATTCCTTCTTTCCCTAACTTTAACCTCGAGTTCAGTTCTCCTCCTCTATCATCGCTGGCTACTATTCTTCTCCATTCCCTTTTGTCTCTGCCAATGGTAGAAGCAACTGCCATTTTTCTACGACTGTCATCACAGCAGCAGCGCCACTTCTCGACTCCATAAACAGCGACCCAAACTCGTCATCACTGACTTCACTAGCTATCGATGACAGCAACAACTTAAACTCGAGTTCAACTGCCATAATCACATCCCTTCTGCTAGTAAACTCATTCTCTCTGCGGTCACCAAACTCGACTGCACCATTCTCCGGCAAGTCTTCTCGTAAACTCGTCACTACTGCCATGACATGCAGACTCGAGTTCATACCTTGGCTACAACGTCAATATCCATCACGAACCGAGAATCTAATAATATTAAGATCGAGTTCTTCTCTGGCCATCTTTCATCAGTCGCTGGAAACAACCCAAACTCCAGCTCTCCGTCTCTCCTTGTTCATCTTCATCACTGAATGGCAGAAATCATTACCATCCATCCAACTGCAACTCTACCATTGGCATAGATTGGAAGCAACAACATTATTAACTCTTCATTGCCACTCGTACCAGTCTCTACAGCCATCGTTAAAACTCCATCTTGCAAACGACCCAAGTCTTCTATCATCTGTGGTACCCAAGAATCCATCCAACCTCACAGACTCGTGTTACTTCTCCATCTCCGATCAACAGTATCGCTGCAAAATGATAGGTGTCTAAAACACCTAATTTTATATTTAGTATTTATGCTTTCTTTGTTATTATCCTTGGAAATTGCATCTCTTATGTTTAGTTTTGAGTTATTAGGTGCAATGGAGTCCTTGGGAGCAAAAGAAGGAGAAAACGTCCATTTGGAGCGAGAACGACAAAAATATGAAGCCAGTGGCGAAAGAATGAGGCTGTTCCGACGTCGCATGAGAAAGTTATGAGCAAAGTCATTGATTAAGCTTGTCAGTTTCCCAGAACTGACAGTACATGTAAAGGGGTGCCATTTCAGTTTGCCCTTATCCAATACTACATGGGTGGCTATATCACTCTCATTTCCTACACTTAAACCTAAAATTCAGAGAAATTATTTTCTCTTATTTTCATCCTTCATATACTGTCTGAAACCGAGAGGTTGGTGGCCGATGTGTGTCTAAGAGTGAGTTATTCAGAGATGGGTTTGAATCGAGAAGATGATGAAACCCATGAAATTAAGTTAGGGTCTGAGATAATGAAATGAAGGAGTTGAGGAGATGGGTTTGCAACAAAGTGGAGTTTCGTACTCGAGAGAAGATTTATTTCTCTTATCATTTGTTCCTCCCATTGTCTCGATAAATGAGAGAAGTTGCATGTCTGTTGCCATGAAATTGAGAGAAGGAAACCATGGGAGTCAGAGGGAAGGAGAGATTCAGAGATGTTAATGGTGTAATCAAAAGATTCATGGAGATGATGAAGAGAAATTCATAGGGACGAATTAGGGCTCGATGTTAATCAACAGAAATATGGGTTTGTGCTGTGAGTATTCTGTTCTGGATCGATTTCAGAATCTGGTGACGTTGATGATTGACTCAAGGATTTTTAAAGCATGGGTTATCCTCAGATTTAGATATGCTTGTGGTTCTGTTGCTGGTAATAAAGAAATTGGTTTTTAGGGTTTCTCAATATGTGCTTGAATCTAAAATTGAGAAGTTGAAGATGCTGTTGGTTTGTGAAATGGAGGAGAAGATGTTCATAAGGTGACGAATTTGTGAGATTATGAGTAGAGTTCGATTTGAGATGGGTATCAGATTATTTTGGTGTTTGAGTTGTTGTCTGTCTGTGAGTTTTTATGTTGCTTGGAATTGATGGCACTGGTTGAGTTCAAGAGTGAGTTGCAGCTCAGGTGGGAATTTTGGTAATGAACTGGAGCAAGTGCTGGTGCTGTTGAGCAGTTGTAGTCCTAGTGATACTGAGTTGCAGCTGTGACTAAGAATACATGGATAGAGCTTGGGGGCTTGAATCTGTGCTGCTTTGGAAATGGTGGCCTGAGCTGGTATTGATGGTGAGGTTTAGCTGCAATTGTGTACAAGGAAGAAACTGAGGTGAATTAGTAATTGCCGAGGGAATGACATTGAAGTTGGCTGCAATTGAATGATAAGCATGTGGAGCTGAACTGAAATGGTGTTGTTGGTTTTGGAGGTATTCGAGTAGCAGCTGGAGTTGAAGCTATAGAGTGGAAGTGCAGGAACTAAGCCAAGGAGCAGCTGCAGTTGCAGGAAATAACGGAGTTTAGGCAGAAGATTAAGAAGCTGAGTGTTGTTGCAACTGAGTTAGTGGTTGCTATATAAGAAGGTTGTGTTGCTGCCTGAAGTGAGAGTCTGGTGATGGTAATGGTTTGTGTTGGCTGAATTGGTTGATGGTTATGGAGCTGTGAAAGCTACAGAATAGGTATGAACTGCTGGTACAGATCAGATTGCAGGTGATTTGTGCACTGCAATGGATTGTTGGTTTGGTGATTTACATGGATGGCGACTACTGGCGAATCCAGAATGATCGAGGCAGATGAGAATATATTGCAGTGGTAGAATTGAGACTTGGCAGGGATATTAGCTGTTAATATTGCTGCTGCAATGAGATTGGTGATGTGGGTTGTGGGTCACTGCAATTGAATTGCAGCTCAACTGAAGCAAGAATGGCTTGAATCAGTGTTGACACTACAGGCCTGAGAAAAGAATGAGTTGCATGTGCAGGTGCAGGTGCGGGTGAGGAATGTGCTGCTTTAGATGAATGTTAGGTATCGACAGAGGAAACATGGGCCTGAGGAAGAGCTGAAGTTGAATATGATGCTGCAGTGAACAAGGATTACAAAGTCGAATGAATTGAAATTGCAGTGTGGATGAAATGGTTTCTGATGCTGCTGCTTTTGAAGTTGCAGGTGTTGTATGCTTGGAAGTTCTGGTGGTGGTTGAAATGGAGTGAATGCTTGTGTTTTCCTGAGAAGTGAGTGGCAGAATTGTATGGAAGAAGAAGCTGCATCTGTGAAGAAGGCATAGCCATCATGGCTGGAGTTTAACTGGTGAAGCACAATGATAGTGCAGCAGAAGATATGGCCTGTGCAATGGCCTGGCCTGACCAACTTGACCGAGTCAGATAGCTGAATCGGTGTTGACTCGCCTTGACTCTGAGTTAACTCGACCGAGCTGACTCGTTGACCGGTGACCGGGTGGACTTTGCCGGTCACTTGAGATATTTTTCTGGTGCCGGATTCCGACCAATTTCCGGCCATAATACCAGTTTTCCGGCGACAATTTTTGGGGAATATTTTCTACATGGGTTTTCCTCACACATGGGCTTGGTGGACTTCTATCTATTGGACCCTTGGGGCTTGACCTAGTTTTGGAAACAAGAGAGCTATTTAAAGGAAAGTCTTCTATAACTTTGGAATTATCACGTATTATTCTTGGAACTTGGAGAGAGCCGCTTTTGTTTACGCTTCTAGGGTTTGCTTTTGTTCATCTTCTTCTATTCAATTAATATTTTTATGATGAACTCCATAGCTATGAGTAGCTAAACACATATTATTGGTTATGGGATAAAGTTGATTTCTCAACATGTTATTTGAATCTATGAATTAGTTTTGTCTCAATACTTTATTGTATATGATTCATTATTAATATTATCATATGATTTGATTGTTTGTTTGGTTGAGTCCGGAATCAATCCGATTTACATTCATCTCTATTGCTAGATTAGGGTTTTCAATACGAAATAGTTGTTTATCTCTGATTCTAAGTAGCATAGTGTGGTTATTACTTGTAGTGATACATCTTTATAATTGCATATGAATCATAACCTTGGTTAAATTGAATTAGTGCTTTTACACGTTTGATTGCCTTGATTAGTCTTATTCCAGAGAACTTAGTGCTTTGAGGGAGTTAAATCTAATTGTGCTTTTACACTTTAGGTTGCTTTCTAGGAAGAATTCACATATGCATCTTTTAATATGGTTGTGATGAAATCAGGGAATTAGCGGGATATACTTGCGATCAAGGTATCCTAGGACTTTTAGTAAATGAGAGATTAAAATACCAATTCTAGTCATTGATGATAATACATGTTTGTGAATGATACTATCCCGTGACCAATATCTTCTCCTTATTGATTATTCCAATTATTTGCTTTGCTTTATTTTATTTTATTACTTTGATAAAACAACAAAAATCCCCCCTTGGTTACCTTAGAAACTGAAAATCGCATAACAACAATTGCCTCTCTGTGGATACGAACTCTTTCTTATCACGTACTTCATTTATATTTAGTAGAGTGAGAAAGTGAAATTATTTTTGCTCGACTGACAACCGGTCAAATTTTGGCGCCGCTTCCGGGGAGGCATACGGCTTGTTATTAAGTTTTTAGTTTCTTTTTATAATTTCTGCTTTTATCTTTTCTTTTCGGTTCTTGTTTTGTTTCTCACTTGTTTGCGAGAATTTTTTTCAGGTACCTAATCCCTGGCTTCTAAAGATTGGAACTATTCAAGGTGCGGGATAGCTACTCGAAGAGGCACAATACTCCAACCAAGTCAAGACACAATAGAAAATCAAGAGTTAGAAGTGGAAAAAGAGTTACAAATAAAAGGAGAACAAGAGGTTCCATTCGTAGACGAACCACAAGTTGAAGAAGGAGAAACAATGGGTGATGCAAATCGTTCACTCAAGGAGTTAGCTTCTCATAAGCTTGATACACAACAGGGGTGTATTCAAACAAACTCTACTTTTGAGATCAAGCCGGGGTTGCTTAGAGAATTACCAAAGTTCCATGGCATGGTGAATGAAGACCCAAACAAGCATCTTATGGACTTCCACACCATTGTCATGGCTATGCTTCCAGCGGATGTTGAGGCGGATGGTGCAATGTTAAAAGTTTTCCGTTTCTCTTTGATGGATAGTGCTAAGGATTGGTTGTACTATGTGCCTCCCGGAAGTGTCATGACATGGAATGGGTTGAAGAAACTCTTTTTAGAGAGATATTATCCTGCACCAAAGGCTACTCAAATTCGCAAAGAAATTTGTGGGATGAAGCAAAATGTGGGAGAATCTTTATATGAATGTTGGAACGATACAAGAGATTGGTGGCAAGCTGCCCTCACCAACAATTCAGTGACGCTATGATCATCCAATACTTCTATGAAGGACTCCAATCAAGTGATAGGAATCTTCTTGACGCTGTGGGTGGTAGTGCATTAGTGAGCAAGACGGTGGCACAAGCTAGAGAGTTGATTGAAAACATGGCAGCAAACTCCCAACAATTCTTGAGTCGTGGTTCGGATGTGCTTCTTAGGAAAGTGAATGAAGTGAGCGAGGTAGAGGAACTTCGACAACAAATGGGTAACATGACCACAATGATGCAACAAGTTGCAGCCGCGGTGATACCAAGTTCCTCTCAAGCTTATGAGGACGAGCAAGCTAATGCGGTCTTTCCAAATCAGCAAAGACGGTATGATCCCTACTCAAACACTTACAATCCGGGATGGAGAGATCACCCCAATTTTAGCTATGCCAACAAGCAAGGAGCGGTTCAACAACCTACCTTCAACTTTCCGAGTGTATTTCAACCTCAACAACAACAATTCCAGCCGAGACAACAATTTCAGCAACCACAAGCACAACAATCAATACAAAATCAAGGTTCTGATATTGATTCAAAGCTTCATACAATGATGCAAGGCATTTCCACCATGTTTAAAGAAAGTCAGCAAGAAACTAAGAGTTCTATCAAGGAGTTGCAAACACAAATGGGCTCCATGGCTATTGAGTTGAACCAATTGAAGGCACAAAATAGTGGTAAACTCCCTTCTCAACCTATTAATCCAAAAGAGGGTGTCAATGCTATTACGTTGAGAAGTGGTACACAACTTGTGCAACCCGAAGTTACTGATTCGGGCAAGGTGGAAACACCAAAGGAACCTGTTTTGGAGGAGAAGAATGAGGATTCTCCCCAAACTTCTGAGGTACCTATTCCTAACTCTAAAACTCCGATTTCTACTTATGTTCCTCCTTTACCTTTTCCTCGCAGATTTGCAAGTTCTAAGAAGGCGGAACTAGAAATGGAGATTTTAGACGTTCTAAAGAAGATCCATGTGAACATACCACTCATTGATGCTATTAAGCAAGTTACAAAGTATGCAAAGGTGTTGAAGGAGTGTGTACCAATAAGCAAAGGCTCAAAGGTAATGAAGTGCTTAGTGTGGGGGAGAATGCTTCGGCAATCTTACAACACAAACTCCCACTTAAGTGCAAGGAACCCGGTAGTTTTGACATTCCCTTCACAATTGGTAACACAATATTTAACAAAGCTATGTTGGATTTAGGTGCATCCGTTAATGTTATGCCTGCATCAATGTATAATTCACTTGATCTTGGTCCTCTTAAAAAGGATGAAATTATATTGCAATTAGCCGATCGCTCTAATGTCTACCCAATGGGTATTGTTGAGGATGTTCTTGTGCAGGTTAATCAACTTGTATTTCCAGCTGACTTTTGTGTGTTAGAGATGAATGAAGGGTCACCAGACTCGTCTCTTCCATTGCTACTTGGGCGTCCCTTCATGAAAACGGCGAAAACCATAATTGATGTGGACAAGGGAACGTTGACCATGGAGTTTGATGGAGAAACAATACGTTTCAAAATTTTCGAGACGATGAGATATCCTAGTGATGTCCACTCTTGTTTACCCATTGATGTTATAGATACATTGGCACAACAAATTTTTGAATTAAATGGTGATGATGCTTTGGAAACCGTGTTAACATGGATAATGTTGTAGAGTGTGGTAATGAAGTCAAGGAAGCCCTTGGTGATCTTAATTCAATACAAGGATGCCCGGAAACTCATAATATCTCTTGTATTTCCTTACCATGCAGTGATGAAAAGCTTTTACCTTCAATTGTTAAATCTCCAAAGTTAGAATTGAAACCTCTTCCCGATCACCTTAAGCACTTGTACTTGGGAGATAATGAAGAGTTACCTGTGATTGTTTCTAACAAGCTTAGTGAATTACAGGAGCACAAACTTCTAAGGGTGCTAAGGAAGTACAAGACGGCCATAGGATGGACAATCGCCGATATCAAGGGTATAAGCCCTGCCGTTTGTATGCACAAGATACGTTTGGAGGACGATGCAAAGCCTACAAGGGAAGTGCAACGTCGTTTGAACCCCCCTATGATGGAAGTTGTGAAAAAGGACATACTCAAGCTTTTGGAAGTGGGTGTTATCTACCCCATATCCGATAGCAAGTGGGTGAGCCCGGTGCAAGTAGTACCAAAGAAATCAGGTGTGACGGTGGTGGAGAATGATAAGAACGAACTTGTCCCAACTCGTGTGCAAACCGGTTGGAGGGTTTGTATTGATTATAGAAAATTGAATGCCACCACTAGGAAAGATCATTTTCCATTGCCTTTTATTGATCAAATGCTTGAACGTTTAGCTGGACACTCTTATTATTGCTTCCTTGATGGCTATTCAGGTTATAATCAGATTGTGATAGCGTCGGAGGATCAAGAGAAAACCACTTTCACTTGTCCTTTCGGTACTTTTGCTTATAGAAGGATGCCTTTTGGCTTATGCAATGCTCCAGCTACCTTTCAAAGGTGTATGGTAAGAATGTTTTCAGAATATGTTGAAAACATAATCGAAGTGTTCATGGACGACTTTAGTGTCTTTGGTGATTCATTTGACCTTTGCTTGAACAATTTGTCTCTAATCCTTGAACGATGTGTTGAAACAAACCATGTGCTGAATTGGGAGAAGTGCCATTTTATGGTAACTCATGGCATAGTTTTAGGCCATATAATATCTTCTAAAGGCTTGGAAGTCGATAAATCTAAGATAGACCTTATTCGTCCTTTAACCCCTCCCACTACGGTGAGGGAGATACGCTCTTTTCTTGGTCATGTAGGTTTTTATCGTGGATTCATCAAGGACTTTTCCAAGATAGCATCACCACTTTGTAATTTATTGCAAAAAGATGTGGTTTTTAACTTTGATGAAAAGTGTATGGTGGCATTCAATCTTTTGAAAGAACTTTTGATTTCAGCCCCTATCATTAAACCACCGGATTGGAGCAAGCCTTTTGAGCTCATGTGTGATGCGAGTGATTATGCGGTTGGTGCGGTGCTTGGGAAACGTGTGGGGAAGATTCCTCATGCTATTTATTATGCTTCTAGAACGTTAAATGAGGCCAACAAAACTACACAACCACTGAAAAAGAGTTGTTAGCCATTGTTTTTGCTTTGGAAAAGTTTCGCTCTTATCTAATTGGTACAAAAGTGTTGTCTTTTCTGATCATGCAGCGCTTAAGTACTTGCTTACAAAGAAAGAGGCGAAACCGAGGCTCATACGATGGATATTACTCTTGCAAGAGTTTGATATTTAAATCAAGGACAAGAAGGGAATTGAGAACACCGTTGCGGATCATTTGAGCCGTCTTGCTGTGGACAAGGAGACTATCCCATTGCGTGAAAGTTTCCCGGATGAGAACCTATTCTCAATTGCCTTTGGAAAACCATGGTATGCCGATATTGTCAATTACTTAGTTTCTAAACAAATCCCACAGAACTTGTCTCGTGCTGAGAGGGACAAGCTTAAGAAGTTAGGGAACCAATACATATGGGATGATCCATACTTATGGAAACATTGTAGTGACAAAGTAATACGAAGGTGCGTTCCCGAATCTGAATTTAATTCTATCTTGTTTTTTTGTCACTCCTATGCTTGCGGAGGACATTTTGGGAGTAAGAGAACCGCTCACAAGGTACTTGAAAGTGGTTTCTATTGGCCAACTTTGTTTAAGGATGCACATATATTTTGTACAACTTGTGATAGGTGCCAAAGAACAGGCAATCTAGGTGCCCGAAATCAAATGCCAAAAACTTTTATTCAATTTATTGAAGTTTTCGATGTATGGGGTATTGATTTTATGGGTCCTTTTGTCAACTCCCATGGGAATTTTTATATCTTACTTGATGTTGATTATGTCTCGAAATGGGTGGAAGCTAAGGCCACCCCAACTAATGATTCTAAAGTGGTTTCATATTTTGTGCAAGCTAATATTTTTGCAAGGTTTGGAATTCCAAGAGCCATAATTAGCGATGGGGGTTCTCACTTCAAAAACAGGATTTTACAAAGCTTGTTGAAGAAGTACAATGTATCGCACAAGATTGCAACACCTTATCATCCCCAAACAAATGGACAAGCCGAGGTGTCTAATCGGGAGGTGAAATCCATTCTAAAGAATACGGTGAATCCAACAAGGAAGGATTGGAGCATGCGACTTAATGATGCTTTGTGGGCGTATAGAACCGCATACAAGACACCTATTGGGATGTCTCCCTTTAGGCTTGTGTATGGTAAACCTTGTCATTTACCTGTTGAAATTGAGCATAAGGCGTTTTGGGCTATTAAGCAATGCAATATGGAGATGGATGGGGCTGGAAAGGAAGTTACAACTCCAAGAGCTAGAGGAGCTTCACAATGATGCATTTGAAAGCTCACGCATTTAAAAGGAAAAGACGAAAGCATTTCATGATAACATGATTTCTAGGAAACAATTTTGCATTGGGCAGAAAGCGCTTTTGTTTAATTCTCGCTTGCATTTATTTCCGGGTAAATTAAGGTCACGATGGATCGGACCTTTTATTGTTACTAATGTGTTTTCTCATGGTGCAGTGGAAATTCGTAGCATAGCTACAGGGAAAGAACTTAAAGTTAATGGGCACCGGTTGAAACCATATTATGAGAATTTCACTTCCGAAGTGGTGGAAGGAGTTAACTTTGTGGATGTGCTCCCTCTGGAGGAGTCATAAAAAGCAAGGAGATAGTCGGGCTGACGACTTTAAACCAAGCGCTAAATGGGAGGCAACCCATCGGATGAGTATTTCTTGTCTTGTATTTATTTCTTGTCTTGTTTTTAGTTTTTCTTGTCTTGTTTTTATTTTTTCTGATTTCTTGTCACATATCATGTTAGAATTTCCCACCTTGACTTACTTTGGACGATTCAATTTACAATGAGGACAATGTAAAGTTTAAGTGTGGGGGAGTGGTTAAGCATTTGCGTTGTAAATTTTTGAAATTTTCAACTTTTGTGTAAACTAGTGAATAACAAAACTCCAACTTGTGGTTAGTTTAGAGTCACATAGTATACATGTCGCTAAGATTACATCGAGATTCTCATAAGAGTGACTGAACTTAGAGATGAAGAGAACATGATCGGGTTTCTTAATTGTATGAGAGTTAAAGTTGGATTTAACCATGCCAGTGGCAATTAAGGTGCAGACTGAATTCGGTATTAGAGTAGTGATCCCCAATAGTGGAGACTACCCATGTTACATAATGTGAGGCACCGACCTTCAATTCTTTGTACCTGTCTAAATATGTGCTTTTAGAGTGTGTGTCACCGTACGTAAATTCCGGGAAGAATGGTGAGCTGCCCAACCTCCCACCAATAGAAGCACTATTTTGATCTCTTGAGTGCTATTTTTATCAACCATGATGGTGACATCGAATTGCTAACTTACATACCACTTGTAATCTTGTTCGCAGTTAGCACCATCCACCTTATCTCTCTCTACACCAACACGTCCATAGAAACACCATCATCATCAACAAGAGGAGCATCACAAATTTGAAGGAAAGTTGAAGACGTTCAAGGTTTACAAGCAACGATGCAGTAAATGAGCGATTTCAGATTCAAGTAAAGCAACAAGACAAGGAGCAGAATTTTTATAAGTTGAAGACTATTGTACAAGAGTGAAGATTATCAAGATAAGAGTTCGAGAAGTTTATGATATCAAGACATACAAGTTGTGAAGAATCAAGCGGTAAAGTACTTACACCATGGCCTTGTACATACATTTTTTATTTTATTTGTATTTTACTTTCTCTTGTCTAAAAAAAAAAAAAAAAAAAAAAAAAAAAAATTGAAAAAAAAAAGTAAAAAGATTAAAAAAAAAAGACAAGAGAAAAAAAAAATTCTTTAGGTTCATTACTAGTTTTATTGTTTAATTTCTTTTTAATTTTGTATTTGTTTTATTTTTCTTGTCTCAATAAAAAAAATGAATGAAAAAAAAAATGAATGAAAAAAAAAAAGGAAAAAAAAAAGAATATTGAAGAAAAAAAAAAGAGACAAGAAAAATTCATTGTATTATATTTTGGGTTTGTATAGTTCGTTTTTAGTTTTGTATTCTTTCAATAAAGCCAATGGAAGAAGGAATATCTACAAAGAAGTTTCAAGCAATAAGGAATTAGAGGAAAAAAATTACATTGTCAAGATTCTACGAAGTTCAAGAGTTATCATCAAGAGTTGAAGACCGAAGACGAAGATAAAGACACCGATTGAAGACCGAAGACGTTTCTATGGATGCTGTGAGAGTGGTGCTAGCTGCACGTCGAACGGAGAACGAGGTAAGTAAGCATATTCCCACCTTCGTTAAGTGGTTGATTTCCTTTCTTAGAGATCGTCAGAAAAATGCGTTTTCAAAAATGAATAAAAGATGTGGGTTTTCAAAACAATTCGGAGGGTTTTCCTTCCTACCATTCAACGTGTCGCAGGATTCTCTCTTCATTCCTACCTGGACACATGTGTGACCCATAAAAAGCTGTTTATTATTGAGAGCAACTTCATAAAACCCTTTCTTGTGAGGCAGAGTCGAGACTTTCGATCACTCCGAACCCGAATTTCTTTCGAGAAGGGATGGTTATTTCTCTCTCAACTTTTAAGGATGAGATTGTGTTCATTTATGTGTCTAACTTCTTATGAATAGTGTACAGAATCTCTATGTCTTCTTAGCGCGTTGGATGCTATCATTTCGGAGAACTAGTAAGTTGGAAAAGTAGGTTTTGTGGGTATATCTCTAGTAAACCCTCACGAGACTATAAGTCGTCCACTAGGGACACCTAGGGGTTTAAAGGCTGGTTATACATGCTAAGTGTGATCGTAGCCTCGACGACATGGAGTTGTATGTATTTGTTTAGTTTGATTTGCTCGAGGACTAGCAAAGTCTAAGTGTGGGGGAATTTGATAGGTGTCTAAAACACCTAATTTTATATCTAGTATTTATGCTTTCTTTGTTATTATCCTTGGAAATTGCATCTCTTATGTTTAGTTTTGAGTTATTAGGTGCAATGGAGTCCTTGGGAGCAAAAGAAGGAGAAAACGTCCATTTGGAGCGAGAACGACAAAAATATGAAGCCAGTGGCAAAAGAATGAGGCTGTTCCGACGTCGCATGAGAAAGTTATAAGCAAAATCATTGATTAAGCTTGTCAGTTTTCCAGAACTGACAGTACATGTAAAGGGGTGCCATTTCAGTTGGCCCTTATCCAATAATACATGGGTGGCTATATCACTCTCATTTCCTACACTTAAACCTAAAATTCAGAGAAATCATTTTCTCTTATTTTCATCCTTCATATACTGTCTGAAACCGAGAGGTTGGTGGCCGCTGTGTGTCTGAGAGTGAGTTATTCAGAGATGGGTTTGAATCGAGAAGATGATGAAACCCATGAAATTAAGTTAGGGTCTGAGATAATGAAATGAAGGAGTTGGGGAGATGAGTTTGCAACAGTGGAGTTTCGTACTCAGAGAAGATTTATTTCTCTTATCATTTGTTCCTCCTACTGTCTGATAAATGAGAGAAGTTGCGGCTGTTGCCATGAAATTGAGAGAAGGAAACCATGGGAGTCAGAGGGAAGGAGAGATTCAGAGATGTTAATGGTGTAATCAAGAGATTCATGGAGATGATGAAGAGAAATTCACAGGGACGAATTAGGGCTCGATGTTAATCAACAGAAATATGGGGTTGTCTTTGTGAGTATTACATTACTGATCGATTTGAGAATCTAGTGACGTTGATGATTGATTCAAGGATTGTTAAAGCATGGGTTATCCTCGATTTAGATATGCTTGTGGTTACATTCTTTGGTAATAAAGAAATTGGTTTTTAGGGTTTCTCAATGTGTGCTTGAATCTGAAATTGAGAAGTTGAAGATGCTGTTGGTTTGTGAAATGGAGGAGAAGATGTTCATAAGGTGACGAATTTGTGAGATTATGAGTAGAGTTCGATTTGAGATGGGTATCAGATGATTTTGGTGTTTGAGTTGTTTTTAAATACGTGAGTTTTGATGTTGCTTGGAATTGATGGCACTGGTTGAGTTCAAGAGTGAGTTGCAGCTCAGGTGGGAATTTTGGTAATGAACTGGAGCAAGTGATGGTGCTATTGAGCAGTTGTGGTCCTGGTGATGCTGAGTTGCAGCTGTGACTAAGAATACATGGATAGAGCTTGGGGGCTTGAATCTGTGCTGCTTTGGAAATGGTGGCCTGAGCTGGTATTGATGGTGAGGTTTAGCTGCAATTGTGTACAAGGCAAAAACTAAGGTGAATTAGTAATTGCCGAGGGAATGACATTGAAGTTGGCTGCAATTGAGTGATAAGCATGTGGAGCTGAACTGAAATGGTGTTGTTGGTTTTGGAGGTATTCGAGTAGCAGCTGGAGTTGAAGCTGTAGAGTGGAAGTGCAGGAACTGAGCCAAGGAGCAGCTGCAGTTGCAGGAAATAACGGAGTTTAGGCAGAAGATTAAGAAGCTGAGTAATGTTGCAGCTGAGTTAGTGGTTGCTATACAAGAAGTTTGTGTTGCTGCCTGAAGTGAGAGTCTTGTGATGGTAATGGTTTGTGTTGGCTGAATTGGTTGATGGTTATGGAGCTGTGAAAGCTACAGAATAGGTATGAACTGCTGGTACAGATCAGATTGCAGGTGATTTGTGCACTGCAATGGATTGTTGGTTTGATGATTTATAGGGATGGCGACTACTGGCGAAGACAGAATGATCGAGGCAGATGAGAAGATATTGCAGTGGTGGAATTGAGACTTGGCAGGGATATTAGCTGTTAATATTGCTGCTACAATGAGATTGGTCTTTGTGGGTTGTGGGTCACCGCAATCGAATTGCAAATCAACTGAAGCAAGAATGGCTTGAATCAGTGTTGACACTACAGGCCTGATAAAAGAATGAGTTGCTGGTGCAGGTGAGGAATGTGTTGCTTTAGATGAATGTTAGGTATCGGCAGAGGAAACATGGGCCTGAGGAAGAGCTGAAGTTGAATATGATCTTGCAGATGAACAATGATTACAAAGTCGAATGAACTGAAATTGCGGTGTGGATGAAATGGTTTTACGATGCTGCTTTGCTTTTGAAGTTGCGGGTGTTGTATGCTTAGCGTTCGGTGGTGGTTGAAATGGAGTGAATGCTTGTGTTTGCACGAGAAGTGAGTGGTCGAATTGTATGGAAGAAGAAGCTGCAGCTGTGAAGAAGGCACAACCATCATGGCTGGAGTTTAACTGGTGAAGCACAATGATAGTGCAGCAGAAGATATGGCCTGTGCAATGGCCTGGCCTGACCAACTTGACCGAGTCAGATAGCTGAATCGGTGTTAACTCGCCTTGACTCTGAGTTAACTCGACCGAGCTGACTCGTTGACCGGTGACCGGGTGGACTTTGTGGGTCACCTGAGATATTTTTCTGGTGCCGGATTCCGGCCAATTTACGGCCATAATACCAGTTTTCCGGCGACAATATTTGGGGCATATTTTCTACATGGGTTTTCCTCACACATGGGCTCGGTGGACTTCTATCTATTGGACCCTTGGGGCTTGACCTAGTTTTGGAAACAAGAAAGCTATTTAAAGGAAAGTCTTCTATAACTTTGGAATTATCACGTATTATTCTTGGAACTTGGAGAGAGCCGCTTTTGTTTACGCTTCTAGGGTTTGCTTTTGTTCATCTTCTTTTATTCAATTAATATTTTTATGATTAACTCCATAGCTATGAGTAGCTAAACACATATTATTGGTTATGGGATAAAGTTGATTTCTCAACATGTTATTTGAATCTATGAATTAGTTTTGTCTCAATACTTTATTGTTTATGATTCATTATTAATATTATCATATGATTTGATTGTTTGTTTGGTTGAGTCCGAAATCAATCCGATTTACATTCATCTCTATTGCTAGATTAGGGTTTTCAATACGAAATAGTTGTTTATCCCTGATTCTAAGTAGCATAGTGTGGTTATTACTTGTAGTGATACATCTTTATAATTGCATATGAATCATAACCTTGGTTAAATTGAATTAGTGCTTTTACACGTTTGATTGCCTTGATTAGTCTTATTCTAGAGAACTTAGTGCTTTGAGGGAGTTAAATCTAATTGTGATTTTACACTTTAGGTTGCTTTCTAGGAAGAATTCACATATGCATCTTTTAATGTGGTTGTGATGAAATCAGGGAATTAGCGGGATATACTTGCGATCAAGGTATCCTAGGACTTTTAGTAAATGAGAGATTAAAATACCAATTTCATTCATTGATGATAATACATGTTTGTGAATGATACTATCCCGTGACCAATATCTTCTCCTTATTGATTATTCCAATTATTTGCTTTGCTTTATTTTATTTTATTACTTTGATAAAACAACAAAAATCCCCCCTTGGTTACCTTAGAAACTGAAAATCGCATAACAACAATTGCCTCTCTGTGGATACGAAATCTTTCTTATCACGTACTTCATTTATATTTAGTAGAGTGAGAAAGTGAAATTATTTTTGCTCGGCTGACAACCGGTCAAATTTTGGCGCGCCAACGGGAGGCATACGGCTTGTTATTAAGTTTTTAGTTTCTTTTTATAATTTCTGCTTTTATCTTTGCTTTTCGGTTCTTGTCTTGTTTCTCACTTGTTTGCGAGAATTGTTTTCAGGTACCTAATCCCTGGCTTCTAAAGATTGGAACTATTCAAGGTGCGGGATAGCTACTCGAAGAGGCACAATACTCCAACCAAGTCAAGACACAATAGAAAATCAAGAGTTAGAAGTGGAAAAAGAGTTACAAATAGAAGGAGAACAAGAGGTTCCATTCGTAGACGAACCACAAGTTGAATAAGAAGAAACAATGGGTGATGCAAATCGTTCACTCAAGGAGTTAGCTTCTCATAAGCTTGATACACAACAGGGGTGTATTCAAACAAACTCTACTTTTGAGATCAAGCCGGGGTTGCTTAGAGAATTACCAAAGTTCCATGGCATGGTGAATGAAGACCCAAACAAGCATCTTATGGACTTCCACACCATTGTCATGGCTATGCTTCCAGCGGATGTTGAGGCGGATGGTGCAATGTTAAAAGTTTTCCGTTTCTCTTTGATGGATAGTGTTAAGGATTGGTTGTACTATTTGCATCCCGGAAGTGTCATGACATGGAATGGGTTGAAGAAACTCTTTTTAGAGAGATATTTTCCTGCATCAAAGGCTACTCAAATTCGCAAAGAAATTTGTGGGATGAAGCAAAATGTGGGAGAATCTTTATATGAATGTTGGGAACGATACAAGAGATTGGTGGAAATCTGCCCTCACCACCAATTCAGTGACGCTATGATCATCCAATACTTCTATGAAGGACTCCAATCAAGTGATAGGAATATTCTTGACGCTGCGGGTGGTAGTGCATTAGTGAGCAAGACGGTGGCACAAGCTAGAGAGTTGATTGAAAACATGGCAGCAAACTCCCAACAATTCTTGAGTCGTGGTTCGGATGTGCTTCTTAGGAAAGTGAATGAAGTGAGCGAGGTCGAGGAACTTCGGCAACAAATGGGTAACATGACAGCAATGATGCAACAAGTTGCAGCCGCGGTGATACCAAGTTCCTCTCAAGCTTATGAGGACGAGCAAGCTAATGCGGTCTTTCCAAATCAGCAAAGACGGTATGATCCCTACACAAACACTTACAATCCGGGATGGAGAGATCACCCCAATTTTAGCTATGCCAACAAGAAAGGAGCGGTTCAACAACCTACCTTCAACTTTCCGAGTGGATTTCAACCTCAACAACAACAATTCCATCCAAGACAACAATTTCAGCAACCACAAGCACAACAATCAATGCAAAATCAAGGTTCCGATATTGATTCAAAGCTTCAAACAATGATGCAAGGCATTTCCACCATGTTTAAAGAAAGTCAGCAAGAAACTAAGAGTGCTATCAAGGAGTTGCAAACACAAATGGGCTCCATGGCTATTGAGTTGAACCAATTGAAGGCACAAAATAGTGGTAAACTCCATTCTCAACCTATTAATCCAAAAGAGGGTGTCAATGCTATTACGTTGAGAAGTGGTACACAACTTGTGCAACCCGAAGTTCTTGATTCGGGCAAGGTGGAAACACCAAAGGAACCTGTTTTGGAGGAGAAGAATGAGGATTCTCCCCAAACTTCTGAGGTACCTATTCCTAACTCTAAAACTCCGGTTTCTACGTATGTTCCTCCTTTACCTTTTCCTCGCAGATTTGCAAGTTCTAAGAAGGCGGAACTAGAAAAGGAGATTTTAGACGTTCTAAAGAAGATCCATGTGAACATACCACTCATTGATGCTATTAAGCAAGTTCCAAAGTATGCAAAGGTGTTGAAGCACTTGTGTACCAATAAGCAAAGGCTCAAAGGTAATGAAGTGCTTAGTGTGGGGGAGAATGCTTCGGAAATCTTACAACACAAACTTCCACTTAAGTGCAAGGATCCCGGTAGTTTTCACATTACCGTCACAATTGGTAACACAACATTTAACAAAGCTATGTTGGATTTAGGTGCATCCGTTAATGTTATGCCTGCATCAATGTATAATTCACTTGATCTTGGTCCTCTTAAAAAGGCTTAAATTATATTGCAATTAGCCGATCGCTCTAATGTCTACCCAATGGGTATTGTTGAGGATGTTCTTGTGCAGGTTAATCAACTTGTATTTCCAGATGACTTTTGTGTGTTAGAGATGAATGAAGGGTCACCGGACTCGTCTCTTCCATTGCTACTTGGGCGTCCCTTCATGAAAACGGCGAAAACCATAATTGATGTGGACAAGGGAACGTTGACCATGGAGTTTGATGGAGAAACAATACGTTTCAACATTTTCGAGACGATGAGATATCCTAGTGATGCCCACTCTTGTTTCTCCATTGATGTTATGGATACATTGACACAACAAATTTTTGAATTAAATGGTGATGATTCTTTGGAAACCGTGTTAACATGGATAATGGTGTAGAGTGTGGTAATGAAGTCAAGGAAGCCCTTGGTGATCTTAATTCAATACAAGGATGCCCGGAAACTCATAATATCTCTTGTATTTCCTTACCATGCAGTGATGAAAAGCTTGTACCTTCAATTGTTAAATCTCCAAAGTTAGAATTGAAACCTCTTCCCGATCACCTTAAGTACTTGTACTTGGGTGATAATGAAGAGTTACCTGTGATTGTTTCTAACAAGCTTAGTGAATTACAGGAGCAAAAACTTCTAAGGGTGCTAAGGAAGTACAAGACGGCCATAGGATGGACAATCGCCGATATCAAGGGTATAAGCCCTGCCGTTTGTATGCACAAGATACGTTTGGAGGACGATGCAAAGCCTACAAGGGAAGTGCAACGTCGTTTGAACCCCCCTATGATGGAAGTTGTGAAAAAGGAGATACTCAAGCTTTTGGAAGTGGGTGTTATCTACCCCATATCCGATAGCAAGTGGGTGAGCCCGGTGCAAGTAGTACCAAAGAAATCAGGTGTGACGGTGGTGGATAATGATAAGAACGAACTTGTCCCAACTCGTGTGCAAACCGGTTGGATGGTTTGTATTGATTATAGAAAATTGAATGCCACCACTAGGAAAGATCATTTTCCATTGCCTTTTATTGATCAAATGCTTGAACGTTTAGCTGGACACTCTTATTATTGCTTCCTTGATGGCTATTCATGTTATAATCAGATTGTGATAATGCCGGAGGATCAAGAGAAAACCACTTTCACTTGTCCTTTCGGTACTTTTGCTTATAGAAGGATGCCTTTTGGCTTATGCAATGCTCCAGCTACCTTTCAAAGGTGTATGGTAAGAATGTTTTCAGAATATGTTGAAAACATAATCGAAGTGTTCATGGACGACTTTAGTGTCTTTGGTGATTCATTTGACATTTGATTGAATAATTTGTCTCTAATCCTTGAACGATGTGTTGAAACAAACCTTGTGCTGAATTGGGAGAAGTGCCATTTTATGGTAACTCATGGCATAGTTTTAGGCCATATAATATCTTCTAAAGGCTTGGAAGTCGATAAATCTAAGATAGACCTTATTCGTCCTTTAACCCCTCCCACTACGGTGAGGGAGATACGCTCTTTTCTTGGTCATGCAGGTTTTTATCATGGATTCATCAAGGACTTTTCCAAGATAGCATCACCACTTTGTAATTTATTGCAAAAAGATGTGGTTTTTAACTTTGATGAAAAGTGTATGGTGGTATTCAATCTTTTGAAAGAACTTTTGATTTCAGCCCCTATCATTAAACCACCGGATTGGAGCAAGCCTTTTGAGCTCATGTGTGATGCGAGTGATTATGCGGTTGGTGCGGTGCTTGGGAAACGTGTGGGGAAGATTCCTCATGCTATTTATTATGCTTCTAGAACGTTAAACGAGGCCAACAAAACTACACAACCACTGAAAAACAGTTGTTAGCCATTGTTTTTGCTTTGGAAAAGTTTCGCTCTTATCTAATTGGTACAAAAGTTGTCTTTTCTGATCATGCAGCGCTTAAGTACTTGCTTACAAAGAAAGAGGTGAAACCGAGGCTCATACGATGGATATTACTCTTGCAAGAGTTTGATATTGAAATCAAGGACAAGAAGGGAATTGAGAACACCGTTGCGGATCATTTGAGCCGTCTTGCTGTGGACAAGGAGACTATCCCATTGCGTGAAAGTTTCCCGGATGAGCAACTATTCTCAATTGCCTTTGGAGAACCATGGTATGCCGATATTTTCAATTACTTAGTTTCTAAACAAATCCCACAGAACTTGTCTCGTGCTGAGAGGGACAAACTTAAGAAGTTAGGGAACCAATACATATGGGATGATCCATACTTATGGAAACATTGTAGTGACAAAGTAATACGAAGGTGCGTTCCCGAATCTGAATTTAATTCTATCTTGTCTTTTTGTCACTCTTATGCTTGCGGAGGACATTTTGGGAGTAAGAGAACCGCTCACAAGGTACTTGAAAGTGGTTTATATTGGCCAACTTTGTTTAAGGATGCACATATATTTTGTACAACTTGTGATAGGTGCCAAAGAACAGGCAATCTAGGTGCCCGAAATCAAATGCCACAAACTTTTATTCAATTTATTGAAGTTTTTGATGTATGGGGTATTGATTTTATGGGTCCTTTTGTCAACTCCCATGGGAATTTTTATATCTTACTTGCTGTTGATTATGTCTCGAAATGGGTGGAAGCTAAGGCCACCCCAAATAATGATTCTAAAGTGGTTTCAGATTTTGTGCAAGCTAATATTTTTGCAAGGTTTGGAATTCCAAGAGCCATAATAGCGATGGGGGTTCTCACTTCAAAAACAGGATTTTACAAAGCTTGTTGAAGAAGTACAATGTGTCGCACAAGATTGCAACACCTTATCATCCCCAAACAAATGGACAAGCCGAGGTGTCTAATCGGGAGGTGAAATCCATTCTAGAGAATACGGTGAATCCAACAAGGAAGGATTGGAGCATGCGACTTAATGATGCTTTGTGGGCGTATAGAACCGCATACAAGACACCTATCGGGATGTCTCCCTTTAGGCTTGTGTATGGTAAACCTTGTCATTTACCTGTTGAAATTAAGCATAAGGCGTTTTGGGCTATTAAGCAATGCAATATGGAGATGGATGGGGCTGGAAAGGAAGTTACAACTCCAAGAGCTAGAGGAGCTTCACAATGATGCATTTGAAAGCTCACGCATTTACAAGGAAAAGACGAAAGCATTTCATGATAACATGATTTCTAGGAAACAATTTTGCATTGGGCAGAAAGTGCTTTTGTTTAATTCTTGCTTGCATTTATTTCCGGGTAAATTAAGGTCACGATGGATCGGACCTTTTATTTTTACTAATGTGTTTTCTCATGGTGCAGTGGAAATTCGTAGCATAGCTACAGGGAAAGAACTTAAAGTTAATGGGCACCGGTTGAAACCATATTATGAGAATATCACTTCCGAAGTGGTGGAAGGAGTTAACTTTGTGGATGTGCTCCCTCTGGAGGAGTCATAGAAAGCAAGGAGATAGTCGGGCTGACGACTTTAAACCAAGCGCTAAATGGGAGGCAACCCATCGGATGAGTATTTCTTTTCTTGTTTTTAGTTTTTCTTGTCTTGTTTTTATTTTTTTCTGATTTCTTGTCACATATCATGTTAGAATTTCCCACCTTGACTTACTTTGGACGATTTAATTTACATTGAGGACAATGTAAAGTTTAAGTGTGAGGGAGTGGTTAAGCATTTGCGTTGTAAATTTTTGAAATTTTCAACTTTTGTGTAAACTAGTGAATAACAAAACTCCAACTTGTGGTTAGTTTAGAGTCACATAGTATACATGTCGCTAAGATTACATCGAGATTCTCATAAGAGTGACTGAACTTAGAGATGACAGAGAACATGATCGGGTTTCTTAATTGTATGAGAGTTAAAGTTGGATTTAACCATGCCAGTGGCAATTAAGGTGCAGACTGAATTCGGTATTAGAGTAGTGATCCCCAATAGTGGAGACTACCCATGTTACATAATGTGAGGCACCGACCTTCAATTCTTTGTACCTGTCTAAATATGTGCTTTTAGAGTGTGTGTCACCGTACGTAAATTCCGGGAAGAATGGTGAGATGCCTAACCTCCCACCAATAGAAGCACTATTTTGATCTCTTGAGTGCTATTTTTATCAACCATGATGGTGACATCGAATTGCTAACTTACATACCACTTGTAATCTTGTTCAGATTAGCACCATCCACCTTATCTCTCTCTACACCAACAAGTCCATAGAAACACCATCATCATCAACAAGAGGAGCATCACAAATTTGAAGGAAAGTTGAAGACGTTCAAGGTTTACAAGCAACGGTACAGAAATGAGCAGATTTCAGATTCAAGTAAAGCAACAAGACAAGGAGCAGAATTTTTATAAGTTGAAGACTATTGTACAAGAGTGAAGATTATCAAGATAAGAGTTCGAGAAGTTTATGATATCAAGACATACAAGTTGTGAAGAATCAAGCGGTAAAGTACTTACACCATGGCCTTGTACATACATTTTTTATTTTATTTGTATTTTACTTTCTCTTGTCTCAAAAAAAAAAAAAAAAATTGAAAAAAAAAAGTAAAAAGATTAAAAAAGAAAAGACAAGAGAAAAAAAAATTTCTTTAGGTTCATTACTAGTTTTATTGTTTAATTTCGTTTTTATTTTGTATTTGTTTTATTTTTCTTGTCTCAATAAAAAAAAAAAAAAAAAAAAAAAAACCAAAAAAAAAATGAATGAAAAAAAAAAGAAAAAGAAAAAAAGAATATTGAAAAAAGAAAAAAAAAAAAGAGACAAGAAAAATTCATTGTATTATATTTTGGGTTTGTATAGTTCGTTTTTAGTTTTGTATTCTTTCAATAAAGCCAATGGAAGAAGGAATATCTACAAAGAAGTTTCAAGCAATAAGGAATTAGAGGAAAAAAATTACATTGTCAAGATTCTACGAAGTTCAAGAGTTATCATCAAGAGTTGAAGACCGAAGACGAAGATAAAGACACCGATTGAAGACCGAAGACGTTTCTATGGATGCTGTGAGAGTGGTGCTAGCTGCACGTCGAACGGATAACGAGGTAAGTAAGCATATTCCCACCTTCGTTAAGTGGTTGATTTCCTTTCTTAGAGATCGTCAGAAAAATGCGTTTTCAAAAATGAATAAAAGATGTGGGTTTTCAAAACAATTCGGAGGGTTTTCCTTCCTACCATTCAATGTGTCGCAGATTCTCTCTTCATTCCTACTGGACACATGTGTGACCCATAAAAAAAAAGCTGTTTATTATTGAGAGCAACTTCATAAAACCCTTTCTTGTGAGGCAGAGTCGAGACTTTCGATCACTCCGAACCCGAATTTCTTTCGAGAAGGGATGGTTATTTCTCTCTCAACTTTTAAGGATGAGATTGTGTTCATTTATGTGTCTAACTTCTTATGACTAGTGTGCAGAATCTCTATGTCTTCTTAGCGCGTTGGATGCTATCATTTCGGAGAACTAGTAAGTTGGAAAAGTAGGTTTTGTGGGTATATATCTAGTAAACCCTCACGAGACTATAACTCGTCCACTAGGGACACCTAGGGGTTTAAAGGCTTGTTATACGTGCTAAGTGTGACCGTAGCCTCGACGACACGGAGTTGTATATATTTGTTTAGTTTGATTTGATCGAGGACTAGCAAAGTCTAAGTGTGGGGGAATTTGATAGGTGTCTAAAACACCTAATTTTATATCTAGTATTTATGCTTTCTTTGTTATTATCCTTGGAAATTGCATATCTTATGTTTAGTTTTGAGTTATTAGGTTCAATGGAGTTCTTGGGAGCAAAAGAAGGAGAAAACGTCCATTTGGAGTGAGAATGACAAAAATATAAAGCCAGTGGCGAAAGAATGAGGCTGTTCCGACGTCGCATGAGAAAGTTATGAGCAAAATCATTGATTAAGCTTGTCAGTTTCCCAGAAGTGACAGTACATGTAAAGGGGTGCCATTTCAGTTGGCCCATATCCAATACTACATGGGTGGCTATATCACTCTCATTTCCTACACTTAAACCTAAAATTCAGAGAAATCAGTTTCTCTTATTTTCATCCTACCTATACTGTCTGAAACCGAGAGGTTGGTGGCCGCTGTGTGTCTGAGAGTGAGTTATTCAGAGATGGGTTTGAATCGAGAAGATGATGAAACCCATGAAATTAAGTTAGGGTCTGAGATAATGAAATGAAGGAGTTGAGGAGATGGGTTTGCAACAGTGGAGTTTCGTACTCAGAGAAGATTTATTTCTCTTATCATTTGTTCCTCATGTTGTCTGATAAATGAGAGAAGTTGCGGCTGTTGCCATGAAATTGAGAGAAGGAAACCATGAGAGTCAGAGGGAAGGAAAGATTCAGAGATGTTAATGGTGTAATCAAGAGATTCATGGAGATGATGAAGATAAATTCACAGGAACGAATTAGGGCTCGATGTTAATCAACAGAAATATGGGTTTGTGCTGTGAGTATTCTGTTACAGATCGATTTTAGAATCTAGTGACGTTGATGATTGATTCAAGGATTGTTAAAGCATGGGTTATCCTCAGATTTAGATATGCTTGTGGTTCTGTTGCTGGTAATAAAGAAATTGGTTTTTAGGGTTTCTCAATGTGTGCTTGAATCTGAAATTGAGAAGTTGAAGATGCCGTTGGTTTGTGAAATGGAGGAGAAGATGTTCATAAGGTGACGAATTTGTGAGATTATGAGTAGAGTTCGATTTGAGATGGGTATCAGATGATTTTGGTGTTTGAGTTGTTGTCTGTCTGTGAGTTTTGATGTTGCTTGGAATTGATGGCACTGGTTGAGTTCAAGAGTGAGTTGCAGCTCAGGTGGGAATTTTGGTAATGAACTGGAGCAAGTGCTGGTGCTGTTGAGCAGTTGTGGTCCTGGTGATGCTGAATTACAGCTGTGACTAAGAATACATGGATAGAGCTTGGGGGCTTGAATCTGTGCTGCTTTAGAAAAGGTGGCCTGAGCAGGTATTGATGGTGAGGTTTAGCTGCAATTGTGTACAAGGCAGAAACTAAGGTGAATTAGTAATTGCCGAGGGAATGACATTGAAGTTGGCTGCAATTGAGTGATAAGCATATGGAGCTGAACTGAAATGGTGTTGTTGGTTTTGGAGGTATTCGAGTAGCAGCTGGAGTTGAAGCTGTAGAGTGGAAGTGCAGGAACTGAGCCAAGGAGCAGCTGAAGTTGCAGGAAATAACGGAGTTTAGGCAGAAGATTAAAAAGCTGAGTGCTGTTAAACTGAGTTAGTGGTTGCTATACAAGAAGGTTGTGTTGCTGCCTGAAGTGAGAGTCTGGTGATGGTAATGGTTTGTGTTGGCTGAACTGGTTGATGGTTATGGAGCTGTGAAAGCTACAGAATAGGTATAAACTGCTGGTACAGATCAGATTGCAGGTGATTTGTGCACTGCAATGGATTGTTGGTTTGATGATTTACAGGGATGGCGACTACTGGCGAAGCCAGAATGATCGAGGCAGATGAGAAGATATTGCAGTGGTGGAATTGAGACTTGGCAGGGATATTAGCTGATAATATTTCTGCTACAATGAGATTGGTGCTGTGGGTTGTGGGTCACTGCAACTGAATTGCAGCTCAACTGAAGCAAGAATGGCTTGAATCAGTGTTGACACTACAGGCCTGAGAAAAGAATGAGTTGTAGGTGAAGGTGAGGAATGTGTTGCTTTAGATGAATATTAGGTATCGGCATAGGAAACATGGGCCTGAGGAAGAGCTGAAGTTGAATATGATGTTGTAGTGAACAAGGATTACAAAGTCGAATGAACTGAAATTGCAGTGTGGATGAAATGGTTTCTGATGTTGCTGCTTTTGAAGTTGCAGGTGTTGTATGCTTGGCAGTTCTTGTGGTGGTTGAAATGGAGTGAATGCTTGTGTTTGCCTGAGAAGTGAGTGGCAGAATTGTATGGAAGAAGAAGCTGCAGCTGTGAAGAAGGCACAGTGTTTATGGGTGAAAACTACTCCTGCAGAATTTGGTAATTTGGGGTGTGGATGAGGAATGAATTTAAACCTTTAAACAAATGCACTGCGCGGTGAGTGCTTGTAGATTCGAGAGATCAATTTGTGCAAGTCCGGCCTAAACCAAGAAATGGCCGTTCCAGACTTGTTTCGGTCACAAAGTGAAGGAGATGGGGTTGATCTTAGGGAGGGAAGCGAAGAAGGTGTTGAGATTGTGAAGGTGTTGGCTTGCTTATGACTTGTAAATGAAAGGTGAGCAGGCTTGTGATTGATGCAAGCAAGCTCGGGTGTTTGAATACGTTTTTGTATTAACACTTGGTTTTCTGTCTCGTCTGAACTTGTGCTGTTGTTTGAAATAGGGCGGAGAACCTATTTATACAAGTCATTGAGCCTCATTCACGTCTCTCGTGGGAAGTGGAGGAAGTGGAGTGATGGAGTAGTGGAGTTGTGCGTCGATCAGTCTTTCCCACTTATCTTGTTCATCTCTAACCGTCCATGACTTCCTGACACGTTCTTGTGATGGCGCGTTGCACGCTGCACGCTGTAAACCGCCAGACCAATACCCCAGTATGTATCCCCCAGTTTGTGACATGATTGATAAACGGAATGTGTGGATCGTGGATCCACGAAAGATAGCATGTAATCTTTGAATTGAATAATTGTGTTATTCGGAAGTCGATACTTGTGAAGTATCGTGTGTATTTTATGCGCAGTCTTTGCATTATAGTGTGGTAAAGTGATGGGTAATGATGCCTCACTCGACCCAATAACTCCCGACTGGGGTTGTATAACCAAGTCTGGTGAAGTTGGACGGATGAGATGATCTTTGAGACACTCATCTCGCGACCGTTAATGAATATTGAAGAGGAGCGCAAGCATGACTCTTGACTTGGTCGAAACCAAGCATAGGAAGGATTTTGGAGAGGACCGACCGGGACGTGTATGTAGATGGCATCTTTGGTGTACACGTCCATGTCTCACCGTCCCATGAAGGTGCGATATAGGCCACTCAATTTGACCAGGTAAAGTTGAGTGGTTGAGATCGGTTTGCGGCAGAATCCGTTGCCGCAAAGGAGTTGGAAACCGGCGTGAGATCCCTAGTTTGGGCACGCGTTTCAAGACGACCCATCTTGGTCGGTCTTGGTCGATCATACCAGCGTGTAGGTGGTATGTTGGTGTTCACACCTATACCTGACTATCCCATGAAAACGTGATCTAAGCCATTCAAATCATCCGGTGAAGTTGAGTGGTCGAGATCAGTTTGCAATTTGGGAAGTGTAACCACGCATGTTTGGGCGGGCGTTTTGGATTAGCCGGGCATGGGATGCCTTGGCCGATCGCATGAGGAGGTAGATGGGCGCACGGTGGTCATGCTTTGGTATGACCGGCCCCGCTAATCTAACTGTGACCCTCCATTCATGCCGGAGAAGATGGACGCGCGTGATGATTTGAAACCCTAATTTTGGTTTTCAAAAGCCGTGCGCCACTCCTTTTTGGGTGATGATTTTGTCACGGCTAAACATTGTTGGTCTTGACCGATTGGTCAAGTGTATAGGCGGGCCCACGGTGATCGTGTTGACATGCTCTGGGCCCTTTGAATCTACATCTACACCCTCCATCTATACCTGCGAAGATGGATGGTTGAGATTGTTTTGCGACACATGTAATATGCCGCAAACCCTTATTTAGGGTTTTCCGTCCATAATGCTTGGTATGAACGTCTTTTGGCAAGCACAGGCCAATGGCCGACCATGCGGGGTCGGCCGTGGGTATTCCATACCTGCTTGGGGGTGATGGAATTGATCCGGGGTCATCCAATCATGCTTACGGAGTTGGATGACTGCGATCAGATCATATCCGGACTGATACGGTCAGTCCGGATGCTCAATCGGGCTAGTATAACACACCGAAAGGGGCTCAATCGGGCTAGTATAACACACCGAGAGGGCTTGGGCTAGTATAACACACCGAGAATCGGCTGCACGGGTATTTTCGTACATGGTTTCATTATAGTGCTTGGAGGTTCGTGTTACTCGTAAGAGTAACACTCGGTCGTCATGCCACACCGATAATGAGTACTTTGGAAATACAAGGCTGATATGAAATTCACAGGAAGGGATTGTTGCTACATGCTCCAACCTGGAGGAATTTCATGTATTCACAGAATGGGATTGTTGCTACATGCTCCATTCTTGGTGAATTAAGTGAGGGAGTATCCAACACTTATAAATGGCTTTATCTTTTACAAGATGTCAGCGCATGATTTTTCCGGTCTTTTACAAATTTAACCTTAAAAGAAAATCCACCATCAACACACAGCCATCATGTCTGGAGTTTAACTGGTGAAGCACAATGATAGTGCAGCAGAAGATATGGCCTGTGCAATGGCCTGGCCTGACCAACTTGACTGAGTAAGATAGCTGAATCGGTGTTGACTCGCCTTGACTCTGAGTTAACTCGACCGAGCTTACTCGTTGACCGGTGACCGGGTGGACTTTGTCGGTCACCTGAGATATTTTTCTGGTGCCGGATTCCGGCCAATTTTCGGCCATAATACCAGTTTTCCGGCGACAGTTTTTGGGGCATATTTTCTACATGGGTTTTCCTCACACATGGGCTTGGTGGACTTCTATCTATTGGACCCTTGGGGCTTGACCTAGTTTTGGAAAGAAGAGAGCGATTTAAAGGAAAGTCTTCTATAACTTTGGAATCATCACGTATTATTCTTGGAACTTGGAGAGAGCCGCTTTTGTTTACGCTTCTAAGGTTTGCTTTTGTTCATCTTCTTGTATTCAATTAATATATTTATGATGAACTCCATAGCTATGAGTAGCTAAACACATATTATTGGTTATGGGATAAAGTTGATTTCTCAACATGTTATTTGAATCTATGAATTAGTTTTGTCTCAATACTTTATTGTTTATGATTCATTATTAATATTATCATATGATTTGATTGTTTGTTTGGTTGAGTCCGGAATCAATCCGATTTACATTCATCTCTATTGCTAGATTAGGGTTTTCAATACGAAATAGTTGTTTATCCCTGATTCTAAGTAGCATAGTGTGGTTATTACTTGTAGTGATACATCTTTATAATTGCATATGAATCATAACCTTGGTTAAATTGAATTAGTGCTTTTACACGTTTGATTGCCTTGATTAGTCTTATTCCAGAGAACTTAGTGCTTTGAGGGAGTTAAATCTAATTGTGCTTTTACACTTTAGGTTGCTTTCTAGGAAGAATTCACATATGCATCTTTTAATGTGGTTGTGATGAAATCAGGGAATTAGCGGGATATACTTGCGATCAAGGTATCCTAGGACTTTTAGTAAATGAGAGATTAAAATACCAATTTCAGTCATTGATGATAATACATGTTTGTGAATGATACTATCCCGTGACCAATATCTTCTCCTTATTGATTATTCCAATTATTTGCTTTGCTTTATTTTATTTTATTACTTTGATAAATCAACAAAAATCCCTCATTGGTTACCTTAGAAACTGAAAATCGCATAACAACAATTGCCTCTCTGTGGATACGAACTCTTTCTTATCACGTACTTCATTTATATTTAGTAGAGTGAGAAAGTGAAATTATTTTTGCTCGGCTGACAACCGGTCACAATACCCCCGAGTTGTTCATATTACCAGCATCGTATCTCCAAATGGCAGCAACCCATTTCTTGTTCTGTTCTCAAACCCATTTACCCTGCTAACCTCGACACACAGCTGAACCAGTGTTGCTGGTCGTGAACACGATGAACCACAAAGACGTGATAAAAACTGCCCTTAACTCGTGACTGCCCTGAATAAATTGCATGTGTACCTATAATAAACCCTTTTAGAATCAAATGGTTTCCTTCTTTGGATACCTCCAGTAATTCATAATGGATTTCAGCTAGTTGCTTCTTAATACCATAGTGGTTTCTAATGCAATGATAATTATGTCTCTTTTATTAGCCAATTGGACGATTTCTTGTTCTTTTAGGGAATAAGCTCCAAAATTCCCATAAAATATAAAACAAAGCTAATGATACAATTTCGCAAGAAAACTAGCTAAGAAAGCATAATCAATGGATACTTAGAGAGGTGGTGTTAAGCACCTATCAGGAACATCAAGGGAAGAGGAAACTGTTTCTCTAGATACACGAGAAATAATATTGGCCGACCATGAAGGATGACGCAGCCGCTTTTGTTCAAAGCTGTCACAAATGCCAAATTCATGGGAACCTTGTTCACGCGCCTTCCACCCCTTTGCACTCGATAAGCAGTCCATGGCCATTTTACAGCTGGGGACTGTACATTATCGGGAAAATTAATCCGCCATCATCGAAGCAGCATGAGTACATCATAACCGCGACAAAATACTTCACCAAATGGGTAGAAGACATTCCCCTGCGAGGAACTACAGGAGCAACAATTGTGTCTTTCATTAAAGAACATATCATTTGTCGTTTTGGTGTGCCTAAGCATATCATTACTGATAACGGCACTCCCTTCGCCAATAAACAGGTACGAGAGTTACTTGAAGAGTATGGCATTAAACAGGTCTTCTCTAACATCTACTATCCTCAAGGGAACGGACAAGCTGAGAGTACCAACAAGACATTGATCCGGATCATCAGTGGAACAGTACACGACAATCCTAGGGAATGGCATGACCAGTTACCAATGGCGATATGGGCATACCGAACATCACCCAGAAGCTCCATTGGAGTTTCCCCAACTCACTTGTTTACGAAGCGGACGCAATTCTCCCAGCAGAGATCAAAATCCCATCATCCAGGATTGCAGCAAGAAGGGATCCGCTGAACGAGGTCTGAAGCCTCTAACTCTAGAGTAGCGGAGTTAGACACTCTGGATTTCAGAAGAAACAAAGCATAAGAACGCACTCAGGTGTAAAGGAATAGAATTTCCAGGGCATACAACAAAACTGTGAAACCACGTGTTTTCAAAGTGGGAGATTTGGTTTTGAAAACGGCCAAGCACATCCAACAAGACATGTCCGCACCAAAATTCTCACCGAAATGGGAAGGTCCTTACATAGTCACCAAGGCTTACAATACTGGCTACTACAAGATCATTAAGGTGGACGGAGGCAAGCTGGAAGCGGTCATCAATGGAAAATGGCTCAAGGCATATCATGCTTGACCATTGTCCACTCTGTCTCATGGCGCTACAATGTAGGCATTTATTTTCATTACATGTTTGAATCATCAATTATATTCAGAGATGCATCAAAAAAAAAAAAAACCGTTTCACCAATCAAAAAAGCGATGCAATTTATTTCGCAAAGATGTTCATTAGAAAACTTTTGACATAAACGTCATTAACAATGAGGGAATACAGCTGAATGCGACTTAGAGGAGGCCATATAGCAGATTATAGTTCCTTGAGAGCATCATCTCCAGTTTAGCTTGATATCTCTCTGTCCTTTTCTTTAAGTCCTGTAGTGCCTACTCTACCTTCTCTGATTCAGCGGCCAGAGCCTTCTCTTCTTCCAAAATGGCCTTTGCAGTAGGAACTACATTCGCAAGGATACTAGCGCAATCAACCTTAATGACGTCAAGACGCTGCCACAACCAACCCACATTGAATTCTATTGATTCACAGGTAGACACCATATTATATCACTCTTCAAATTTTGATTCAGCAACATTGCGAATGGAGGTACCTTCCATCTCGGCAATCATAAGGAGGAGGAAGTTTACCGTGGTAACCAAGGCAGACGCGCAGTGTTGAACGATATTCCTGGTTGCAATGTGACCATATCTCCTCCATACTTTTGTGTATAAAGAAACAAACTCCTTCCGCACCAGGAATCCACCGATGTTGCGATAGATGGAAGACAAACATTTCATGGGAATATCGAACGGAAGACCTGCGTTGGGATATTCATAAGACAAGATACCTAAATCGGCATCATCAAGATCCACAGGAGTAGGTATGTCTGAACTTGAAGGAAGAGGACTGGTCAAGTCATCATCATCAACCACTGTCACATTTGGACGTCTCTGCAAAAAAGGGGAAGAACGGACTGGTACGGCTTTCTTAACCCGGCGATCACGAACAGAAGAGTCATCGCAAAGCTGCTCATCCTGAGTCTCAAACGGACGCGCACGCTTGACAGAAGATCTTGGGTGATACGAAGAAGATGATCTGTTGTTGCTTGACATGTTGGAGAGATAGAGTTTTTCTGCAGAAAAATCTATCAATGAATAGCGGTTTTAAACTCCGCATACACACTGAAGGAAACCCTAAGGGAGACCGAATCAACTACAACGGAAATCGTCCAACGAATGAGGTCTCAACGCCGACCAAGTCGTACTTTTCTCCCAAACCCTAATCAGGACTCCCAGGGCAACACCTGACGATGTCGACCTATGCGGTAAATGTATATTCACTTTAGCTTGGTCATTTCTGTATACAAACTTGTCACCATCTTATGCCCACCCCACAATAGCGTAACCATTATGCGCTAGGCAGGGGACTTAATGTTGATGGTGGATTTTCATTTAAGGCTAAAATTCGTAAAAGCCAAAATTATGCGCTAACATCTTGTAAAAGATAAAGCCATTAATAAGTGATGAATACTTCTTCACTTTACTAATTCACCTAGGATGGAGCATGTGGCAACAATCCCAGTATTCTGTGAATTAAACACACGAAATTCATCCAGGATGGAGCATGTGGCAACAATCCCATATACCCTGTGACTTTACAGCATTATTAATTAATGCATGACCAACCTTGTATTTCCTGTACTCATTATCGGTGCGGCATGACGACTGAGTGTTGTTCTCAGTAGAGCAACACGAACCTCCAAGCATTAATATTGAAGCATGTACGAAATACCCGTACAGGCTGCAACTCTCGGTGTGTTATACTAGCCCGATTGAGCATACATTTCTCGGTGTGTTATACTAGCCCGATTGAGCATATTTGAATCTGGACTGTCCATATCAGTCTCAGAAACGATCACGACCATCCAACTTCACCAAGCATGGTTGGATGGCTTAGATCGAATCCATGACCCCAAGCAGGTATTGGAATATTCACTACCGACCCAACGCGGGCCCCGCATGGTCGGCCTCCCCAAAAGGGTGGCATAGCTTTCCAAACCGTCCAAGTCAAGGCAGTATGGACGAAAAACCCTAAATTAGGGTTTGCGGCACATTACATGTGTCGCAAAACAATCTCAACCATCCATCTTCGCAGGCATAGATGGAGGGTGTAGATGTAGATCCAAAAGGCCCATAGCATGTCAACACACTCACTGTAAGCCCTCCTACACACATGACTGATCGGTCAGGACCAACCATGGCCGGTCGTTCCAGATCATGCTCCCAAAGTGGGCATGCCTCAACGCTGACAAAACCCTAATTAGGGTTTGAATTGATCGCAAACGTCCGTTTTCTCCTAATCGAATGGAGGGTTTAGGAGTCGACTGAGCAGGTCCGGTGAGCATCAACATGATCACCGTGGACCCATCTATATCCATACCCGATCGTCCAAGGCATACCATGCCTGGTCGTTCCAATTCGCACGCCCAAACTAGCGTGGTCACACTTCCCATCGCAAACTGATCTCGACCACTTAACTTCGCCGGACGAATTGAGTGGCTTAGATCACGTTCGTATGGGAAAGTAAGGTATAGGCATGAACACTAGCCTGCCACCTACACGCCGAACCAATCGGTCGGGACCGACCAAGCTTGGTCGTCCCGAAACGCGCGCCTGAAGAAGGCATGACGCGCGGCATTTGCGGCACTAAACTTCTGTTGTAAATCAATCCTGACCGCTCTTCTTTGCCGGAAAAATTGAGCGGTCCAGATCACACTTTCACGAGACAATGAGGTATGGGCATGTATACCGGCATGCCATCTACACGCATGCCCGATCGGCCATGCCAAAATCGTGTCCCAAGCTTGGATTCGACCAAGCTGAAAAGTGGTGCTTGCGCACCTCTTCTAAAAACCTAATTTCACTAACGGTCGCAGATGAGTGTCTCAAAGATCATCTCGTCCGTCCAACTTCACCGGCTTGGTTATACAGCCCCGGTCAGGAGTTAATTGGTCAGTGAGGCGTCATGAAGATCACCACTCGTCACTCTACCACACCATGTGGTCGGCCAAGGGAGGACTTGGTTACGCAACCTCCAAACCATCACATGAAGTAGGCTGGACATGAGGCTATTTTGAGACGCTCAAACAGTGATGCTTCATGCACGCTGAATATACTCGATGCAACACTCCGCATAGAATACACACGATACTTCACAAGTATCGACTTCCTAAATAACTTAGTTATTTAATCTAGCATTACATGCTACTTTCTCGTGGGTCCCACGATCCACACACTCGAGACATCAATCATGTCACAAACCGGGGGATACATATGGGGTATTGGTCTCGGCGGTTTACAGCGTGCGGCGCACAACGCGCCATCACAAGAACGTGTCAGGAAGTCATGGACGGTTAGTGATGATGGGAAAAGTGGGCAAGACTGGTCGTGTGACACCAACACACGACTCCACTACTCCATCACTCCACTTTCTCCACTTCCCACGAGATACGAGGGTTAGGCTTAAAGACTTGTATATATAAATAGGTTCTCCTCCCTATTTTCCAAAATAAAAACAAGGCTAGACAAGAAAACAGAGGCAAGTGTTGATATAATCGTATTCAAACACCGGAACTGATAGCTTACATCCTGCAAGCCAGTTCAGCTTTCTGATATAAGTCATACATAGCCAACACCTTCACAATCTCAACACCTTCTTTGCTTCCCTCCCTAAGATCAACCCCATCTCCTTCACTTTGTGACCGAAACAAGTCTGAACGTCCATTTCTTGGTTTAGGCGATTTGCACAGATTGATTTCTCGAATCTACAAGCACTCCCGTGCAGTGCATTTGTTTAAGGTTTAGACTCATTTCTCATCCACACACCCCAAATTACCAAAACCGAGAAATAGTTTTCACCCATAAACACCTGTCTAATCAAAACAGATTGTTCCCAAACGAATCCTACGAAGAACTCGAAGAAAATCTCGTCGCAACCCAACTTTGAAAGTTACGCAGGTGAATACACTTTCCCGCCAAAATTCGTAATTTGAGTGATGAAGAAGGGACGCCCCCTAACCGTCTGTGGGGTGCGAATATCAGTTACACTGGGGTTACCCCTTATCAACTGGGTGCCCCTTATCCATTTGAAGGGTGTAATTAACACATGTCCTGGGGTGTCTCCAACATACTTCTTGGGTTCCTTTAGTAATTCCTTCAGGGGGTGCAAATACCACTTTTCGAGCCAATTTCGCCGCAAAAATCAATTTCTCCAAAACACCTACAAAAACATAAAATAATCAAATACAGTCGAACCTCGATAAACGAATGTTCGATAAATGAATAACCTCGCCAAATGAATAATTTTATCCGGTCCCGATTTTGGCCAAGGTGATAAATGAATAACCTCGCTTAATGCATTAATGAATAAAAAAAATTGAATCCTTAATGTCCCTATAGAAATATAAACGAATAATCACTGAATTATATATAAAAATAAACCAAAATACATGATCAGAAAATTTTACATAAGAATATATGTAGGAATGAACTCATAAAAATTCATCTATGGTTGATTGTCTTTTTCTTCCACCCAAACCAAAATCCACCGTATCCTTAATTTTATGCAATGGTTACACAATTTCTGGAATATTTTGCTCGTGTTGTAGCAAGTAATTTTTTAAAGTGACCATCGCTTGAAAATCATCTTTAGATGACACATTTGGTACGACGCTACTATCATCTGGTTCAGGATCATTCTCATTATTCATTACTGACTCAATAATTTCTTTGTCTGTTGGAGACTCCATAACTGCATCATTCTCGTTAGGATAGTTCAAAAGATGTTCGACGTCCATCACATTTCTATAACGTAAATTAGAAATGACACCAGTTAATCCTTGGATTTCTTCTTCTAATTGACCATTTTCTGGTTCAGGAACATCAATATCTTCGGACCGAATCTTACAATGACGGAAACAATTTGCAATTGTTTTTGCCGTCACATCAAACCTCCAAGCCATAGTAGCAAAATTAATAGCATCCAAAATGTTAATCTTTTCTCCCGTACAATTTAACTTTTTAATTAACAAAATATTTTCTAAATTATCGATAAATGAATAAAATATTCATTAATCGATAAATAAATAACCCCGCTAAACGAATATTTTTTCTTGATCCCGAGGACATTCATTTATCGAGGTTCGACTGTAAGTATAAAATAGAGCACTAACAATACACATAATTGAGATCAAAATAGACACATAAATGCGTCTATCAAATACCCCCAAACTTATTATTTGCTAGTCCTCGAGCAAATCAAATAAAATAAAATCCTAACTCACTGTCACAGGCATCGTCGGTTGCATTTAGCGTATGCAACAAGCCTTTAAACCCCTAGGTGGCCCTAGTGGCCGAGTTATAGTCTCGGGAGGGTTTACTAGAGATATACCCACAAAACCTTTGTTTCAGACCCTAGCTATCTACGCAGAACCTTGGAAGGCACTAAAGAATCTCCTTGGTTGGCATACTTATTGACTACAGGAGGAAGTACCCTGATGCGAAATTCCAATTGTTGTACACGAGTTTGCACTTAAGCATACTAAAATTCATATATAAGTGACAGAGCTCTACTTAGATAGTTTCTGGACATTATAACCGGAGTCAACCAATCACATAGATAGATTAAGAAGGTGGATGTAGAGAAACACGTAGATGGTTTTGATGTTGACTAAGGTGAACGGTGTTTCCCATATCTGTCTGAAGGCCACTGCCAAAATGAACATATCCTAATGGTCGAGATACTTTGGTCCGGGACTAATATCAACACAACTGGCATATACAAGGGAACCAGTCGTCGATAATCCTAACTCTAGATCAACTCAGATGGCATATACAAGGGAACCAGTGGTCGATTTTATTGAATTTATTCCAGTTGGTCTAATGGTCTGGTCTATCTTCTTTTCTTTTTTTTCTTTTTTCTTTTTTCTTTTTGGGTATCTCAATCACTCTATTTCACCCTAGCAGTGGTAACAACTTGATTCGTGAGCCACACCTAATCACTTAGAGAAACATATTTAAAATAAAATAAAAATATAAGTGAAAAGGATTCAACGTGATATGGCGAAACTACCATGTTTTTTCTTTAATTCTAACACCTGAGCTCTGTGCTTTTATGAATAGACTCTTTAGATGTTTCCATCTAATCAGATTGGTTCCTCAACTCCTACAACCAAAATGCTTCCATCCACTTATATTGGTTAGTGCCATCCTTAATAAGCATAAATTTATAAGTTCTGGAGTTTATTTATTGCAACTAAAAAGTTTCTCCCATACCCCCAAACTTAAATCTAACATTGTCCTCAATGTTCTAAAGATGAAATTAAAAGCATGAACAAGGAGAAACTATTCCCATTTGAAGCAAAAGAGTTAAGGAAAGATATTACCGTGTTGCGTGAGCATGGGTTACCTCCCAAGAAGTGCTAAGTTTAAAGTCTTCAGCCAGACTAAGAAAGGATTAGTCACCTCATAAAATCATAAAGTAATAGCCGAAATATCTGTGGGTCATCAAAACCAAATAGAGCTATCACAAGTAAAAGGAATCTCCAACTTGCCAAGAAAAGCACACCCTTGTCTAGTTTCCTGTTTAAGACAACTACATCTAGCTGTGGTTCAAGTTCAGGTTCTATAACTGGGTCCAAATAAAATATTTTCATGGGTTGCATTTCCTCGTAGCTAAGATCCGATTCAGGTATTAGAGTCTGGAAAAACTCAAGTAAAAACTTAGAAACACATAATAATAACCTAAATAATTGCGGATCCTTAAAGTCAATCAGGTTTGACTCACACAATTGACCACGATGAAAGTGGTGGTCAATTTTAGGAAAATGTGTCGATTCTAATCTCCTAAAGTACTTAGGTTTTGTCTCAAAACTAAATAATTGACACATCTGAAACTTATACGTTCCCACAATTGGTTGAAAAATATTTGGTGGGAAAACAAAATCAATCTGGGTGTCAAAGCCTGGGCAAACCACATCAACCAGAGGATGGGTTTCTAACAACTAAACTTCCTTATGGACATCACTAGGTTCAGGAAAACGTGTATGAAGATAATCTTGTAAAATGGTTGAGGCACATATGTCAAGTCCCAAGTGAGGGACCTTTTTAAGAGTTAAAGCACATGGAGAATGATAATCACCCCAAAACTTAGAGTTTTGAGTGTCTCGAGAAAGACTGGTCACAACTTCCCTAATTTCAAGGTCATCAGATTCCTGAAAATGGTCAATTGATTCTTCTAAGTCAGGTTCATCCTCACTCATCTCTACAAGTTCGTTTTCTTTGTCTAAGACTAATGTTTCTAAATCGCTAGACTCTAAAACAATATTCTCAGAAGAAACTCGTTTCTCTAAACCATTATTAGCTTCGTAATCAAAAGGAAATAATACATCGTCTAAAACGGGGGTATCTCTAGTCAAATCCTCGTCCTTTTGAATAGGGGAATAATTATTAAAATTATTTGGATTTTGTTGATGGTGGATTTTCGTTCAAGGTTGAGTTTGTAAATAACCGTAAAACTCATGCTTTGACATCTTGTAAAAGATAAAGCCATTTATAAGTGTTGGATACTCCCTCACTTAATTGACCTTGTATTTCTGTGCCCATTATCGGTGTGGCATGACGACCGAGTGTTACTCTTACAAAGTAACACGAACCTCCAAGCACTATAATGAATCCATGTACGAAATACCCGTATGGTGATTCTCGGTGTGTTATACTAGCCCGAGCCCTCTCGGTGTGTTATACTAGCCCGATTGAGCCCCTCTCGGTGTGTTATACTAGCCCGATTGAGCATCCAGGACTTGATCGTATCGGTCTCCGGATATGATTCGATCGCAGATCATCCAACTCCGCAAGCATGATTGGATGACCACAGATCAATTCCATCACCCCCAAGCGAGGTATGGAATACACACGGCCTTAGCCTGCCGGATATGATTCGATCGCGGTCATCCAACTCCGCAAGCATGATTGGATGACCACGGATCAATTCCATCACCCCCAAGCAGGTATGGAATACACACGGCCTTAGCCTGCCGGATATGATTCGATCGCAGTCATCCAACTCATAAGCATGATTGGATGACCACGAGATCACTTCCATCACCCCCAGCGGGTATGGAATACACACGGCCGACCCGCATGGTCGACCATTGGCCTTTGCTTGCCAAGAAACCGTCCATACCAAGCATTATGGGCGGAAAACCCCGAATTAGGGTTTGCGGCATATTACATATGTCGCAAAACGGTCTCAACCGTCCGTCTTCGCAGGCATAGATGGAGGGTGTAGATGTAGACTCAAAGGCCCGGAGCATGTCGACACAATCACCATGTGACCGCCTACACGCTTTACAATCGGTCAAAGCCAACCGTGGTTGGTTGCAACAAAACCATCCGCCCAAAAGAGCATGGTCGCGCGGCTTTGAAAGCCAAAATTAGGGTTCAAGCCATCACGCGCGTCCATCTTCTCCGGCACGAATGGAGGGTCACAGATTAGATTGAGCAAGGGTCGGTCACACCAAAGCATGACCACCGTGGGCCCATCTACCTCCTCACGCGGTCGGCCAAGGCTCATCATTCCCGCCAACCCAAACGCACGCCCAAACTCGTGCGGTTACACCTCCCAAATCCTAAAGCGATCTCGACCGCTCAACTTCACCGGATGATTTGAATGGCTTAGATCACGTTTTCATGGGATAATCGGTATAGGTGTGAACACCAACCTACCACCTACACGGTAGTGTGATCGACCAAAACCAACCAATGTTGGTCGCTCGAAAACGTGCCCAAACTAGGAAATCACGTAGGTTTCCAACTCCTTTGCGGCAAGGGATTGCTTGCAAACCGATCTCGACCACTCCTCTTTACTCTGGCCAAATTGAGTGGCCCGGATCGCGCTTTCATGAGGGAACGGAATACGGGCGCCTACACCATCATGCCGTCAACACGCATGTATGGTCGGTCTTCTCAAAATCCTTCCCATGCTTGGTTTCGACCAAGTCAAGAGTGATGCTTGCGCACCTCTTTAAAAACCTAATTTCATCAACGGTCGCGAGATGAGTGTCTCAAACATCATCTCATCCGTCCGGCCTCACCAGACTTGGTTATACAACCCCGGTCGGGGAGTTATTTGGTTAGTGAGCGGTCATTACACATCACTTTACCACACCGTAATGCGATACTGCATAAAATACACACGATCTTGCCACAAGTATCGACTTTACGAATAACGTGATTATTCAATTCAACGATTACATGCTATCTTTCGTGGATCCACGATCCACATTCCAGAGACATAAATCATGTCACAAACTGGGGGATACTTTTCGGGGGTATTGGTCGGCGGTTTACGGCGTGCGGCGTGCAACGCGCCATCACAAGAACGTGTTAGGGAGTCATGGACGGTTAGAGATGAACGGAAAAGTGGGCAAGACGGTCGTGCGTTACCGACACACAACTCCACTACTCCATCATTCCACTACCTCCACTTCCCACGAGAAACGTGAATGAGGCTCAATGACTTGTATAAATAGGTTCTCCGCCCTATTTTCCAACAACAAGGAAAGACAAGACGAGACAGAAAACCAAGTGTTGATACCGTCATATTCAACCATCTTCTGTCACAAGTCATAGCAAGCCAACACCTTCACAATCTCAACACCTTCTTCGCTTCCCTCCCTAAGATCAACCCCATCTCCTTCACTTTGTGACCGAAACAAGTCCTGGAACGGCCATTTCTTGGTTTAGGCCGGACTTCCCAGATTGATCTCTCGAATCTACAAGCACTCACCGCGCAGTGCATTTGTTGTAGGTTTAAATTCATTCCTCATCACACCCCAAATTACCAAATTCGGCAGGAGTAATTTTCACCCATCAACAATTGGCGACCACAGTGGGAGATTGATCTATCGGTTGCATAAAATTGAATCCTCAATTTCTCAGTTTCCATCTCGCAATGTATCCGGAAACCGCAGGTGGTTCAGATATCATGGGAAGCATAGCTGGAATGTTGGAGGATGTCTTGACGAATCAAGCCGGTATCACCAGAAGGCAGAGCAAGACATTTCGCCTTTTGAATGACATAGCAGCACAATTACGAGAAGGATGCATCCGCTCCGCAAGAAACGGTGAATCCTTAGCCAGGGATCACACCTTTACCAGTGGAGAAGCAAGAGGAGCACGTAATCGCAGACGAATCAGAAGAGATGGACAACATGGTCCAGACGGAGGAAGAGACTTGTCCGGAGTACTACAACGTCTGCCGATAAAGAAAGGGAGCCCGCAGCCTATGGAGCCCTACTAGAGGATTTATATCTCAAAACTCTTCTTTGAAGCCCGGAAGACTGTCCAACCGCGCCGACTTTTCAACCGACCGGAGAAATGCTCGAGGAAGGAGAAATCGATCAGAAATGCCACGAATACGAGAGGATGGGAACGTTCAATTCGGTCACTCGGCGGTGACATTGCGACATCTTCCACGTCCTCTCGCCAGGCAAGCGATCCGCGAGATGTAATGGCACTCGCAAATCCTCCGACTTCATCCCCTCCTCCACATCAAAGCCACGGAGAGACATCGCAACGCCCGCTAACGCAGGAAAAGCTGGACACAAGGTACTTACATTTTCCCTTCCCAATGAAGAAGATTCTGGAGCTACTGGAGACGTGGGTACGAAACGGAGAGATAAAGCTACCCCCGATACGGCGCCCACCTACTGGTCAAGGAGTAATGGACCCGAGGAGAAGCTTGGCTCAGAGGGATAGCTTTGAGAAGTTAGTGCGGAGGATTTTCTTGGAGAGGCTACTCCGGTTTGATACAAATGAGGCTTCAAAAGCAAGTAAGTTCTACTCAACAACTTTACAAGAGAGATAGTTTAGAATTCACTGGGGACTTAGCATCCCGCATGTGGAAAAAGAGGCTCAGTGATCAAACGCCATGTTTGTTTCCATTCGTACCTCCCTTTTACATAACATTTGCAATTTCATGCGCAATCATTCATGACCAAGATGCAAATTTCATTTAACATAATCTCTTTCAAAAGGGTTGTTCACAAAACTATCTCAAAATAAGCCAATTCAATTACCTATTAATCCAAAACCGGAAGTCAAAGAAAATCCTCACTATCACTCAAAAAGAAGATCCTCACTATCACTCAAAAAAGAAAAGCATATAAGAGAAAACGCCAGTAGGTAGCTACGATCCTTCAAGGAAAGTCCTTCACGACAACTCGTCCTTCCGGGCAAGAGAGACTTTCATCCTTTGAAGTACAACACGCTTGACTTCAATTCCTTAGGCAACTTTTCAACCTCTTCTTCCCCGGCGAGTAACACAAGATACGAAGGGGCTCAGTCCTATAATTTATGGAGCTACCGTGGTCAATACACCTTATGCAGTCGTCACTTCTACCACCGGTGCCAGCGTAGCGAGGAGATGTTCTAGTAAGTGTAACACCTCCCGTCACTGTGAGTCGAGCAGCCGCAAATCCCGACAACTCTTCAAGCGTAACGCCTCCGGTAGTCACTTGAGCAACAACTTTCACTCCTCGCATCGGGACGAGGAGCCGGAGGGACGAGAGGAGGACCACCATCCATTACCATTTCGGACTTGATGGAGAAGCGGGGAAGTTCTTGCTAAGACTCAAACGGATATGGCCGCAACTCGAAAAGAGGTATTTCAGCGTGCGTGCGGACCTACGTGGACCTCGATAAAATGAGTGACATCGAGATATGAACGGTCTGTCATGGAGATTCCTACACTGGGACCGATCCTCACAACGATCCTCCCCAGGTCAACAATTACTACGAACCGAGAGACCGGTGGATTAGGAAGCGGCATCTCTAGTGGAAAGCTTGTGTGAACTCTTGCGCCTCTCAAAGAATCAACGTGCGAGAGATGTTTCGTAATTAATAAAATAGCTACGGACGTACACCGACTCCTTCACGTCCCGAAGTCTTAATCGCATCGAAAACACCTGTAAATAATGTTACATTTACGAGAAGACGACATGATGGCGAGAAAAAGATCACGACCGCCTACATGTTACGCACACATCAAGGGTTCGAGTTCGGGAGGGCCCTCGTCGACACGGAGCATCTTCCAATGTGATTTCTCTCAAGACTCTCGGGACGGCCAAGTTTAGCCCATGCAAGATTGTGCGTCATCCCACCACAATGACGGACTTCGAAGGAAACCGAGACCAGCACGTACGGTGAAGCTTCAACCCATACTCACACCAAAAGGGGACGACTTTCGAAGCAAGACGTGATTAGAAGGGGAAGACAATATACCTGCGTCGTGTTTGTTAGCAGGTAGCAGGAGAGACCGACACCCGGTCTCTCCGCCCAATGGAATGCTCCAAAAGCGATTCTCTCTCTCGAACATCGACATGTTAGTAGATGCAACCAGCGGACACGGCATGTTCTCCTCCATGGATGGATGTAGCGGCTACAACCAGATAAGGATGTACGAGCGTGACGCAAGGGCATATATCTCACCAACAGCGATACAACCTTGACCTTACGTAGCGGTTCCCTGACGGCAAAGGGGAAAACCACCGAGATACAATATCCTGCGTGTCCGCCAACTCCAACTCGATTGCCACATGTACGACTCGCAATGATGCAACAGCGTTCGAGATATTCCATACCAGGCTCGACAACAACCACTACGGACAAACCATGTAAACCACGCTTGGGGACCGAGGCTCGCATGAAGTTCCTTCACCGATCGATCAAGGACTTCTTCAACATGAGAAAGATGGTCGATCCAAGAATCATGGATTCGCAAGGGTAATCGAACCGAAGAGGAAGCCACTTCAACGCTCCCTCCGGCGAAGGCGCTTCAATGGTCTATTCAAGAGCCGCCGCAACGCTCTCTCCGAGACCCACGTTCGCAAGAGAATCCTTCTTCAACACTCTCTCCAGGACTCACCTCAACGGCCGCATCGTAAACCACTTTAACATCCTCTCGAGACGTTTCAACACTCAGGCCGCATCAATAATCTGCGCTCCGGTCAAGTTATCTTTGATGTACTCATTGCTCAACATACGTCTCATCCATCCTTCATAAGGGCCCGGCGGAGCATGAAAAACCTAAAAGTCGATAGGAGAAGAGTTATCTGTGGAACGGATGTTTTCATATAGTTGAAAGGGCGCGGTGAACAATTCATCATCGATGTTCGGCATATCTTTGAAGTTTGTCAAGACTTCTACGACTTGGCACCAAGCATTATCTCAGTAAGACATCTCAACGGGGATTCTTTCTACCGCAATGAAATAAAAGACAGAGTTAGAACTTGTATGAAAGCATATGAGAAGTGTCGCCACACACGGCAAGACACAACTCACACAATGGCCAGTCCAAACATCATTCAAGTCATGTACGGTACAAGCCTCAAGTCCGGTATTGCTCAAGTCAAAAGGTGGTATTGCTCAAGTCGCAGAGGTGGTGTTAATCACGACATAAGGCTGGTATAATAGGCGCACACAGCAGGGCGGTTTGATCGAAGCACATGGTGACGTTTGAAGCATGTACACAAGTGAGACCCACTTTCAACCGAAGCGAGACACAACAAGCCCACGTTCGATCAAGCGGCGCAGTAACCCCACGAACGAAGCAGCGCGCAATGATCGATTGATTAGGCACATCCCCACGATTGAACGAAGCAGGCGCAATATCCCCTCGGCCAAAGCCGAGTCATAGCAAGGTCGATTGAAGCCGAGCAAGACCGACATCATGCTAGGGGAACACTTTTTTGGACGTCTCTTGAACGTGACATGCTCGAAGGACAGGACGACCCGTCTCTCCTGGTAACATCTAACATTGTCTCATAAGTTTTATCTTTAACTGTCACCATCTCATGCCTACCACACAATAGTGTAACCATTGTGTGCTAGGCAGGGGACTTAATGTTGATGGTGGATTTTCGTTCAAGGTTAAATTTGTAAGTAACCAGAAAATCATGCGCTGACATCTTGTAAAAGATAAAGCCATTTATAAGTGTTGGATACTCCCTCACTTAATTGACCTTGTATTTCTGTACCCATTATCGGTGTGGCATGACGGTCGAGTGTTACTCTTACTGAGTAACACGAACCTCAAGCACTATAATGAATCCATGTACGAAATACCCGTACAGCCGATTCTCGGTGTGTTATACTAGCCCGAGCCCTCTCGGTGTGTTATACTAGCCCGATTGAGCCCCTCTCGGTGTGTTATACTAGCCCGATTGAGCATCCAGGACTTGACTGTATCGATCTCGGATATGATTCGATCATGATCATCCAACTCCGCAAGCATGATTGGATGACCACAGATCAATTCCATCACCCCCAAGCGGTATGGAATACACACGGCCTTAGCCTGCCAGATATGATCGATCGCAGTCATCCAACTCCGCAAGCATGATTGGATGACCACGAGATCAATTCCATCACCCCAGCGGTATGGAATACACACGGCCTTAACTGCCGGATATGATCGATCGCGGTCATCCAACTCCGCAAGCATGATTGGATGACCACGAGATCACTTCCATCACCCCCTAGCGGTATGGAATACACACGGCCGACCCGCATGGTCGACCATTGGCCTTTGCTTGCCAAGAAACCGTCCATACCAAGCATTATGGGCGGAAAACCTCGAATTAGGGTTTGCGGCATATTACATATGTCGCAAACGGTCTCAACCGTCCGTCTTCGCGAGCATAGATGGAGGGTGTAGATGTAGACTCAAAGGCCGGAGCATGTCGACACAATCACCATGTGACCGCCTACACGCTTGACCAATCGGTCAAAGCCAACCGTGGTTGGTTACAACAAAACCATCCGCCCAAAAGAGCATGGTCGCGCGGCTTTGAAAGCCAAAATTAGGGTTCAAGCCATCACGCGCGTCCATCTTCTAAGCACGAATGGAGGGTCACGGATTAGATTGAGCAAGGGTCGGTCACACCAGCATGACCACCGTGGGCCCATCTACCTCCTCACGCGGTCGGCCAAGGCTCATCATTCCCGGCCAACCCAAAACGCACGCCCAAACTCGTGCGGTTACACCTCCCAAATCCTAAACTGATCTCGACCGCTCAACTTCACCGGATGATTTGAATGGCTTAGATCACGTTTTCATGGGATAATCAGGTATAGGTGTGAACACCAACCTACCACCTACACGGTAGTGTGATCGACCAAACCAACCAATGTTGGTCGCCGAAACGCGTGCCCAAACTAGGGAAATCACGCGGTTTTCCAACTCCTTTGCGGCAAGGGATTTGCCGCAAACCGATCTCGACCACTCCTCTTTACCGGTCAAATTGAGTGGCCCGGATCGCGCTTTCATGAGGGAACGGAATACGGGCGCCTACACCATCATGCCGTCAACACGCATGTATGGTCGGTCTTCTCAAAATCCTTCCCATGCTTGGTTTCGACCAAGGCGAAGAGTGATGCTTGCGCACCTCTTTAAAAACCCTAATTTCATCAACGGTCGCGGATGAGTGTCTCAAACATCATCTCATCCGTCCGACCTCACCGACTTGGTTATACAACCTCGGTCGGGAGTTATTTGGTTAGTGAGCGGTCATTACACATCACTTTACCACACCGTAATGCGCACACGCATAAAATACACACGAAATCTTGCACAAGTATCGACTTTCGAATAACGCAGATTATTCAATTCAGCATTACATGCTATCTTTCGTGGATCCACGATCCACATTCCGCACATAAATCATGTCACAAATCGGGATACTTACTTTGGGGTATTGGTCAGCGGTTTACAGACGTGCGGCGTGCAACGCGCCATCACAAGAACGTGTTAGGGAGTCATGGACGGTTAGAGATGAACGGGGGAAAAGTGGGCAAGACCGGGTCGTGCGTTGCGACACACAACTCCACTACTCCATCATTCCACTACCTCCACTTCCCACGAGAAACGTGAATGAGGCTCAATGACTTGTATAAATAGGTTCTCCGCCCTATTTTCCAACAACAAGGAAAGACAAGACGAGACAGAAAACCAAGTGTTGATACCGTCATATTCAACCATCTTCTGTCACAAGTCATAGCAAGCCAACACCTTCACAATCTCAACACCTTCTTCGCTTCCCTCCCTAAGATCAACCCCATCTCCTTCACTTTGTGACCGAAACAAGTCCGGGAACGGCCATTTCTTGGTTTAGGCCGGACTTGCCACAGTTGATCTCTCGAATCTACAAGCACTCACCGCGCAGTGCATTTGTTGTAGGTTTAAATTCATTCCTCATCACACCCCAAATTACCAAATTCGGCAGGAGTAATTTTCACCCATCAACAGATTTGAACTAGAAACATTATCATTATTAAGCTCAATTGGAGTAACAAATTCCTGATCACTATGCCTACTTATTTCAAATTCTTCATCAACACTATCCTCATCATAATCATCATTATAATAACATGAAAACGGTTGAACCTCATCTAAACAAGTAGTGTTACCAATTTTATCCTCGTCATCTTGATTATGCAAATAACTATCCTCATTTTCAAGGGTATTATTGGAAACACTGTATTGATAATCAAGATTATTTCGAGCAATTCTTTCGTTCGTCTCAGCTATCATCTTGAGGGATTCCTCTATAGAAAGTTTTCTTTCGTCATAAACTAAGTTATTCATCTTAGCTATCTTACGTGTCGACTCCTCTAATTTCCTGAGGGACTCTTCCAAAGGAGAAATATAAGAATTTTGCTCGTATGACCGGTGCGTGTGTGGATAGTAATTGGGCTCATCATGGTATGAGCCATAACCTTGAAAAGGCTGATGTTCTCAACCACTATTCACACTATGGTCAAAGTAGTAACTTCCATTTTGAAACTCAGTCGGATATTCGTTGTATTGGCTATTGTAATATGATAGACACATTTTTGTGTTTGATTTAATCCCAATTGTATATTTTGTTAGTGCTCGATTTTGTATTTATTATGGCTATTTTATGTTTTTGTAGGTGTTTTGGAGAAATAAGCTTTCGCGGGAAATTTGGCTTGAAAAGCGGTTTTTGCGCTCATGGGAGAAAATTACTATTCGCACCCCGGAAATGGATAAGGGGCACCTCAATTACTAAGGGGTACCCACTTGTTATTTGCACCCCAGGGCATCCCCAAAGGGCGTCTGCTAAAAGCACCCTTACTTTGGATATGGGCTGTCTCATCTCCTTCATTTGAATTTTCAAAAATGGCGGGAACTTTGTACAGCGAAGTTCAGTTTGGGATTTGATTTTTGGGCAACTTTAAACGAGATTCAACGGCTGATTTTTTTATGGGCTGACTTATCAAGAGTATACAAGGTTGTTGGGTCCATTAGAATCGATCGAACTGGGTTGTATCACCGAATTTGAAGAAAACAGGGGAAGATACTCGGGTGACTTGTTTTTGGAAAGTACGTGGGATAGAAGAACGATTCTCGGGATCTTTGGCTTGTTCGGAAGTTACACAAAAACAAGGAGAATATTTCTACCAAATCAGGAAAGTATCGGATAATAACAGAAAGCCGTGTGAAGCAAAAAAGGGGAAGAATATCCATGACTTCCGGAGAAAGAATATAAAAGATAAATCGAGTATTTCTCGAGATTTTGAGGGTCTGTGTGTATATATAAGAGTCGTCCGAGTTAAAGCAAGGGTGTCGAGACTTTGGGGGTTGAAACGGAGGGTTTGGAGGAGCTGCAGAGCTCGATTTATCATCAGCAGGGAAGAAGGGAAGAAGAACAGAGTTGACACATAAACACGGTCGCGAGAATCCGTGGCCTTAGCTTTCAAATTCAATTCACTTTGTCACAAGTAACAATTAGTCAAACTTTGTAACAGCTTCATTATTGTTTCTTTGTAATGCATGAGTTTTGTAACAATTACATCGTTACAAACTCACGCTTTATACTCTTGCTTCAATAAAAACACCTCTTGAGCCATGTTTATATCTTTTGGGTGCGTTTTTCGACATGAGGAGCTAAACCCCAACACTCGGGACGATTTTGAGGAAACCTTATTTCACAATTGTTTGGTAACTATATTTGATTCTCTATGACTTTTGCATTGATTTAATTGATTTATGATTTTTCTTGATTAGTTGTGATTTTGTCCGATAGCGTATGCTTAGTCTAAGAACTCTTGATGCGCTATGCTTATGATTTACATCTAATTCTTTATAAAATCTACCAAAGAAAAGAGTCAACTAAAGAGCTAGAATTGTTATGAGTCATTATATGAACCAATTGAATGTGATTAATGGTGGAATCCGAAGTCCTAGTATCTCTCGATATCGTGACAAACTTGTGAATATATTTTATTTGTTTTTAGTATTTTCTTAAATCGAATCTTTACAAGTCTGAGAGGAACGACATCTTTCTTACCACTTTTTACAACAACATAAAAATAGTCTATTCATAAAAGCACAGAGCTCAGGTGTTAGAAATAACATGATAGTTTCACCAATCTCGTTGAGTCCTTTTCACTTCTGTTTTTATTTTATTTTGTTTTCAAACTATGTTTCTCTAAGTGATTAGGTGGGGCCCACGAATCAAGTTGTTACCAATGCTAGGGTGAATTAGAGTGATTGAGATACCAAAAAAAAAAAAAAAAAAAAAAAAAAACCAAAGGCGTAAAAGAAAACAAAAATAATAAAAAGAAAAATAAAAACCTAATAAAAATAAATCTATAAACAAGTGGAACCCTTGTATATGCCGGTTGTGTTGACCTAGAGTTAGGATTATCGACCACCTGGTTTGTATATGCCGGTGTGTTGATATTAGTCGAACTAGTATCTCACCATTAGGATAGGTTCATTTTGGCGGAGGCCTTGAGAAGATATGGGAAACATCGATTACTTAGTAAACATCAAAACCATCTATGTTTTTCTCTATATCCATCTTCTTGATCTATCCATGTGATTAGTTTTGAAAGTGGTATTGATGTCCATAGTGTGACTATCGAGTAGAACTCGTGACTTATATATGAATTTTAGTATGCTTGAGTGCAAACTCGTGTAAAGCAATTGGAATTTAAGCATCGTGGTACTTCCTCCCGTAATCAATAAGTATGCCAACCAAGGAGATTCTTTAGTGCTTTCCAAGGTTCCACGCGTAGATAGTTAGGTCCTGGAGTATAAAGGTTTTGTGGGTACACCCTTAAACCCTCCCGAGACTATAAATTAGGGGTTTAAAGGCTTATTGCATACGCTAAATGCAATCGAAGAAAGTTAGGATTTTATTTTGTTTTTGCTCGAGGACTAGCAAATAATAAGTTTGGGGGTATTTGATAGACACATTTTTGTGTTTGATTTAATCCCAATTGTATATTTTGTTAGTGCTCGATTTTGTATTTATTATGGCTATTTTATGTTTTTGTAGGACATCAAAACATCTAAGCAAGCATGACCCATCAGATGAGATGACAACTAATTAATCAAAATCATAATTCAATTTTAATTAGTGCAAAATTCATATAAGAATTAAATATAATTACCCACGTATGATATTAGGCTTCCTCCGTCATCCCAGCGTTGGGGTTTAGCTCTTCATGGTGAAAACACGCTCAAAATTTGAATAGGTGTTTTATTGGAGAAAATAGTATTACAGTAGAATCAGAATGGTATAAATGTTACTGAGTAATCGATCTATGTAAAATTGTTGCAAACTGAAGATAATAGTTACTAATGGACTGTTACAGGAGTTTGAAATTTAAGACCCTAGGAAACGACTGTCCTGCACAACTTTATGTTCTTCAACTTCGTTTTCTTTCTGCTGCTGCTGCTGCAACTCCTCCTGCAGCTTGAATTTTAGCTCTGCAGCGTACCCCAAACCCTCGACTATCCCCCTATGACTTCCACAGATTCCTATTTATAAATAACAGGTACCTTATGAGTCGGTTAATTCCTTCTTTCTCTCCACTCTTCCTTCCGTGCAAGTCACGGATTTTCCTTTCACGCGGATTCTGTGAGTTATTAGATCGTTCCAAACCCACTCAAAGATATATACGAATCCTGAATAGAAGATATCCTTCCCTAAATCCTCACGGACCTGCCAAATATAATTCTCAAAACCTGATATAGTTTTCCCGTAAAAGTTGCCATGTTTTCTCGAGAATGGATGTAAATCTTCTTTTCTTAGTTACTTTACGCGTCTTCCATAATAATACAACTCCGTTGATATATAGAATGAAATCTAAGAGGAAGATATTCACTTGCCTATCCCACATATAACTCGGATGAACCCAAGAAACTTTCCGTCCTTGTTTCACCAATAACTTCCTTTTTTTTACGTGAATAATTCCCTTACCAGCCCTGTTTTATTTCCAAAAGTGAATTCCAATCAAATCCTATGTAAATCTCGACGAAAATATCTCCCAAGTTATTGCCAGAACACCAACCTATCCCGAGTACCTCGCTTCTCTGTTTAATCGAGATATATACTGGATTTACTTCCTTTTTCGAATGTAAGATTATTACCAACCCTGTCTAATCAAAACAGACTGTTCCCAAATGAATCCTACGAAGAACTCGAAGAAAATCTCGTCGCAACCCAACTCTGAAAGTTACGCAGATTAATACACTTTCCCGCCAAAATTTGTAATTTGAGTGATGAAAAAGGGACGCCCCCTAACCGTCTGTGGGGTGCGAATATCAGTTGCCCTGGGGTTACCCCTTGTCAACTGGGTGCCCCTTATCCATTTGGAGGGTGTAATTAACACATGTCCTGGGTGTCTCCAACATACTTCTTGGGTTCCTTCAGTAATTCCTTCCGGGGGTGCAAATACCACTTTTCGAGCCAATTTTGTCGCAATAGTCAATTTCTCCAAAACACCTACAAAAACATAAAATAATCAAATAAGTATAAAATCGAGCACTAACAATACACATAATTGAGATCAAAATTGTCACATAAATGCGTCTATCACAGAGCGGCTGTCGCGTGAGTCACGCCCTCCAGAGCCGTTTAGAAACGCCTCCAACACCCCCGACGCTAGCACCTCGGCGGAACGCGTCTCTGCGGACTAGGAGATTCGTTCCAGAACCCCATTGGAAAGAAGTCAGCCGTCCAATTTTGTTACACAAGAGTATCTGGATAAACTTATCCGGAATCGAATCAAGAATGATGAAACAGAGACATGCATCAGCATCAACCTCCTTACCCATCTGAAATACAAAGAATTCCTCTTCCAAGAGGATACTCCTCTCCTCAATTCACCCTGTACGATGACACCTAAAATGCACGTGAGCATGTCTCTCTCTTCTTGGAGTCCCTAGGCGAACATGAATACAATCACGTTCTTCGTCTGAGGGAGTTTTCGAAATCGCTTACCGGAAGAGCATACACATGGTACAACAACATTGCGCCAAACAGCATCCCCAACTGGGGTGGCATGGTTACCGCATTTTACAAGAAGTACTTCTTTATATCTGAACAAGTTACCTTCTCGGACCTAGGAAGGATGTACCAACGGGACAACGAATATCCAAATGATTTTGTTAAGAGATTCAGGGTTCAAGCACTAGACTGTCATGACCCAAACGTGACCGAGCAACAGCTGGTGAATTCATGCATCAACGGTGTGGCTCCCATTTACCGCGCCTTGCTAGAGAACCTGTATTTCCAAACATTCTCCGAGCTCCATAAGGCTGCCAGGCGATAAGCAACGACAGCACCAACATTATTAGAAAGAGCTAGACCAACCAGAGCCGAAGACGTGTGCGAAACTCGCGGGAATAGACGTCTCATCAACAAGCAGTACAACGCTGGTCCCTACTCTGTGAACGTAGTAAATGAGGGAGGAAAAAGAAAGGCCCCAGCTGCAGACCAACAACCTAAACGCGAAGTACCAACATAACGAACAACTCCGCCACGGAAGGGCGCCGCTAAAGCTCCCATGCGTCATCACGAACCTGAAGGAAATACCCTGGATTTCCCGTTTCCCATTGAGGAGGTGATTGATCTCTTAGAAGCATGGATTCAAGATGATGTTATCAGACTACCATCTCCCAGACGCCCACCGACTGAGGCCGAGATGGCAAACCCCAAATACTGTCACTACCACAGATTTGTTCACCACCCAACCAGTGATTGCAACAGACTGAAGCATATCTTCAAAGAAAAGATAAAAGCAGGGGAACTTCAACTAGGAAACGAGGGAGTACATCGAGACCCACTTCCGGTGAGGAATTGTGGAGTCTCTGGGGACTCCGTGCACGAGACTGTGCGATCCATGATGCAACACGTATGCGAAATTCTCTACCTTTCCAAGGTGCAACGCCAAGATATCTTCACAGCTCTCAATCGTGTCGTGTCGGGAAAACGGCTTTTTCCCTCCACGGAAGCCACGCCAAGAGCCCAAGCTCTCTCAGCGAGCGAAATCGAAAAGGACAACTGGGGACTGCTAACCACGTCCTATTTAAGAGGTATTGAATTTGACAACACGCTAATCGACACGACCTCTGACTTCAACATTGTTACTCTCAAGACTCTAAAAGCTGCTGGATTTACGAAACAAGAGGCTACCCATTCCCCGTTCGTGATTAAGAACCCGAGATGGGAAGCCTTGAATGCGTACGGCTACATTAACCTTGAGATCAAGATGGGAGACGCTATAACACATAGCAAATTACACATTGTCAAAGAACTGGGTTACGACATGATATTGGGGCACTTGTGGGTACTCGACAATAAGGAGAAATTGGGAACATCCCCTCTATCGATGTCAACGCCCAAAAGAATCTCCAACAAACCGTCTCACTTGCTGCCGCATCGACAAGTTACCGATGGAATCCAGACACCTGGAGATAACCTGTTGGAGCTAACTCATGGATTCCAAATGCAAGTAAGTTTGGCCGAACGATCTTCTATACAACTAGTCATTTCTTCCCCTATTCTGTCATGGGGTCTCAGCGCGATTACTGGCGCGGACGCCGTCAAGAGATGCGAATGGGGCGCTGGGCCATTCAAACGCTTTGCAAAGAATTTGGAAGCTGCCATCGAAAATGACGAGACCAAGATTCAAACGGTTACACAACACCCGAACTCGTTTCAAATCGGAGATATGGTGGTCAAAGTGAACTCATTTCAAGTTGGGAAGGTGACGGTAAAGATAGCTGTTCAGACCGATTCACCCAAGGAAAAAGAAGACGAGCCATATCTGGTGGCAGACGTCCTTTTGGGAGGTTATTGCAAGCTCATCAACACACACAAGCTAGAAGGTGTGATAGTTCACTCGCGATGGCTCAAGCTTTTCAATCCTTAAAACGTTGTACTACCCTCTTCCAGCCACTCTCCCTTTAGTATTTCCTTCAGCAATTCCTCCCTCCCTCCCCAAAATATTTGTATCTCCCTAAGATGAATGCACCGTTTGTATTCTTCTTTAGGGTTTCGTTTTTATTCAAAAGGCATACATTTCTTTCTGAATGAGTTTTCCAAATCTCAAAAAAATATACCAAATAAATCTCAAATCATTGAGAAGCCATTTAACCATCCAACCACAACCAAAAACACCAACCCATTCCAAGGGAAGGCTTCGGTCTTTTAAAAAAAAAAATGAGAAGTTTTATTCAAAAACAGAAACCGCAAGCAGGATGCAAATTGAAGAAACCCTAACTTCACCGTGAATACAAGGAAGGTAAAGAAAAAACAAGTCTTCAAAACATCAGAACAACTAAGCGATGAATAGAAACAATATAGAAGAAGAATCTAGTCATAGAAAGCTAATGTGTGAATTGCCAATGCCTCGGTCAGAGTTTTTCAAACACTTTCCCCAAGAATCTTTCGGGCAGCAAAAGTTCCATCCGGAAGCCATATCAGCAATAGCAGCCTCAGCATCCCACTCGGAAGTCGTCTCAGTAGCAACATCATCCGTCTTTTTACCGACATCCGCCTCGGAAACCAATCCAACATATGCCACCACGACTTCTCCAATGTTGTCGACAACAGTTTTGCCGTCCTCTCCAAAAGTTGTTTCAATTTCATCAACCGCAACATCATCATCTTCCTCGGAAGTCTTCTCAGCGACCTTTCGAGGAGAATTTCCCGATTCATCAGAATCAAGGGTTATGACACCGTCCTGGACAGGGGAGCTACGTTGATTTTCCCCTAAAAGTTTCACAAGCTCGGCCTTTTGCCATTTTAACTGAGAAGCAAACTGTCCCGCTCTAACAGTGGGCCGTGAAGAGGTTTTGTTGCACCAAATCCTCCCAACACACTGGGATGCTTCGCCGCCTTCCCGTTCTTCCCCCAAAGGTATGTCCCGAATGATTTCGCCAGCTTCACGAAACAGAGATTCAATTCTATTCAACGCCTCCCCATGAGAAGAAGACTAGTTTTCGTCGATTCCAAAGTTCCTCCCCAAAAAATTGGAGACATGTATGTCATTGGAAGGTCCCATTATGCGCTACAAAACCAGAGAAAGGATAGAGGATAAACAATTTCAGAACGACATGTGCAAATGAAGGATTCAAGATCATCTCTTATAACCATCAGAGCGATGAGGTCCCGAAAAGGAAAGCCTCCTACTAGCCATGGATTGAGGCGTGATATTAGATTCTAATGAAACCGTTTTCTACTAGAGAACATAAGGGAATGCCTGGCCACGTGAGGTAAATTGGGGTTTGGTGATAAAACGTGGAAGTACATGTTTAAGACACGCTTGCCCGCATCGTTACTTCTCTGTCGCCAGCACCGAGACTTGGAAAAAAAAAACGACAAGGTGAGTCATCTTCCTCTGGCTTGATCCCTTTTGAATAGGTGATTGATCGTTATTAAGATCAAGGCTTGGGTAATCTACACTAAGCGTTTGAGTTTGTTAATTTATTCGTATATTTTCTCGAATTCCTTTGAATTTCTAAATTCTTGCATCGTTGAAGATGTTGAAGATCCCAATCATGGACAACATCTTATAAAACTAGAAAATTTGATCATAAACAAAAACCGTCATAAAGGTTGTTGATATGTGAGAATATCCATTTGATCATAGCCAAAGATTGGTTTTGATTGTATCCTAAGGATGGTTGGAAGTTGCCATAATGTTGAGGTTGAAAACCGTATTGATTGTTGTAATATACTTCTTTCTTGTCCACAGTACATGGAAAGCACACTGAAATACAAGATTCAAAAACCCAGAATAAAGCAAAAAAAAATAAAAACAACTAAAATCAAATTAATTCAAAAATTTCCCTCAATTAAAAATAATATAATGGAAGTCAAGTTCGTTCCCACGAGGGCAAAGGTCTTAGTTGTAAAGTTGTCGAAAAGTGTAAAGCAAAATAAAAAAAGAAATCGAAAGTTGAAAGTAAGCGATAAAGAGACAAGATCAAGGAATCCTTTTACGAAACAATGATTAAAGTTATGGACATGTATGTCATTGGAAGGTCCCATTATGCGCTACAAAACCAGAGAAAGGATAGAGGATAAACAATTTCAGAACGACATGTGCAAATGAAGGATTCAAGATCATCTCTTATAACCAGCAGAGCGATGAGGTCCCGAAAAGGAAAGCCTCCTACTAGCCATGGATTGAGGCGTGATATTAGATTCTAATGAAACCGTTTTCTACTAGAGAACATAAGGGAATGCCTGGCCACGTGAGGTAAATTGGGGTTTGGTGATAAAACGTGGAAGTACATGTTTAAGACACGCTTGCCCGCATCGTTACTTCTCTGTCGCCAGCACCGAGACTTGGAAAAAAAAAACCGACAAGGTGACATGAGGAAGGAATAATGCCCCCTTTCTACGGGCATAACGCTTGTGGGATTTTGAATAAGGAAAGAACTTCCTATGTGAGTCACGTAGGTAAACGAGACAAACATGCCCGCAAAGACAAGCCGCTACTGGGCCAAGCCGTCTGCGCTATGCTTGCCTCACCAAACCGTGTCATGCCTTGCACCACCATCCTCACCATGCCTTGGCCCCACCACGCCAAGCCGTCCGCGCCATGACTTGTCGTGCCAACACCAATAACTCGCCGAGCCAGCGTCATGATGTTCCCTAACCCATCCAAGATGATGCATGTCCAGACTAAGCCGACGATCTTCATCTCACCGCTTCACGGTCTACACCACAAATAGAATCTGCAAGGATGCCAAACACGAGGATCATGAACTCTCCTTACCTCTCGAAAAAGGTTAGTCAGACCTTCCTGACCATCTTTTCACGACTTGTTGTTTCGATTTTTGTCCTGACCTGTCACCATCTTATGCTTACCTCGCAACGATGCTCCTGTTCCGAGCTAAGCAGGGGACTTAATGTTGATGGTGGTTTTTAGCTGAGGGTTAAAATCGTAAAACTGTACAATTGACATGACATCACTATGACCATTAGCACATTTATTGAATCGATCAGCATGCCTACGCAAGAATTATCGGGGTACCTTTTTTTTACATGAGTCATGTTCCACGGCAGAACCCTTAACATTGACCGACATCATCTATGTCAAACCCTAATTCTCATGCTACCGCGCCAAGGCATGCCAACCATGCCAGCCGCACCACTGTGCCAATGGAAAACCATGCCAGCCACATCTCCACGCCAAGGCATGCCAACCATGCCAGCCGCAACACTGTGCCAATGGCAAACCATGCCATCCACATCTCCGCGCCAAGGCATGCCAACCATGCTAGCCGCACCATGCGCCAAGGCATGCCAACCATGCCAGCCGCACCAATGGCAAACCATGCCAGCCGCGTCTACCGCGCCAATGCATGCCAACCATGTTAGCCGCACCATGCGCCAATGGCATGCCAAACCCTTAGCCCCACCATGCCAACCGCACCTTGCCTTGGCCCCAACCATGCTAGCCGCACCATGCGCCAATGGCATGCCAAACCCTTGGCCCCACCATGCCAATCGCACCTTGCCTTGGACCCAACCATGCTAGTCGCACCATGCGCCAATGGCATGCCAAACCCTTGGCCCCATCATGCCAACCGCACCTTGCCTTGGCCCCACCATGCCAAGCCGTCCGTGCCAAACCCTTGGCCCCACCATGCCAAGCCAACCGCACCTTGCCTTGGCCCCACCATGCCAAGCCGTCCGTGCCAAACCCTTAGCCCCACTATGCCAAGCCATCCGCGCCATTTTTCCTTGGCCCCAACATGCCGGCCTTCCCCATGCGGCTACCAAAACGAAGGCGTGCGACGATTAACGGCCACCCTTCCATCCTAGATGCAAATCCTAGCCGTCCAAGGTTGCCAAACAACTCATGGTAACCTTTGGCCCCAAACCCTAGTTTTGGCCACGCCAAACCGCGCCAAGGCATACCATACCACATGTGCCAATGGCATGCCAACCGCCTTGCCGCGCCATGCCATGCCGGCCTTCCCTATTGCGGCTACCAAAAAGAAGGCGTGCGTTGATCAACGACCACCCTTCTATCATAGATGCAAATCCTAGCCGTCCAAGGTCGCCAAACAACGCATGGTAATAATTGGCCCAAAACCCTAGTTTTGGCCACGCCAAACCGCGCCAAGGCATTCCACATGTGCTAATGGCATGCCAACCTCCTTGTCGCGCCATGCCATGCCGTCCTTCCCAATTGCGGCTACCAAAATAAAGACGTGCGACGATCAACGACCACCCTTCCATCCTAGATGCAAATCCTAGCCGTCCAAGGTCGCCAAACAACGCATGGTAACCTTTGGCCCAAAACCCTAGTTTTGTCCACGCCAAACCGCGCCAAGGCATACCATACCACATGTGCCAATGGCATGCCAACCACCTTGTCGCGCCACACCATACCGGCCTTCCCTATGCGGCTACCAAAACGAAGGCCTGCAACAATCAACGGCCACTTTTTCATCTAAGGTGCAGATCTTAGCCGTCCAAGGTTACCAGCCAACGCATGGCAACCTTTGGCCCTAGTTTAGTCGCACCTAAACAAAGCCAAAACCCTAACTTTTGGCCGCGCCTAAACTAAGCCATATTAAAGCCATACTGATCATGCTTTCATGCCACTGGCTACCAAACGAAGGGTTGCAATAATCAACGACTATCTTTCCTCTTAAGATGCAAAATATAGACCGTCGAAGGTCACCACCAAGCCAGCAAGTCTACCAAGCTCAACTCACCGGACAATAACAACGTGCTACATGTTTTCCACGAAAACACTCGAGACATCAATGCATGTCACAAACTGGGGGATGCTCATTAGGTATTGGTTTGGCGGTTTACAGCGTGCGGCGTGCACTACGCCCGTTATAAGAAAGTGTCATAAGGATGAGGCGGTTAGTAAATACAGGGAGTAATGGTGAAACACTTTCTTTTATGGAACATCAATTCCAGGCGTTACCGGTTACCACCTCCTCCCATTTACTCACCCGTTTTCCATTTCTTAATGAGACCAGAGTACGTTTCACTTCGACTTGTATAAATAGGCATTACCTATTTCCACCAAACAACAAGTTCAGGTCAGGAGCATACAACACTCAGAAAATATTTGCTAACTCTCCATCTGAGAGCTTCCCACTTTCTGATACAAGTCGTAAAATAACTACTCTTCCAGAATCAACTATTCTGGTCTCAACACTTCTTCGCTTCCCTCCCCAAAACCAACCATTCTCCTTCACTTTGTGACCGAAGCAAGTCTGGAACGGCCATTTCTTGGTTTAGGCCGGATTTGTACAGATTGATCTCTCGAATCTAAAGTACTCCCTTGCAGTACATTGTTTAGGGTTTAAATTCGTTTCTCACCCACACACTCGAAATTACCAAAATCAGTAGAAATCGTTTTCACCCTCAAACAGTTTTATAGCTTTAGTACTGTGACCTAGATCAATTTTTACAATTGTTTTCAGTCTATGTAAGCTTCTAGTAGTGTAACTTAGAATACAGTTTTCCTAATTGTTGTATTAATTTTCTTTCGGGGCGTAATAGTCTGCATCAACTTGTAATTAAGGAACTCTTAGTTGTAACCTATAAGTGCTAGTCTATAAAGCACATTTTTATTTTTCTTCTCCGTTCCTAAATTAGTCCACATACTTAGTTTTGCAAGCTGTTGGCCGCTCTTGTACTTCATCATCTACACAACTACTCTTGAAGAATTTATATTCAGCAAGACAAGAATTACTTCAACTCACCACTGCCATCTCCGAGATGAAAAAACAATCACAACTAGTTCCACCACCGGTTCTACTACCTTTGTCTAGCTCTCAAGACAAGACTTACTTCACCTCACTTTCCTTTGCAAGTCCATATCACTAGAGATGTCAATTATAGCATGGAATTGCCAAGGTATAAATAAACCAAGAACAACGCAACACCTGCGACGATTGATTTCAATGTACAATCCAACCATTTTATTCATATCCGAAACGTTAGCCAATGACAATCAAATTATACGCATCGCTCAAACACTACAGTTCCATAACCACTGCTCCGTCCCTAAAATAGGAAGAAAATGAGGTTTATGCCTAATGTGGAACAAGGATGTAAATCCACAAATCATCATGAAATCCCATAGCTATATACATGTCGTCGTCACCCCTCCTGCTCCAGCCCAACCTTGGCTATGCACCGGTATTTATGGTCCACCATGCCCTGGCGCAAGAGAAGATCTATGGAAGGACTTCCCATCAATATTTCCTAGCACCACAATACTATGGATACTAATTGGAGATTTAAATGAAGTTTTGGATCAATCAGAAAAGAAAGGCGGCAGACAAATCACATATGCGCAGACTCAACCTTTTCTAAATTTGATTGATCAGATGGGATTCATAGACCTCGGATTCCAAAGAGACCCATTTACATGGACAAACAATCAGCAAGGCCAAGACAACATCCAACATGCATCTATCACACATCTACCGCGGATAGCCTCAGATCATGCACCTATCCTTCTACAAACCAAGGCAATAGACTGCCAAGGGAGTAAAAACTACAAGTTTGAGCATCTATGGATATCTCACCCTCAGATTCAGCAGGTGGTAAACTCAGCTTGGAATAGCTTACATGACTCAAACCCTTCCCTAAACCTCCAGGTAAAACTCATTTCACCTAGCCAAACCCTCACAGAATGGAATAAGGAAAATTTTGGCCACTCACACACTCTTATCAAAAAATCGACGGAGAAAATCAAGAAAGCACAACATCAATGAGCTACGCAAAGCGTTAATGAACTAGACCACTGGATTCTTCAAGAAAAACAACTCCGAATAAATCATCTGACCTTGCTAGACTGCCACACAACCTATTGGCAACAAAGATCCAGAATACAATGAATACAATCAGGAGATCGCAACACAACCTTCTTTCATACCAAAGCAACAATTCATCGAAGCCAGAACAACATACATCAACTCCAAGATCAGCAAAACACATGGATTAGCGATAAGGATGCTGTCATCAATCTCATGGTTGATCACTTCACATCTCAATATACAACACCAAATACTGTGATTGATGAAAACTTATTTGAATGATTCACTCCGAGGCTAACACCCCAACAATGTGCTCTGCTCACAGCCGAGGTAACCCCTATGGATATCAAACAAGTGTTATTATCTATAGGCTCAGAGTGTGCCCCAGGACCCGATGGATACACCATTAAGTTCTTTAAAGTGTTTTGGGAAACAACTTGACCACAGCTTATTGATATGGTGCGTAATTTTTTCAATTCCCTTAACATCCACTCTCTCATGAACCACACTAACTTCACCTTGATCCCAAAGTTAGAGCATCCTTCTAAGCAATCACAATATAGATCAATAGGGTTATGCAATGTCACATATAAAATTATCTCAAAAATCTTGGTCAGTCGCATACGACCTCTTCTCTCATTCTTAATAAGCCCATATCAAAGTGCCTTGTGCCTTAAAGATCTATTCACGACAACATTGCAATCGTCGGCGAGCTTTTTCATTATATCAAGTCCTCAAGCCAAACCAAGGACCCAAAAGTGGCACTTAAGTTAGATATACAAAAAGCTAATGATTCCTTGGATTTGGGTTTCATCAAACGGGCTTTCACCAAACTAGGATTCCCAACAATCTTTGTAGATTACATCATGTTATGCATTTCAACGGTAACCTACTCAGTCAATATCAACGGAACGCCGCATGGATACATCACCCCAACTAGAGGAATAAGGCAAGGTGATCCCCTCTCATCCTATATATTTACTATTTGTGCGGAAATAATTTCAACAAACTTGGGCATTCTTGAAGCCCAAAAAAAGGTGGAGGGGCCCCGTATTTTCCGAAAAGTCCCCCATTTTTGCATCTCATGTACACGGATGACCTATTGATAACCTATAAAACAACTCCAAAATGCACTAATCAACTAAAGCTCTTACTCCAAGCTTATAGCGCCTCAGCAAGTCAACATATTAATAACACAATATCAACAATAATACATCACCTGAAGATCGACCCACAACGGATGGACGATCTCCAAAAAAATTTCAGCATGCCAACAACATCAAACCCACCCATCTATCTAGGAGTGCAATTTAAACAAGGAAGATCCTCTCGACACATCTTTGACCCTCTTCTTCAGCGGATAGCCCGTAAAGCACAAAGATAGATGAAAAATGCCTAACCCAGGTAGGAAGATTAGAACTCATAAAATCACCCCTTACACCTACTGCCAACCATCTTATGCAAACACAGCTTCTACCAGTGCATATCCATCAAAAAATGGATCGCATCATTAGAAACTTCTTATGGTGACACGATTCAACTGTTAAGAAGCTACACCCACTAGGTTTTGACAAGCTCATCAAACCTAAATCTAAAGGGGATTTGGGCATCCGAAGCAGCATAGAACATAACAAAGCTCTTCTTATGAAGAGAATTTGGAACATCCATGAGAAACCTAATTCTGTGGTAGCGTCTTTATATAATGAAAAGTATATTAAACATCAACCCATTTTTGAAAACATCCCCCCTCTCCATCTACAAGCCCCCAATGGAGACAACTAGCTTCCCTCATACCCACCTTGAAACAAAATCTCTTCCACCAGATAGGAAACGGTTTAAACACCCATATCCAAGAAAACTGGATCCCACAATCCAACAATAACATCGACCCAACACATTGCTACCCCATACAATCAGTTGCTGATATCATCGACCCTTCAACCTTTTCTTGGTTTCATGAAAAACTAAATCTCCTCCCCTCTTTCAGAGTTCAAAGAATCGTCAACCTTCACCTTCATCGAGATAACCATCCAGATAAAATAATATGGCCTTTCACCAAATCAGGAATTACACTACGGCATCCGGATATAAATTCCTCATCAACACTTCGGATCAGTTCCATCACCACCCTCTTCCCCTACCAACTTACTTTGGACATTACCATGTCCGCCAAAAGTATAACTTTTATTGTGGTAAGCACTTAACGAGGGTCTACCAACCCTCCACATTCTCAACCGTATCCATCTCACCAACTTCAACTTATGCCCCCAATGCAATTCTGATCCTGAAATTGCCGCTCACATCCTACTTCATTGTCCGGTAGCTATAAATTCATGGAATCTCCTCCTTCCTCATATATCCTCTTCCCAAAACACCTCCCCAAAAGAATACCCACCTCCGTAAACCCTCAAACAACTATATCCCAACTTCTTCAAACAAAAACCCATGAACAAATCATTATAGCATTCTGCTTTATTTTTTGGCCTTTATGGCTAGCTAGAAACGACGTAGTATATAACCAAAAGCAACCAAATCCCATAAGCATAATGCAAATGGCCGCCAACTTTCAACGTGAATATTCATGGGTTCAACACAACCTTCCACCGGTGCTACCTGAAATGCAGCTATCTGCAAACCCTGCACATAGGATTCCCAGTTCAACTACAATCTTAGTGGGGTGGATCAAACCTCACTTAGATTGGATCAAAATCAACACAGACAGGGAAGATACAGGACTCCCAGGACTAGCAGGAGCGGGTATTATATCCGAAAATAATGAAACCACCATAATCTTAGTAATTGCCCAACTTCTGGGCATAACCACCGCCCTCATAGTTAAAACGTGGGCGATGTTTATCGCGCCAACAACGGCTACAAAATGAGGATGGACAAAGGTGCAATTCGAAACGGATTCGTAAAATCTTCTGAAGTTTATAACCTCGACCACATAACCACCTTGGTACTTAAGCAATATGATAGATGAAATCATGCTTAGATTGGCCCATATCTCATACGGCACCATAAAGCACAACTAAAGAGAAGGAAATCAGGCAGCATACGGATTGACAAACAAAGCAGCGGACGACAACGCGATAGGAAATTTATCAACAACAATCTGGGACCATAAAACGCCCTCACGTATTAGTCCTATTGTAATGGCTAACTCTATAGGTACAACGTACCCCTGTGTAATTTCTTATTAATTCAATATATTATCATGCTTAAAAAAAACACGAAAAAAAAATAGGGATCCCCTACCGTTATTCCCTTCTTCATGATCGTTCCGCTATAACAGCGCGACAATTAGCAATGTCCTCGTCCAGGGCCCGCATCATCAGAATGACCTCCTCATATTGGAGACTCACCGAATTAAAAACTTGGCAAGCCTTACCAATCAGCTTGTGAAAATCTCGAAGGACCTTTTCAGAAGCTCGTGTTTCTAGCACAAGCTTAAGGGTCTATTCGTGTTCATCACAGAGCTTACACGCCTTGTCGTGATGAATCATCCGTTGAGTTTGCAGCATGCCCACCTCATCCCTCAACACCAATAACGCTCCAATTTATCCCGTATGTCGACTGAACACACGAGCGCAGATACTGCCACCATGGTTAAAGTATACCCATGAAGTCGCGGGGTCGCCTGTTCAGTCAAATATAATCGGCAATCGTCTACGGAATGGCCTACTTTAGCGACCATCGCAATATATTCTTTGAACAGCCTGTCAGCCACAAATCGAGATGTAACGACATTGTCCAATACGCGTTGAACCTCAAACGTCACACGACCAGACGCTTGGGCCCTCTGGGAAATCAAGTATATATCGTACTGCTCGTCAAACTTGGAGCGTGCAATATTCTTGCTAATCTCTCTCAATTCCCAAAGCATCTCCACCTCAGCCTTCACGAGCAGCAACCGCTTCAACTCATCTTGCTTGTCCGGGGGGTAACCAGCACGGGCACAGACGCCAGAGTCAAAACATATCCGTGGAGGAAGCGCGTTATTTCGTCAGAATATTTGTGAAATGAGAGTCTAGAGACGAAGAAGGGGTAAGGATTCAGGGTAGAAGAAACTATGGGAAGTAACTACGGGAACCATAAGCCATCTATTTATATATGAGTTCATGCCATAAATGATACAGTAACCGCACATATCCACCAAAGCATGTAACAGTATACAACCACCCCAATAAATGCATGACGAGAATCCTAGAGCAGTATAACCATAGAAAGGGGAATGTCCATGAAAAATGAAAAATCAGAGAATGGAAAGCGAACGTCTCCTGTACCTGCGCTTTGCTAGCACATCAGCAAGATACCGCCACTGAGGCCAGTGGAGCACCAGAAAATGGCTAAACGTAAGGGAAAAGGCAAGAAGAAACAAATCTAGGATAAATCCCAATGTGACAATTTGGTTATTGGACAATTAACCCAATAGTTAGGGGACTAATGTCGATACATGAAAATAATTACCCTATAATAGGGCTAGGGAGTTCTCAGGAGAGGGGACAAGCCCACTAGGAAAATGGGTACTTGGGGACTGAGTCCCAAGTCCAATAAAGTATGTTCATGGAATAGCAAGGATAAGGAAGGGATTAATAAGGAATTAGGGGTTATGTTAAGGAGAATGACAACAATAATAAGTAAGAAGGTTCCAATGATATGTGGCATGATGTCATGGGAAGAAGGGATTTTGGGAAAAGCCTATAAAAGGATGAATATAGTACAATGGAAAGCAAGCTCTCTCTCATACGATTCAAGGAAAAGGTGTAGTCATTGTTGTGATCAGGACGTGTAGGACCTATATCATCTTTACCTCTCAACAAGCTGTATTTTATTTTATAATTGGGTGATAGTGTTCTCATGTTCAATCTTTGTTAAATATGGATATTAAAATTGACCATGCTCAAGACATGCCAGCAAGGGATTATAAACTTCTCATGTTCAACTTCAACATGTCCCATTCAAGCTCTTTGTAGTTTAATTAGATCTAGAAAAGCCCATCAGTTGATGAAATTGGAACTAATGGTCAAATTCCTTAAATTATTAAAAATATTAGGTATTAGAATGAACCATCAATTAGAGTTACAACATTGAATTGATTTTTTTTCCTAATAGAAGAGGAACAGAAGGTGTTCGGTTTGATTTTTTTTATCCAAGTGAAATCGGAGAAAACCGTATAACCAGTAAAAAAAATCGAGCCAACTCGGACCGATTTTAAAACCAAACCGTGCCAACAAAGTTCGGTTACGGTTTTGAAATTGAAAATGTAGTATGTACGGTTCCATCGACGATTTTGCCTGAAAACCGGACCGACCGACTGTTGTGCAGCCCTCTTAATCTATTCAAATAATAATTAATATCCCATTAATTCTTGTCCAACTAGGAGACTTAACTCCTAAAAAACCAACAAAAACTCTTATTTTCAAGTCCAAGACAAGCTCAAAGAGCATCTCTTCTCTCTTTTCACGCGTAGGCTCAAAACAGACCCGTGAGTAAACAAATCCAAGTTTGGTTTCATTGTTTTGCTCATAACTTCTTCATCCAATATCGGATTTGAGTGATTCTTGGCTTGTTGTAATCTTGTTATCGTTCTCTACAAGATGAAGGTGATTATCTATAAATTTGCACAAGTTCCGCCATGTCTTTGATCCGTCTTCAGTTGTAGTACTTCACTTCTTCATCACTTTTATAACGTTTTTTTATTTCTTTTTGTATGATTCGTCATAACAAAGGCTACAAAATAGAAAATAAACGTAATACAACGTACACAAGAAAAACATCAAAAACCATATGAATCTGACACTAAAATATGGTAGATTATGCACTTATCAGTCGGCAGTTAAAGTTTCAAGGGGTTGAAGGAGTTATTTTAGGAAGATTTCAAATAAGCTAAGAGTTAAAAGGGCATGATAATAGGTGAATGAGTTATTTTTGGAAGTATTTCTAAGATACATTTTTAATAGTTTTTTCTTTTCTAAATAATTAAAATTATTTTTATTTATTTTTTAAGGACTAAAGGTCATTTTTATAATCATAACATCTTATTAGTGAGTTTATAATTAAAAAAAATATATAAATTGGGTTACTTTTCCCAATCAGCTAATTGTTGATGGTGAATTTTCATTTAAGGTTAAAATTGTAAAAAAACCAGAAAATTATGCGCTAAAATCTTGTAAAAGATAAAGACATTAATAAGTGTTGAATACTTCATCACTTTACTAATTCATCTAGAATGGAGCATGTGGCAACAATCCCATTCTGTGAATTAAATACACGAAATTCATCCAGGTTGGAGCATGTAGCAAAAATCCCATATACCCTGTGAATTTATAGCATTATTAATTAATGCGTGAGCAGCCTTGTATTTACTGTACTCATTATCAGTGCGGCATGACGACTGAGTGTTGCTCTCAGCAGAGCAACACGAACCTCCAAGCATTATAATGAAAGCATGTACGAAATACCCAATTAAAATTATCTATTGGTAGTTGCAACTCTGTCAATTGTGTGTTATACTAGCCCTATTGAGAACTCTCGGTGTGTTATACTAGCCCGATTAAGCATCCAGACCGTCCGTATCGGTCCGGGATATGATCTCGTTCATCTAACCTCACCAAAGATGATTGGATGGCCCAGATCAATTCCATAACCCCCAAGCAGGTATGGAATATTCACTAACGAACCAACGCGGACCCCGCATGGTCGGCCTCCCCAAAAGATTGGCATAGCTTTCCAAAACGTCCAAACGAGAGCGGTATGGACGAAAAACCCTAAATTAGGGTTTGCGGCATATTACATGTGTCGCAAAACAGTCTCAACCATCCATCTTCGCAGGTATAGATGGAGGGTGTAGATGTAGATTCAAAGGGCCCAGAGCATGTCAACACAATCACGGTGGGCCCGCCTACATACCTGACCAATCGGTCATGACCAACCATGGTTGGTCATCCCAATTCGTGCGCCCGAACAGAGCATGGTTACACAGCCGTGAAAGCCAAAATTAGGGTTTCGAGCATCACGAGCGTCCATCTTCTCCGGCACGAATGGAGGGTCCCAGATTAGATTAAGCAGGTTCGGTCATACCAGCATGAACACCATGGGCCCGTCTCTCCCCTCACCTGATCGGCCAAGGCATATCATGCCTGGCTATCCCAAAACGCGTCCAAACTAGCATGGTCACATTTCCCAACCGCAACCGATCTCGACCACTCAACTTCACCGGACGATTTGAGTGGCTTAGATCACGTTTTCATGGGACAGATCAGTATAGGCGTGAACACCAGCCTACCACCTACACCTGGACCGATCGGCCAAGTCCGACCAAGAATTGGTTGTCTTGGAACGCGCGCCTGAAGATGGCATGATGTGTGGCTCTTGCGGCACTAGTTTTCTGTCACAAATTGATCTCGACCACTCAACTTCACCGGACGAATTGAGTGGCCCAGATCATACTTTCGTGAGGTAATGGGGTATAGGCGCCTACACCGTCATGCCGTCTACACGCATGTACGATCGGCCTGGCCAAAATCGTATCCCAAGCTTGGATTCGACCAGGCTGAAGAGGGATGCTTGCGCACCTCCTCTAAAACCCTAATTTCATCAACGGTCGCAGATGAGTGTCTCAAAGATCATCTCGTCCGTCCAACTTCACCGGCTTGGTTATACAACCCTGGTCAGGAGTTAATTGGTCAGTAAGGCGTCTTGGTGATCACCACCCGTCACTTTACCACACCATGATGCAGTACCTGCATAAAATACACACGATACTTCACAAGTATCAACCTCCTGAATAACGGCAGTTATTCAATTTAGCATTACATGCTACTTTCTGTGGGTTCCACGATCCACACACTCGAGACATCAATCATGTCACAAACTGGGGGATACATACTGGGGTATTGGTCTGGCGGTTTAGCGTGTAGCGCGCAATGCGCCATCACAAGAACGTGTCAGGAAGTCATGGACGGTTAGTGATGATGGAAGAAGTGGGCAAGACTAGTCGTGTGACACTAACACACGACTCCACTACTCCATCACTCCACTTTCTCCACTTCCCACGAGATACGAAGGTTAGGCTAAAAGACTTGTATAAATAGGTTCTCCTCCCTATTTTCCAAACAGACAAGGAAAAACAAGACAAGTCCAGACAACAGAGGCAAGTGTTGATACAATCTTATTCAAACACCGGAACTGATAGCTTACACCCTGCAAGCCAGTTAAGCTTTCTGATACAAGTCATTCATAGCCAACACCTTCACATTCTCAACACCTTCTTCGCTTCCCTCCCTAAGATCAACCCCATCTCCTTCACTTTGTGACCAAAACAAGTCCGGGAACGGCCATTTCTTGGTTTAGGCCGGACTTGCATAGATTGATCTCTCGAATCTACAAGCACTCACTTCGCAGTGCATTTGTTTAAGGTTTAGACTCATTTCTCATCCACACATCCCAAATTACCAAAACCGGCAGAAATAGTTTTCACCCATAAACAATTGGCGACCACAGTGGGAGGTTAATCTCTTGGTTGTAAAGTCAATTTCTTCGAAATCCGATTCAATTTCATCAATTTCAAAAAGGGTAGATCTTAGAATCAATTCAATCAACAATTCATTTCAAGATGGTGGAATTAAGGTCTGGATCAGAAATCAATTCTGATGGAGCTAGTGTGGATAACAATCCTGGTGTCGAAGTACCTGGCAGTGGAGCTACCGTGGTCAATACATCTCGTGGAGCCGTCACTTCTTCCATCAGCACCAGCGTATCAGGAAATATTCCAGTAAGTGTAACACCTCCCATCACCAGAGCCAGAGCGGCCGCAAATCCCGGCATCTCCTCAAGTGTAACACCTCCGGTAGTCACCAGAGCAACAACTTCCACTCCTTCATCAGGACGAGGAGCCGGAGGGATGAGAGGAGTACCATCTCCCATTACCATTGCAGACTTGATGGAGAAGCAGGAAGTTCTTGCTAAGACTCAAACGGATATGGCCACAACTCAGAAAGAGGTACTCACTTTTCTTAAGACATTAACTGATCGATTTCCACAAGACCGGCAACAGCCCCTGGAGCCAACAAGGAATGCATTCAACGCACCGGAAAAGGTACTTCAGCGGCGTGGACCTACATGGACCTGATCAAAGAAGCGACATCAGATATGAGCGGTCCTGTCATGGAGACTCCTACACTGGGGACTGATCCTCACAACGATCCTCCTCAAGTTAATAGTTTCACTATGAACCAGAGGTCGGTGGATCGGGAAGCGTTTTCACTAGTGGAAAGTTTATGCGAACTTTCACACCTCCCGAAGAATCAGCGCATAGAGACATTTTGCTGCAATCAACCAGAGGAAGGTCACAACCGTGCCCTACATGTCACCGCACGCATCAAGGATTCAGAGTTCAAGACGGCCCTTATCAACACAGGAGCGTCTTCGAATGTGATTACTCTCAAGACTCTCAGGACATCCAAGGTTCTCCCAGACAAGGTCATACGGAAGCCTACCACAATGACGGACTTCGAGGGAAACCAGACCAGCACATACGGGAGAAGCTCCGCGGAAAGAATCCGACAAGTTCGTTGCGTCCCAATCCCCACGTAGGCGTCAATTCAGGAAGAAGACCGGCTTGCATCATTGAGGCCTAAAGCCCACGATGCATCTTTGCTGACGAAGCATTCTTCTTCATCCTGTGAATCCACGACCCACGTTCACACGAAGAGGGAATGAACTTTTGTGGCGAGTCGTGACCAGAAAGGGAAAACGGTATACCGACACTGTCATTATCAATTAGCAGGGGAGACTGTTACCCAGTCTCTCCACCCAATGGAATGCTACAACAGCAACGAACCACAAGAACAAGTGCTAGATGCTCCACAACAGCTGCAAGATGGCACCACCTCCACAACTGATAAGATTGAAATCGTTGAGGAATCTCCTAGGCCTATCTCCATCAGCTCAACCTTGTGTACGGATAAACGCACGAATCTCGTGGAACTTCTCAAAGAGTACCAGGACATATTCGCTTGGAGATATGAAGAAATGCCGGATTTAGATGAGAATTGGTCACCCATCATCTACATGTCATACCTGGATCCAAGTCGGTTAAACAGTTGTGGTTCAGACACGAGGAAAATGGATAGATCAGGTGCTGCATAGACTTCAGAGACTTGAACAGGTGCTGATCCAAAAACGATCATTCTCTACCTAACATCGACATGTTAGTAGATGCAACCAGCGGACACGGCATGTTCTCCTCCATGGATGGATGTAGCGGCTACAACCAGATAAGGATGTACGAGCATGATGCAAGTAAGATAGATTTTCGAACTCCTCTCGGAAATTTTTATTATACCATACTGCCATTTGGTTTAAAGAATGCCGGTGCAACGTATCAACGCTATATGACGGCAATCTTCCACTGGAGCCGATACCTCAAGGGAGCAGCCTCAAGAGGATAACGATATCCACGCGTCATATCGAGAAAGATCCGGGCGAGTCACTCTATCAGACAGTGGTCGAACAAGATCCGGGCGAGTCACTTTATCATACAGTGGTACATGTCTATCATGCTATGTTGGAGAATCCGCGATTTTGGTCATCCTTTGGGGCTATTGAATGCTCATCTACAACAACATATGCCCTGATAGAAAGAACCAGGCCTGCCGGTAATGAAGAGCCTCATAATGTTTGTAGGGTTATATATCTCACCAACAGGCGATACAACCTTCATCCTTCTGTAAGCAGTTCCCTGAAGCAGCAAGAGGAAAACCACTGAGATACAACATCCTGCGCGACCGTCAACTCCAACTCCAGTACCACATTCACGACTCCCACAATGATGAAACAATATCCAAGATATTCCATATCTGGCTCGACAACCACCACTACGAACAAACCATGTAAACCACGCTTGGGGACTGAGGCTCAGCATGAAGTTCCTTCACCGTCAGTAAAGGAATTCTTCAACATGAGAGAGATGGTCAGTCAAGAAGCATGGAATTCGCAAGGGTAAATCGAACTGAAGAGGGAAATACTTCAACGCTCCCTCTAGCAAAAGCTGCTTCAATGGTCTGTTCAAAAGCCGCCTCAATACTCTCTTCGGGACCCACGTTCGCTTCAGAATACTTCTTCAACACTCTCTCCAGGATCCACCTCAACGTTCGCACCAGAAACCACTTTAACATCCTCTCGAGCCGTTTCAACACTCAAGCTGCATCAATAATCTGCGCTCTGGTCAAGTTATCTTTGATGTACTCATTGATCAACATACGTCTCATCCATCCTTCATAAGAACCCAGTGGAGTATGGCAAATCTTGAAGTCGATAGGAGAAGGCGGATATTCGTTTCTCCGGAGAAAAAATCTCATCACAAGTGTTGAAGAAGAAGATGGATCAGCTTCCATATTTTCTGAACCGGAGAGCAGGACTATCTTGTGAGAAGGATGTCTTCTAATGTTTGGAAAAGACGAGGTGAACAACTCATCAGCAATGTTCGACATATCTTTGAAGCTGTCAACATTTCCCGACTTGGCAACATCATTATCTCCAGAAGACATATCAACAGGAGTTCTTTTCTTCATTCTACAATAAATACAGGAGTCAGTACTTGTATAAAAACACACGATACGTGCGCAAACTGCATTCACGTTGGAATGTACAAGGCTGGGATTGGGTCCAAACACCGGCTCAAGTTTCGGTATTGGTTTCAAGTCCGGTATTGGTTTCAAGTCCGGTATTGCTCAAGTTTCAAGTCCGGTATTGCTCAAGTTTCAAGTCCGGTGTTTATCAAGTCAAAAGTCCGGTATTGATCAAGTCACAAGTCCGGTATTGCTCAAGTTTCAAGTCTGGTATTGATCGAAGTCACAAGGCTGGTATTCGAATAAAACAGGCACATCAAGCCCACGTTCCATCAAGCAGGTGCAGTATCCCCACGAACGAAACAGGCGTAACAGTCCATCGAAGCAGGCAAGACCGACATCATGCTAGGGGAACACTCGCTTGGACGCCTCTTGAACGTGACATGCTCCAAGGACAGGATGACCCGTCTCTCCTGGTAACATCTAACTTTGTCTCATAAGCTTTGTCTTTAACTATCACCATCTCATGCCTACCCCACAATGGTGTAACCATTATGTGCTAGGCAGGGGACTTAATGTTGATGGTGGATTTTCATTTAAGGTTAAAATTGTAAAAAATCAGAAAATTATGCGCTAACATCTTGTAAAAGATAAAGCCATTAATAAGTGTTGAATACTTCATCACTTTACTAATTCACCTAGAATGGAGCATGTGGCAACAATCCCATTCTGTGAATTAAATACACGAAATTCATCCAGGTTGGAGCATGTAGCAACAATCCCATATACCCTGTGAATTTATAGCATTATTAATTAATGCGTGAGCAGCCTTGTATTTCCTGTACTCATTATCAGTGCGGCATGACGACTAAGTGTTGCTCTCAGCAGAGCAACACGAACCTCCAAGCATTATAATGAAAGCATGTACGAAATACCCGTACAGGCTGCAACTCTCGGTGTGTTATACTAGCCCGATTGAGAACTCTCGGTGTGTTATACTAGCCCGATTGAGCATCCAGACTGTCCATATCAGTCTGGATATGATCGCTTTCATCCAACCTCACCAGCATGATTGGATGGCCCAGATCAATTCCATAACCCCCAAGCAGGTATGGAATATTCACTACCGAACCAACGCGGACCCCACATGGTCGGCCTCCCCAAAAGATTGGCATAGCTTGCCAAAACGTCCAAACCAAAGCGGTATGGACGGAAAACCCTAAATTAGGGTTTGCGGCATATTACATGTGTCGCAAAACAGTCTCAACCATCCATCTTCGCAGGTATCGATGGAGGGTGTAGATGTAGATTCAAATGGCCCAGAGCATGTCAACACAATCACCGTGGGCCCGCCTACATACCTGACCAATCGGTCAAGACTAACCATGGTTGGTCATCCCAATTCGTGCGCCCGAACAGAGCATGGTTACACAGCCGTGAAAGCCAAAATTAGGGTTTCGAGCATCACGAGCGTCCATCTTCTCCGGCACGAATGGAGGGTCCCAGATTAGATTAAGCAGGTTCGGTCATACAAGCATGACCACCTTGGGCCCGTCTATCCCCTCACCTGATCGGCCAAGGCATATCATGCCTGGCTATCCCAAAACGCGCGTCCAAACTAGCGTGGTCACACTTCCCAAACTGCAAACTGATCTCGACCACTCAACTTCACCGGACGATTTGAGTGGCTTAGATCACGTTTTCATGGGACAGTCAGGTATAGGCGTGAACACCAGCCTACCACCTACACTCCAGACCGATCGGCCAAGATCGACCAAGAATTGGTTATCTTGGAACGCGCGCCTGAAGATGGCATGATGTGTGGCTCTTGCGGCACTAGTTTTCTGTCACAAATTGATTTCGACCACTCAACTTCACCGGACGAATTGAGTGGCCCAGATCATACTTTCGTGAGGTAATGGGGTATAGGCGCCTACACCGTCATGCCGTCTACACGCATGTACGATCGGCCTGGCCAAAATCGTATCCCTAGATTGGATTCGACCAGGCTGAAGAGGGATGCTTGCGCACCTCCTCTAAAACCCTAATTTCATCAACGATCGCAGATGAGTGTCTCAAAGATCATCTCGTCCGTCCAACTTCACCGGCTTGGTTATACAACCCTGGTCAGGAGTTAATTGGTCAGTAAGGCGTCTTGGTGATCACCACCCGTCACTTTACCACACCATGATGCAAGCACTGCATAAAATACACACGATACTTCACAAGTATCGACCTCCTGAATAACGGCAGTTATTCAATTTAGCATTACATGCTACTTTCTGTGGGTTCCACGATCCACACACTCGAGACATCAATCATGTCACAAACTGGGGGATACATACTGGGTATTGGTCTGGCGGTTTACAACGTGCAGCGCGCAATGCGCCATCACAAGAACGTGTCAGGAAGTCATGGACGGTTAGTGATGATGGAAGAAGTGGGCAAGACTGGTCGTGTGACACTAACACACGACTTCACTACTCCATCACTCCACTTTCTCCACTTCCCAAGAGATACGAAGGTTAGGCTAAAAGACTTGTATAAATAGGTTCTCCTCCCTATTTTCCAAACAGACAAGGAAAAACAAGACAAGTCCAGACAACAGAGGCAAGTGTTGATACAATCGTATTCAAACACCGGAACTGATAGCTTACACCATGCAAGCCAGTTCAGCTTTCTGATACAAGTCATTCATAGCCAACACCTTCACATTCTCAACACCTTCTTCGCTTCCCTCCCTAAGATCAACCCCATCTCCTTCACTTTGTGACCGAAACAAGTCTGGAATGGCCATTTCTTGGTTTAGGCCGGACTTGCACAGATTGATCTCTCGAATCTACAAGCACTCACCGCGCAATGCATTTGTTTAAGGTTTAGACTCATTTCTCATCCACACATCCCAAATTACCAAAACCAGCAGAAATAGTTTTCACCCATAAACACTAATGTAAAACCATTACTAACTTGACATGTTTTTCAACGTCTAATGGAATCATTATAGTCCACAAACCCTCGAGAAGGAACTACCCTGTATTTAAATTTCATTTCCCTTTCAATACATTTGCATAAAATTTTACGGCCTTGACAAATCAGGGATTGGATTAGAAGATATTTTTTTCCTGAATAGTTTGAGGCCTACCTCATCTATTTAAGGTCTACCAATTTCTTCACCCACCTAGATGAAAGGGATTAGGGGTGTCTAAAAAGGGTTAAAGTACCAAGTTACCTTCAGTATTAAAACTTAAAAACTTAAACCAAATCGATTAAATTCCACTCTCTTAAGTACTTTTATATCAACGCACTCCTCTTACTTAAGTTTTTGATGACATCATACATTCAAAATTGAAATTTTTCTGAAATTTAGGTTTTCTGAGTTTATCCACAATCAGTTGCTATGAATGCCCATATTAGCCGTTTTAGAACAATCTACTGGTGTTCAAATACATGTCGACCAATTGTTCTTGGTGTTCTTCGTGGTTGAAGAACATCAACCCAGAATTGGCCAATGTGGACACTCATAAAGACAGATTCTGGTTAGCCTTTTTTTTCTTCAGTTAATACATGATCATAGAATGAGTATGAAATCATACTTATTCTAAAGCCGAGTGATGTGTACTCGATATCAAATCGAGTATAAAATCTATACTCAAAATGGAAAATAATTTTATACCTGAATTGAAAATGAGTATGAGTATGATTTTTGAAACCCTGGTATGATTTTATACTCAACCTCAAAATGAGTATGATTTCTCAAATAGAATATGATTATCTGAAAATGAGTATGAGATCGTACGCATTCTTAGCTCGAGTATGGATGAATTATGTTTGATATTGTTCAACATCAGCAGATAATCGGTCGATGTGAAAGTTCATATCGACCGATCCCGGGTAAAAGAAAATTTTAATTTTTGTTTGTTTGTTTTGTTTTTGAAGCTACAATCGGTCTATGTATTAATTAGTATAGGTCTATGTATTAATTTGTATCGATCGATTCTGGATTTTCTTCATAAATGATGAACATCAACCAGAGTCGGGCTACGAGAGCATCGATTCTTGGTTGATGTTTTTACAAAAAAAAAGATCAAAAAGATTTTATGTTTGATGATCATTAACATCAGTTAATTTTTAAATATTTATTGATCAATCAAATTAACAATATTTAAAAAAAAAAACACACACACTAATTATCATTAACTAAAATAGTTGGATAAGGGTTTTTTTATTTTATTTGAAAATGTTCCTTTTTATCTTCTAGTGGTAGTCTCAAATGATTTAGATAGACCTCAAACTGGCCGTTTTTTTTTTCCTCTTTCAACTTTACAAAGTCTCCACTTGACCAAAGTGAAAAAGATATTATGCGGTGAGAAAAAAAAAACTCCTTAGAAATGGCTCTAAAGAGTCCGGAAATGCAATCTCATCGCAGTCGAGATGAAGACATGACTAATACTATAGTAATGCAGTGATCCTATCCCATATGCATAGAGGTGTAAATTGGGTCGGGCCAGCACGTTTATGACACAACACAACACGTTTAAACTTGAGCACAACATGGCACAACACGTGACCTGGCACAGTGATCGCTGTCGTATGCGTCAAAAATAATTTCACTTTCCTAAAGTATATGATAAGAAAGAGTTCGTTTCCACAGAGAGGCAATTGTAGTTATTATGTATTTAATTTCTTAAAGTAACCAATTGGGGGGATTTCTGATTTTTAAGTAAGCAATAAAAGTAAGTCAAAAACAAAATAAATTTTAGAAAGTAATCAATGAGAGAAAGATATTGGTAAAGGAATTCATCTTCAATCTTAGACATGTGCTCGCATATATGATTAGAATTACAATTGAATCCCTTTATTATCAAAAGCCTAGAGTATCAAGAGAGCAAGATAATCTATTAATTTCGCAAGTTCATCAACACACACATTAGAGCTGCGTATGCGAATTCTACCTAAAGAATAACCTAACGCCTTGCGCTAATTAAGTTCAATTCCCAGGAGCATTAAGTTTCAGAAATAGGCTAACCAATGAATTGTCATACATTGTGCATAACAATTCGGACAATGGTCAAACTCTACATATGATTACGAGAGTGTATCACTACAAACCGTACACATATCATGCTACTTGTATTCAGGGTTATCGCTCGATGAAAAACCCTAAAATAGCTATGGACAAGGATGCAAGTTCAATTAATTGGCCACTTAACTAACCAAACATCTTAGTCCTATCACAATACATCAATCATGTGATCATAAAAACAGTAGAAGTATGAACGATAATCAAGAGAGAAAACTAATGCATAACTCAAACACAAGTTTTCGAAATCCGATTACATCCTTAACCAATAATATTAGATTAGCTACTCATAGCTATGGAGTTCATCCCAAAAATATTAATTGAATAAAGAGGATGAAACAAAAGCAAACCCTAGTAGCGTAAACAAAAGCGGCTCTCCCCAAGTTCCAAGAATAATACGTGATTTCCAAGTTGTAAAAGTCTTTCCTTTATAATCCTTTGCTTTCCAAAACTAGGTCAAGTCTTCAAAGAGTCCAATAGAGAAGTCCACCAAGCCATGTGTGAGAAATCCCATGTGAAAATTTGTCCCAAAAGTGGTCGCCGGAAAACTGGGTTTACCGCTGGAAGTTGGCCGGGAGTTAGTCGGAAAGCAGCTCAGGTGACCAGCAAAGTCCACCCGGTCACCGGTCAAACGTGAAGTCAACTCAGTTCAACTGAGTTAACTCGGGTCAAGCACCGAGTCATACAGAATAAGCTATTTAACTCGGTTGATTGGACTGAGTGGTGTTGCACAGGCCAAGGCTTTGTTGCACAATCATTGTGCTTCAGCATTGTATATCTAGCCTCCATGGCTGCTTCCTGCAAATCAAGCCATCTTTCCCATTTCAGTTCCTTGCAGAACACCTGCTCAAACCATCACACACACATCATTAACACCAGGCCAATTGAATTAGCCTGTAAGTCCAACTCAAACTCCAACTGCAATGTCATCTCATTCTCATTCTCATCTCAGTGTCTCCAGCGAACCATCTCAGCTCAAGAACAACAACACCATCTGATATAACTCAGCCAACCCATTGTTTCTCTGCAACTCAACAGCAACATCAAGCTAGCCATTGCATTAACACTAACTCATTGCAGCTCAGCCCACTTTCCTTGTTGAACAGCGAACACCAGGACCTCCACTGCAGCACTATTTATTCCACCTGCAGCATCACATTACTTGTAGCTCAAACCACTACGCCAACTTCAATCATCCATAACTACACAGATCCACAACTCTTCTGCTACAAACAACTACATTACCTCCACCAATTCATTACCAACCATCTCAGTACCTTGCTTTCTCTCTGTATACCACCTGAAGCCTAATACATTATTTAATAATCCCCGCGTTCTTCACACCTTCTGCAGCTTTACAGTCCATTGCGGCAGCATCACCATTATTGGCATCATAACCTGACCATCTGAGCATCTATTATTTCACATGAGCAATGACAACAGCTCCATTTCTCAAGAACCCATCACCTGCTCAAATTCATTGCAGTTCCAATTCAGCTTCAGTTCCACTTGCACAAGTCAGCTTGCATGTGTAAAACAAAACTCAAACCAACACAGTCAATACTTCAATAGCATCAACATCTCCTTGCCAACCCATCTCTGATCTTCTTGAGAACCTGGCTATCACCACTGCAGATTCAACAACATCATCACTAGAACAACCAATCACAGACTGCAACACAAGAGTCGCCTCTAGCACTCAGCTCAAAACATCACCATCTGAACCTAGGGATTCATCTAAAGAACATCACAACCTAACTCCAACTCACTTGCACACTGCCAATCTGAAAGCAACGGCAACAACATCTTCCCGTTCTCCTTCTCGGACAAATTCATGCCTAATTTACGGAACCTTTGCATACTTGAATTGCACCAATATCTCGGCCATTTATCTCCAACTGTATCATCGCAGCAGCATCGTCTTCCTCTCTGGTTCGAGTATTCTTGAAACTCCAGCATATGTACATCATCTCGAACCCAGTAGAAGCCCCGACCAACATCAACTCTGCAAGCTCCATCACTTCCTTGTACCAAAAAACTCCAATTCAGTTCGAACCATTCAATCCGTTGGATGTAGCTTCACCAGCACTACAAGTGCAACAGCTACAGCAACACCATTGCCATTTCAGTTTAGCTGCAATACAGACTTGTTCTTCTACCCTGTCTACACAGCTCTACCATTAGCTGCAGCTTCACAAATTCAGTAAACCCATTTTGGCAGAAACCCATCATCACTTACTGACTCAAACTCTAATTTCTCCTCAGTTCAGATTCGAATCCTTCCACCAACATCACCAGAATTGAACCCATATGTTCAATCGACAACAACGGAGACAACTCCATTTCAATCTCCATCGATTCTTCAGTTCAGCAACAGATGAACACCATCACCATTTCAATCTTCCGTTTCTTCAAAACCTTTTTGCTGTCAATCATCGAATTACTTCAAACCCTCTCTTTTAATCCTTCAAAATCGAATTACTCCATTGAATTTCACAGTTTCACCAAAATCCTCATAAGAACCCTCATCTCTCATCAGACTCCTCTTCTTTCTGAAATTAACAGCACAATCCCATCTAAGTAGCAGCAACGAATATTTATCTTCTTCTTCTGAGTAAACCTCAACATCTCTGCTCTGATTTCTCATTAATTTCCTCTCTTCACTTTCGACCTGAGCATTAACAACGCCTCTGTTTCTCTTCTTGAATTCAGGTAGTGTATAATAAGAGAGAATAGTTTTTCTCCAATTTTTAGGGTTGTTGTAGAAATGTAAATGGCTAACCCCACTCAGGTGAAGTAGATGGGGGGTACACAGTGATTGTAATCACCCACTCTTCAGATAATGGCCACCAAAATGACACCCCTTCTCTAATGCTCGCAAGACCGCAGATAGCGTTCGCCTGTGAAATGAACTTTCTGTCTCTTTTTGCTCCAATTGTCTCCTTTGCACCTAATAAACTCAAAAGCAAACATAAGATACATAATTTACAAGAAAAATCACAAAGAAAGCATAAACAATAGATAAATATCAAGGTGTTTACAACACCTATCAAATTCCCCCACATTCAGACTTTGCTAGTCCTCGAGCAAATCAAACAAAACTTATTCTAAAGCATACATACAACTCCGTGTCGCCGAGGCTACGGTCACACTTAGCATGTATAACAAGCCTTTGAACCCCTAGGTGTCCCTAGTGGACGAGTTATAGTCTCGTGAGGGTTTACAAGAGATATACCCACAAAACCTATATTTCCAACTTAATAGTTCTCCGAAATGATAGCATCCAACGCGCTAAGAAGACATAGAGATTCTGCCCACTAGTCATAAGAAGTTAGAAACATATATGAACACAATCTCATCCTTAAAAGTTGAGAGAGAAATAACCATCCCTTCTCGAAAGAAATTCGGGTTCGGAATGATCAAAAGTCTCCACTCTGCCTCACAAGAAAGGGTTTTATGAAGTTGCTCTCAATAATAAATAACTTTTTTATGGGTCACACATGTGTCCAGGTAGGAATGAAGAGATAATCCTGCGACACGTTGAATGGTAGGAAGGCAAACCCTCCGAATTGTTTTGAAAACCCACATCTTTTATTCATTTTGAAAACCCTTTTTCTGACGATCTCTAAGAAAGGAAATCAACCACTTAACGAAGGTGGGAATGTGCTTACTTACCTCGTTATCCGTTCAATGTGCAGTTAGCACCACTCTCACATCACACATAGAAACGTCTTCGGTCTTCAATCGGTGTCTTCATCTTCGTCTTCGGTCTTCAACTTGTGATGATAACTCTTGAACTTCGTAGAATCTTGACAATGTGATTCTTTCCTCTAATTCCTTGTTGCTTGAAACTTCATTGTAGATATTCCTTCTTCCATTGGCTTTATTGAAAGAATACAAAACTAAAAACGAACTATACAAACCCAAAATATGATACAATGAATTTTTCTTGTCTTTTTTTTTTCTTTTTTTTTTTTTTTTTTTTTTTTTTTTTTTTTTTTTTCATCATTTTTTTTGAGACAAGAGAAAATAAAATAAAAATGTAAGTACAAAGGCCATGGTGTAAGTACTTTACCGCTTGATTCTTCACAACTTGTATGTCTTGATATCATAAACTTCTCGAACTCTCATCCTTGATAATCTTCGCTCTTGTACATAAAGTCTTCAACTTGTAAAAATTCTGCTCCTTGTCTTGTTGCTTTACTTGAATCTGAAATCTGCTCATTTATGTATTGTTGCTTGTAAACCTTGAACGTCTTCAACTTTCCTTCGAATTTGTGATGCTCCTCTTGTTGATGATGATTGTGTTTCTATGGACCTGTTGGTGTAGAGAGAGATAAAGTAGATGGTGCTAACTGCGAACAAGATTACAAGTGGTATGTAAGTTAGCAATTCGATGTCACCATCATGATTGATAAAATAGCACTCAAGAGATCAAAGTAGTGCTTCTAGTGGTGGGAGGTTGGGTAGCTCACCATTCTACCCGGAGTTTACGTACGGTGACACACACTCTAAAAGCACATAATTTTGAAGGTCGGTGCCTCACATTATGTAACATGGGTAGTCTCCACCACTACTCTAATACCGAATTCAGTGTGCACCTTATTTTCCACTGACATGGTTAAATCCAACTTTAACTCTCATACAAGTAAGAAACCCGATCATGTTCTCTGTCATCTCTAAGTTCAGTCACTCTTATGAGAATCTCGATGTAATCTTAGCGACATGTATACTATGTGACTCTAAACTAACTACAAGTTGGAGTTTTTCATGCACTAATTCACACAAAAGTTGAAAATTTCATGAAAAAATTACAATGCAAATGCTTAACCACTCCCCCACACTTAAACTTTACATTGTCCTCAATGTAAATTGAATCGTCCAAAGAAAGTCAAGGTGGGAAATCTTAACTGAAAAGTGACAAAAAATCAGAAAAAGTAAAAACATGACATGGCAAGAAAAGAAAATAAAAGATAAGAGATACAAAACCTATGGGTTTCCTCCCATTTAGCGCTTGGTTTAAAGTCGTCAGCCGGACTATCTCCTTGTTTTCTATGACTCCTCTAGAGGGAGTACTTCCACAAGATTAACTCCTTCCACGACATCCGAAGAGAAGTTCTCATAATATGGTTTCAACTGGTGCCCATTTACTTTAAGCTCATTGCTTGTAGCTAAACTACGAATTTCAACTGCACCTTGAGAAAACACATTAGTCACAATAAAAGGTCCAATCCAACGTGACCTTAATTTACCCGGAAATAATTGTAAACGGGAATTAAACAAAAGCACTTTCTGCCCAATGCAAAATTGTTTCTTTGTAATCATACTATCATGAAATGCCTTCGTCTTTTCCTTATAAATTCGTGAGCTTTCTAATGCATCATTGTGAATCTCTTCTAACTCTTGAAGTTGTAACTTCCTTTGCCTTCCAGCACCATCCAACTCCATATTGCATTGCTTAATAGCCCAAAACGTCTTATGCTCAATTTCAATGGGTAAGTGACAAGGTTTACCGTAAACAAGCCTAAAGGGAGACATCCCAATAGGTGTTTTATATGCGGTTCTATAAGCCCACAAAGCATCATTGAGTCGCAAACTCCAATATTTCCTTGTTGGATTCACTGTCTTCTCTATAATGGATTTCACCTCTCGGTTGGAAACCTCGGCTTGTCCATTTGTTTGTGGATGGTAAGGTGTTGCAATCCTATGCGACACATTGTACTTCCTTAACAAGTTTTGCAAAAACCTATTTTTGAAGTGTGAACCTCCATCGCTAATTATAGCCCTTGGAATGCCAAACCTTGCAAATATATTAGCTTGCACAAAATCTGAACCAACTTTAGAATCATTAGTTGGGGTGGCCTTAGATTCCACCCATTTCGAGACATAATCAACAGCAAGCAAGATATAATAATTCCTACTAGAATTGACAAAAGGGCCCATAAAATCAATTCCCCATACATCAAAAACCTCAACAAATTGAATAATAGTTTGTGGCATTTGATTTCGAGCACCTAGATTGCATGTTCTTTGGCACCTATCACATGTGGTACAAAATGCATGTGCATCCTTAAACAAAGTTGGCCAATAGAAACCATATTCCAGTACCTTAAGAGCGGTTCTCTTGCTCCCAAAGTGTCCTCCACAAGCATATGAGTGGAAAAAAGACAAGATAGAATTAAATTCAAATTCGGGAACACACCTTCGTATTACTTGGTCACTACAATGTTTCCATAAGTATGGATCATCCCATATGTATTGGTTTCCTACCTTCTTAAGTTTGTCCCTCTCAGCACGAGACAAGTTCTTTGGGATTTGTTTAGAAACTAAGTAATTAACAATATCAGCGTACCATGGTTCTCCAAAGGCAATTGAGAATAGTTGCTCATCCGGGAAACTTTCACACAATAGGATAGTCTCCTTGTCCACAGCAAGACGGCTCAAGTGGTCCGTAACGGTGTTCTCAATTCCTTTCTTGTCTTTGATCTCTATATCAAATTCTTGCAAGAGTAAAATCCATCGTATGAGCCTCGGTTTCGCCTCTTTCTTTGTAAGCAAGTACCTAAGTGTTGCATGATCAGAAAAGACAATAACTTTTGTACCAATTAGATAAGAGAGAAACTTTTCCAAAGCAAAAACAATGGCTAACAACTCTTTTTCAGTGGTTGTATAGTTTTGTTGGGCTTCATTGAGTGTCCTAGAAGCATAATAAATGGCATGAGATATCTTCCCCACACGCTGCCTAAGCACCGCACCAAACGCATAATCACTTACATCACACATGAGCTCAAAAGGCTTGCTCCAATCCGGTGGTTTAATGATAGGGGCTGATATCAAAAGTTCTTTCAAACGGTTGAATGCCGCCACACACTTTTCATCAAAGTTAAAAACCACATCTTTTTGCAATAAGTTACAAAGTGGTGATGCTATCTTAGAAAAGTCCTTGATGAGTCTACGATAAAAACCTGCATGACCAAGAAAAGAATGTATCTCCCTCACCGTAGTGGGAGGGGTTAAAGCACGAATAAGGTCTATCTTAGATTTATTGACTTCCAAGCCTTTAGAAGATATTATATGGCCTAACACTATGCCATGAGTTACCATGAAATGGCACTTCTCCCAATTCAACACAAGGTTTGTTTCAACACATCGTTCAAGGATTAGTGATAAATTGTTCAAGCAAAGGTCAAATGAATCACCAAAGACACTAAAATCGTCTATGAACACTTCGATTATGTTTTCAACATATTCTGAGAAGATACTTACCATACACCTTTGAAAGGTAGCTGGAGTATTGCATAAGACAAAAGGCATCCTTCTATAATCAAAAGTACCGAACGGACAAGTGAAAGTGGTTTTCTCTTGATCCTCCGGCGCTATCACAATCTGATTGTAACCTGAATAGCCATCAAGGAAACAATAGTAAGAGTGTCCAGCTAAACTTTCAAGCATTTGATCAATAAATGGTAAAGGAAAGTGATCTTTTCTAGTAGTGGCATTCAATTTTCTATAATCAATACAAACCCTTCAACCGGTTTGCACACGAGTTGGGACAAGTTCGTTCTTATCATTTTCCATCACCGTCACACCTGATTTCTTTGGTACCACTTGTACCGGGCTTACCCACTTGCTATCGGATATGGGGTATATAACACCCACATCCAAAAGCTTGAGTATCTCCTTTTTCACAACTTCCATCATGGGAGGATTCAAACGACGTTGCTCTTTCCTTATAGGCTTTGCATCATCTTCCAAACGGATCTTGTGCATACAAACGACAGGGCTTATACCCTTGATGTCGGTGATTGTCCATCTTATGGCCGTCTTGTACGTCCTAGCACCCTTAGAAGTTTTTGCTCATGTAATTCACTAATCTCATTAGAAACAATCACGGGCAAGTCTTCCTTGTCACCCAAGTACAAGTACTTTAAGTGACTTGGAAGAGGTTTCAAGTCTAACTTTGGAGATTTAACAATAGAAGGCACAAGTTTTTCATCACTGCGAGGTAAAGAAGCATATGAAATATTTTTAAGTGCAGATTTTTCCGGTAATGAGTCAAGAGAACCAATGGTTTCTTTAATCTCATCAGCATACTCATAACCATCGTCAATAGGTGTAGTGAGCACGGTTTCCAAAGTATCAACACCATTCAACTCAAACATTTGTTGCGCCAATATGTCCATCACATCAATGGAGAAACAAGAGTGGACATCACTAGGATATCTCATCGTCTCAAAAATGTTGAAACGTATTATTTCTCCATCAAACTCCATAGTCAGCGTTCCCTTGTCAACATCAATAATGGTTTTCGCCGTTTTCATGAAGGGACGCCCAAGTAGAAATGGAAGAGACGAGTCCGTTGAACCTTCATCCATCTCTAATACGCAAAAGTCAGCTGGAAATACTAGTTGGTTAACCTGCACAAGAACATCATCCTCAACAATACCCATTGGGTAGACATTAGAGCGATCGGCTAATTGCAACACAATTCCAGCCTTTTTAAGAGGACCAAGATCGAGTGAGTTATACATAGATGCAGGCATAACTTTAACGGATGCACCTAAGTCCAACATAGCTTTGTTAAATGTGGTGTTACCAATTGTGAGTGGAATGTCAAAGCTACCGGGATCCTTACATTTCAGTAGGAGTTTGTGTTGTAAGATTGCCGAAGCATTCTCCCCCACACTTAACACTTCATTACCTTTGAGTCTTTGCTTATTGGTACACAAGTCCTTCAACACCTTTGCATACTTTGGAACTTGCTTGATAGCATCTATGAGTGGTATGTTCACATGGATCTTCTTAAGAATGTCTAAAATCTCCTTTTCTAGTTCCGCCTTCTTGGAATTTGCAAATCTGCGAGGGAAAGGTAAAGGAGGAACATAAGTAGAATCCGGAGTTTTAGAGTTAGAAATAGGTAACTCGGAAGTTTGGGGAGAATCCTCATTCTTCTCCTCCAAAACAGGTTCCTTTGGAGCTTCCTCTTTGCCCGAATCAGTAACGTTCGGGTTGCACAAGTTGTGTACCACTTCTCAACGTAATAGCATTGACGTCCCCTTTTGGGTTGATAGGTTGAGAAGGGAGTTTCCCACCATTTTGTGCCTTCAATTGATTCAACTCAATAGCCATAGAACCAACTTGAGTTTGCAAATCCTTAACCGCACTCTATGTTCTTTGCATAAAAGATTTCAGCAACTCTTCCATATTGGGCCCCATATTTTGAGGTTGTTGTTGTTGTTGTTGATGAAATTGTTGTCTCGGATGGAATTGTTGTTGTTGAGGTTAAAATCCACTTGGATAGTTGAAGGTAGGTTGTTGAACCGCTCCTTGCTTGTTGGCATAGCTAAAATTGGGGTGATCTCTCCATCCCGGATTGTAAGTGTTAGAGTAGGGATCATACCGTCTTTGTTGATTTGGAAAGACCGCATTAGCTTGCTCGTCTTCATAAGCTTGAGAGGAACTTAGTATCACCGCGGCTGCAACTTGTTGCATCATTGCGGTCATGTTACCCATTTGTTGACGAAGTTCCTCGACCTCGCTCACTTCATTAACTTTCCTAAGAAGCACATCCGAACCACGACTCAAGAACTGTTGGGAGTTTGCTGCCATGTTTTCAATCAACTCTATAGCTTGTGCCACCGTCTTGCTCACTAGTGCACCACCACCCGCAGCGTCAAGAAGATTCCTATCACTTGATTGGAGTCCTTCATAGAAGTATTGGATGATCATAGCGTCACTGAATTGGTGGTGAGGGCAGCTTGCCACCAATCTCTTGTATCGTTCCCAACATTCATATAAGGATTCTTCCACATTTTGCTTCATCCCACAAATCTCCTTTCGAATTTGAGTAGCCTTTGATGCAGGAAAATATCTCTCTAAAAAGAGTTTCTTCAGCCCATTCCATGTCGCGACACTTACGGAAGGCAAATAATACAACCAATCCTTAGCACTATCCATCAAAGAGGAATGAAAAACTTTCAACATTGCACCATCCGCCTCAATATCCGCTGGAAGCATGGCCATGACAATGGTGTGGAAGTCCATTAGATGCTTGTTTGGGTCTTCATTCACCATGCCATGGAACTTTGGTAATTCTCTAAGCAACCCCGGCTTGATCTCAAAAGTAGAGTTTGTTTGAATACACTCTTATTGTGTATCAATCCTATGAGAAGCCAAGTCCTTGAGTGAACGATTTGCATCACCCATTGCTTCTTCTTTTTCTTTTTCTTCTTCTTCTTCTTCTTCTTCTTCAAAAGGTGGTTCTTGTTCACCCGGAACCTCTTGTTCTAAAACTTCTTCTTCTTGCTGGAAATTCTCTTCTTCTACTTCCAACTCTTGTTATTTCGTTGTGTCTTGACTTGGTTAGAGTATTGTGCCTCTTCGAGTAGATATCCCGCATCTTGGATAATTCCAATCTTTAGAAGCCAGGGATTAGGTACCTGAAAACAATTCTCGCAAACAAGTGAGAAACAAGACAAGAAAACAAAAAGCAAAGATAAAAGCAGAAATTATAAAAAGAAACTAAAAACTTAATAACTAGCCGTATGCCTCCCCGGCAACGGCGCCAAAATTTGATCGTTGTCGTATGCGTCAAAAATAATTTCACTTTCCTAAATTATATTATAAGAAAGAGTTCGTTTCCACAGAGAGGCAATTGTAGTTATTATGTATTCAATTTCTTAAAGTAACCAATTGGGGGGATTTCTGATTTTTAAGTAAGCAATAAAAGTAAGTCAAAAACAAAATAAATTTTAGAAAGTAATCAATGAGAGAAAGATATTGGTCAAGGAATTCATCTTCAATCTTAGACATGTGCTCGCATATATGATTAGAATTACAATTTAATCTCTTTATCATCAAAAGCTTAGAGTATCAAGAGAGCAAAATAATCTATTAATTTCCCAAGTTCATCAACACACACATTAGAGCTGCGTATGTGAATTCTACCTAAAGAATAACCTAAAGCCTAGAGCTAATTAAGTTCAATTCCTAAGAGCATTAAGTTTCAGAAATAGGCTAACCAATGCAATTGTCATACATTGCGCATAACAATTCGGACAATGGTCAAACTCTACATATGATTACGAGAGTGTATCACTACAAACCGTAAACATATCATGCTACTTGTATTCAGGGTTATCGCTCGATGAAAAACCCTAAAATAGCTATGGACAAGGATGCAAGTTCAATTAATTGGCCACTTAACTAACCAAACATCTTAGTCCTATCATAATACATCAATTGTAGTTGCAGGAAATCCCACACTACACCCCTCACTCAAATTTGTTTAATTAATCCATTTGAAGATGAGTAACAATATATTTTATTAATTGTTTTCTTGAAAGGTTTACAAAGAAATGTAGAACAGAGCTAAAGAAATTACAATCACTCTTAATTTTCTCTCTCCTAATGACTTGCTTAACAATTCAAAAAGAATCCTCCTTACAACAGACTTACTCGACCCTTTATATAGGGTATTGCATAGTGGATGACAGCTAAGCTGTCCTTTATTTTCGGGAATCCTTCGCGAAGCATCGCAAGTATGTAAGTGTTAGACTTCGCGACACTCCTAAATCTCGCCAAGTCTTCATACTTTTCTTATGTTCTGGCTGTCGTCATCTGGTGCGTCATTTAAATTATTTCCTTGCGACACCTTCGCAATGTAGTTGTTTATTACTCTCGCGAAGTATTGCTGTCGCGATATTCTGGTCCTACATCTTGCCTCTTCTCATGTATTCTCTCGAAGTAGAGAATGTCATGAGAACTAATGTTTCGATATGTCGCCACCGTTTAATTTCTGTTCGTTTTTCTTTTACCGACAAGATTCCGTGAATTTAGGAATGACTGTTTACACGTATCTAAGATTTTATTTTTTACCGGTTACCCTTTCTTGTCTATTTAAAGAGGTTATTCTCTTCCTTCTTCTTTATTGTCTGCAATTTTTCTCTCGCCGTTTTCCTTCATTGTCTTCCCGCTTTAATTCTTCTCGCTCTTGTTTCTATGGCATCAAGGTCTCGTTGATTTCACCAATTTTGATTACTTCATGATTGATCTCTTTTATTGTAGTCTTTTATTTTAATATTGCTCTTTTTTTAATGTTTCTCCCACCATTTTTATTTCAGCCAAGACAAACCCAGCTCCAAATTCACCGTTAAGAACCCTAATATTTCTTCAGGTTCAAAATTGAAATCCTTTGCTTCTAAAAGGCATCCTGCGAGTGGCAAGGTATTTAAGAAACATTTACTCTTTTAATAACAATATTGTTGCCTCTGTTTCTTATTTAACTTGTAATTCGCAGGATGGCAAAAATGAAGGTAGATCTCCCAAGAGGCATCGCCACTCTAAGCCTGTCGCACCTTCTGTTTCCTTTCCTGGGTTCAAACTTATTTCTTCTCCTGTTGTGCCTTCACAAAGCGATTCATCTCTTCCAGCGATTGCCTCGCAAGAGAAACCAACCCCTTGTCTTCAAGATAATCCATCCTCTCCTGCGATATCCTTGCAGGATAAATCAATTCCTGAGTTTTCTGTGAATGAAATTCTTCAAAATGTACCCCTCTCCACTCTTTCTCTTAATACTTCTCTTTCTCCTTCACCTGTTTACCAGACTTCTTCAACTGGCATTCTTATGATCAAGAATGATTCAGCTTTTCCTTCCTCCTCTTCTGAGTCTACCCCTCTTACCAAAGAAAACTTAGAAGGGATAGATGTAGCTTTTAAAGTTTTATCAGACACCATGAACGATGTCAAGAAAACCTCCACTGATCCTATCAAGTCTTGTGTTTTTGAATCCTTGAATAAATACTTTGGCTCTGACACAGTGTCGCAAACATCTTTGGAGCAAGAAGTTAAGATCTTAAAGAACAATCTTCTCAACATTTCATTGGATTGCGACAATCTTCGCAAGAAGAATGAAGATTTAAAAGGTACATTTTGCCTCTACTTTTTTTTTTTTTTTTTTTTTTTTGAAGACTCAAGTCCTTGTTCACCCTTCAAGCTTTAAACCAGAAACGAAAAATGGAGATATATCAGTTGGAATCTACTGTTGAAGAAGTTCGAGCTGATAAAGATTCTTGGGTGGAGCAATATAACCAATTAGATAATCTTCATACATATGTTGTTGACCAAATAGATAATCTTTCTAAGGAAAATGATGATTTAGCTCAGAAACACGACTTGTTAAGTAATGACTTATCTCGCCTCTCGTATTCTTTGACTAAAGATAATTTAGAGTTGGAAACTTTATCAGATGAGAATGTAATTCTTTCTCAAGAGAAGCGAACTTTATTAAACAAGGTGTCAGTTTACTCGCAGCAGTATGATATTTGTCAAAAATTGTGTAAAGAGCAAGAACAATCTCTTCGCTCGCTGAGAAATAATCTTGAAGAAGTTACTATCGAGAAAGATAAACTTATTCAGGGTAGAATAACTTTAAGTGTAAAAGCATACCAACTCAAGGATCAATGTTCCCAATTGGAGAAATCCAATTCTTCCCTCGCGAAAGAAAATGCCACACTTATCTCTAACGAGAAAAATCTGCGAGCTCGTTTGAAAGGATTAGTTGGAGATAACTTTGATATCGCCATGGACCAACTGGAAAATAGTTGTTCGACGTTAACCCAGCACCTTATCTCGCAAAAGGAAGGTAGTCATAACAGTTGGCTGCCTCATCTATTCTTCATTTATCGGTGCTTCATAATTTTTGTTTGTTATAATATTTTTTGCTTTTATTCTTTGTTTCGCAGAGTCTGAGAAAAATCTTCATTCTTCCCTTACTGCTTTGAAATCTGACCACTCAAAAATTCGCAAGGAGAATAAAATGCTTACTACTTCCCTTATGCATTCTCGCGACAGAGCAGAAAGAAGATTCAACTATATGTGCGGTTACAAAGATATAGAGAGTAAAAACCAGCAGAAAGCGCTCCTTCGTCAACTTCATCTTAAAGCTGAAGTTCTTGTGAATAGTGTTTTGCTATCTAAATCTCTTGATCCCGTATCTGTTGCACCTCTGGAAGTGAGTGATGATGAAGTTCCCAATTCCCCTGACAGTGATTATGATTATCAAAGCTGCGAAGAAGTCGCTATTGATGAAATTTTCAGTAAGGATCCGAATGAAGGAACTTCTGATGAAAATCGTCCAACAGGCGAAAAAGAGGCTGATAAAATTATTGAAGAACCAGTAAGATCTCCTGTTGTCGAGAGAGTTGATGTGGAAAATTGAATTCTCTCTGTAATTTTTCATTTTTATTTAAACTCCTTTAATTGGATGACATTTTGCATAGGATGCTTTTGAATTTCTGTTGAAGTACTTCTTTTGATTTGGAGGACAAATTCCCTTTATTTTTGTTGAAATGTATTATTGCGATAAGATCGCAGGATTTCTTCACAATGAAGAAACCTATTGATCTTGTCTTATCATTAATTGTATGGTCTTATTTTGCCTTCCTAGTTAAAGGTCTTACTTTGCCATCCCTCATCGCGACAAGATCGCAGGACGTCTTTACATTTTCATGTAATGACCCATTGACCTTGCCTTATCATTGCACAAGTATTTTTGCCTCTGCAGGATATTGTACTTGCGACAATATAACAGGTTTAAATATTCTTGCGAACATAAAATCCCATGACATTGTCGGCTTTGCGACGAAATCGCAGGACGTTTTTTCATTTTCATGTAAAAACCCATTGATCTCGCCTCACCTTCATGTTAGTATTTTTGCCTCTTCAGGATCATTGCACAAATATGACAAGTCTAAATTTCCTTGCGAAAATAAAGTCTTATGACATTTGCGTCTTTTGACACTTATCAGCTCCCTAATGGAGGGTGCCGCCCTTATTTTCTCCCTGGTTGCCCCTTCAAGGAGGCGTACATCGGCCATACAAGACTAACTCCTCCCATCCGGTCTTAACAACAACCAGTTGTTTTCGCAGCCACTTATCCCTTATACCTATATGGTTTATGGTTACGAGACTGCACCCTAAGTGGAGTTTTCTTCGGCCGAAAAGATATACCAAGACTTGCCAAGAATGGCCGAGATACTTCAAATGCCCAGGCACTCTTGGCTCAACCGTGTACCTCGGCGCCTTGAGCATACACTGACTCCTTGGAAGAGACCCTCGGGCGTCCAACCAGGGTATAACCTTATATAATTAGTTGGAAATCCAAGGTATCTCTCCCGAGATAGGCTTTCATGGGCCCCAAATTTCCATGACCCAGGCTTCAGGAGCGGTGTAACCTTTCCCCTGAGCCATGTTAAGAGATACCCCCTTATATGACGTACTTTAGGTCTTACATTTGCCTCTTGCGAAATATTATTCGCGAACTAGGGTGTACGCCATAAAGGTTCGTCCCATTCACTCACTCATTCATTTTTGTTATCATGCATTGTTTTGCGAGATATTCGCACAATCTTGCTTTATTTTCTTCAATCTCACAATCTATCTCGTCGCAAAAACATTACATCACAGGCTCATTCCATTTCTCCCATCTTCTATGGGTAATATTTCTTAAGATATAACCTATTCCATGGCCTATTTAATTTTTGTCCTACTTCTTTGCCTTCGGGATCCATCAATCTATATGCCCCTGTACCAACTATCTCCTTGATGATATAAGGTCCATCCCATTTTCTTGCCAGACTTGCCACCATTTTTCGCTGATATATAGGTGTTTCTCGCAGCACCAAGTCACTGGCTGAAATTCACGTATCTTGACACGTTTGTTATATTCCCTAGCCAATCTTTGATAATTTTCCATATGTTGTAATGCTCTTTCTATTTTTTCTTCTAGTTCATCCAACTTAATTAGAATATTACCCGCACTTAAATTTTTCTCCCAAGCCTCTTTCTTTGTTGTTGGAATCATAACTTCTGTTGGAAGTACGACTTCAACCCCATATGTTAAACGAAGGGGGACATCCTCGTAGCTTCTCTTCTCGGTAGTATTGTAAGCCCATACTTGCATTATGCACTTGTTCGCACCATCCTTTATTGTATCCTTCTAACTTTTTCTTCGTATGTCTGCGATTGTTTTATTTGTTGCTTCGCTCGGCCATTAGCTGCGGGTATAGAGGAGTTGATTTTCCACATCGTATCTGAAATGCATTAAGCAGCAGTTCTATATTCTGTCCTTTAAATTGTTTCCCATTGTCAGATACCAACTGTGCGGGAATCCCAAATCTTCATATAATATTCTCGAATATGAAAGTAAAGACATCCTTATCGCGAATGTGTTTACCGCTTTCACCTCTGCCCATTTTGTGAAATAATCTGTAGCGACGATTAAATATCTTCTATGTCCCGTTCCTGGTAAAAATGGTCCTACAATGTCTAAACCCCATTTTCCAAATGGCCAGACACTTGTTGAAGAACTTAACGGAGCTCCTGGTGCATGTATTTTCTTCCCATGCCTTTGGCAATCCTCGCAACGCCTTGACACTTGTTTCGCGTCCTCATGCATATATGGCCAATAATAGCCCTGCATTTTTGCTTTATGTGCTAAAGATCTTCCTCCACTATGATTACCAGCATCCCCACTATGCAACATCTTCAATATGATTTCCCCTTCCTTTCTTGTTAAGCATCTAAGTGAAGGCCCGTTAAAAGATCGTCGGTATAGCACTCCATCTCTTAATTCATAATTTGTTGCACGGCTTTTTAATTTATGTGTCTCTAATCTATTTCTTGGTGTTTCTCCTGTCATCAAATATGCATGAAGCTCTGCTCTCCAATCTTCTTCACAAAGTGTTTGTGCTCCATCTTCTACTACCATTACATCGGTTTCTTGTTCTTCTTCTTTGTCAATTGACGGCATCAAAAGTGTTTGTATTTTAATGTTTCTCGCAATCGGATCTGTCATCATACTTGATATAAAGGCAAAAGCGTCTGCGAGCCTATTATTTCTCCTTGATATATGTCTCCACTTTATTCTTGGTATCTGCATCGATAACTCGTCAACAAGTTTCTTATATTTTTGCAAAGACAATTCGTTTATGGCATATTCTTCTTTTATCTGGCGAATTGCCAATTGTGAATCACTAGTAATCCTCACATTCTCTAGCTTCATTTCTATTGCAAATCGCAAAGCATGTATTATAGCTTCATATTCTGTTTCATTATTTGTTGATGCAAACTCCAATCGAAAGAAAGAGCTATTTTATTGCCCTCTGGCGATATCACAACAATTCCTATTCCATTTCCTTCTCCATTTGATGACCCATCTACTAATATTTCCCATCTATTCGGTTCTGTTAACAAATCTTTTGGATCTCCATGTTCTTCTTCCACATCCATCATTTCTTCCACTGATTCATCCTCTTCCAAAGGAAATTCTGCTAGAAAGTCTGCGACAACCTGTGATTTTGGCGAAGATAGTATTTCATATTTGAGTTTGCAATGACTTATTTGAGCATTCCATCTCTCCACTCTTCCCGACCTCTTTGAATTCTTCATCACTGATTCTATTGGTACTTTTGTCACCACCTTGACAACATGCGCTTGAAAATATATACGAAGCTTAAATGTTGCATAAACTAATGCCAAGATTAATTTTTCAATTTTTGAGTAATTCCTTTCTGCAGCATTGAAAGTTTTGCTGATGTAATAAATTGGTTTTTCTACTCCTGCGTCCACTCGCAGTAACACTGCACTTAATGCATGCGAGGTTGTCGCAAGATAGATCAACAATTCTTCTCCTTCTTCTGCTTTTTGCAAAATTGATATATCCATTAAATGTTCATTTATTCCTTGCAAGGCTTTCTCTCACTCATCTGTCCATTTAAACTTCGATCCCTTTCTAAGGATATTGAAAAAGTGCTTGCATTTGTTAGATGATCGCGAGATGAACCTCCCTAGCGAAGCTAACAACCCATTTAACTTTTGAACATCTTTTACCGTCGCCGGTGTTGGCATATCGCGAATCGCTTGTACTTTTTTTCGGGTCGACTTGAATTCCTTCTTTGGATACAATGTACCCTAAAAATTTTCAGAGGCGACTCCAAAGGTACATTTTTCTCGGGTTTACTTTGATATTAAATTTCCTCATTTGTTCAAAAATTTCTTTCAAATCCTCGTATGTGGTCTTTTGCTTTTTTACTTTTTATTAACATATCATCTACGTATACCTCTAATGTTTTGTGTATCCATCTCGCGAACACCTTTTCCACCATTCTTTGGTATGTCGCACCGGCATTTCGGAAACCAAACGGCATTTTTGTATAATAGTACAATCCTCTTGGAGCAAAGAAAGCAGTATGTTCTTGATCTTCTTCGGCAAGAGGAATTTGATTGTAACCCATATATCCATCAAGAGATGATATCCTTTCGTTTCCTGCCGTTGCTTCAACCAATTGTGGAATATCTGGTAATGGGAAACTATCTTTAGGACAAGCTTTGTTTAGATCAATAAAGTCTATACAAATTCTTATTCCTTTTTTCTTCTTTGGGACTATAACCATATTTGCTATCCATTCGGGATATTTTGCTTGTCTAATGATTCCTGCGTCCAACATTTTCTGCAATTCTTCTTCTATTTGAGGATGATATGTTGTCGCGATCTTTCTAATTCTTTGTTTAAATGGTTTTACATTCTTGTCAATTTCCAATTTATGGCAAGCCACTGATGGATCTATACCAGGCATTTCATCCATATCCCACGCGAAAATATCTTTGTAATCTCGCAGCAAATCAACAGCTTCTTCTTTCTTCATCCGCTTCCATTTTAGTCCAAATTTTTAAGATTTTGGGCTCCTCCTCGGTTCCAACATTCACTTCTTTTGTTTGTTCTCTTTGCGATATAACTAGATTTCGGTTCTCCCATAGGAGTTGGTCCTTTCATTTCCTTCGCGAACTCACTCCCTTTTCCCATGATTTCGCTAGGTATTCCTTTTCCCTCTTTTGCTCTTATCGTGTAAATTCTAAATTCTTCTTCTTTCTTAGCCGCTTTTACCATCATCCTGCGATCTTTTCGCTTCTTCACTTGCCCTTCATAATGCTTTACTTCGATTTGATGATATATTCTTCCTTTATCAATATCTCCTCTGATTTCACCAATTCCACTCGGCATAGGAAATTTGATGCACTGATCAAATGTTGACGCTACCGCCTTAATTGCATGTACCCAAGGTCTCCCTAACAATATGTGGTACGGCGATTCCATATCTACTACACTTAATGTTACCTCGTGTTTCAATTTCTCCGAGTAAAATTCGTAATTTTATCTCTCCTTTAGGTACTGTTATAGATTTTCCAAAACCATGGATATAATACCTTGGGGAACTCATTTCTTCATCTTTATATCCTAATTTTTTGTAGGTATGGTAAAACATGATACTCACCAAACTCCCTGTATCCACCAAAGTTCTATTTATTGCCCATTCTTCCGCCGCTTTTGCCGATTCTTCTCTTTTCTCGCTTGCATTTATCGTGATCACTAGTGGAGATGTATGATTCAAACTTTCTCTAGGCACTTCTGCTGCTGTGAACGTTATTTTCTGTTTTTCCCATTCCTTCAAAGACGATGTCTTCTCCTCATGTATAATCTTCTTTCCTTCAAAATCTCGTTTATGTATCCTTCCTCTAATATTTTCGTGAAATTCATCAACCATTGCTTTTGTAATTGAATTGTATTCCATATCTTCATTATATTCCTTGTTTCTTAACTCCTCTACCTCATCTGATTTAACATTTTCCTTTCTCATTTTCTTGATTTAAACGATTTTAGCTGCACTCTTCGATCTTCAATCTTCTTCAGTCTCTGTTTCTAGCGCATATGTAGTTGCAGGAAATCCCACACTACACCCCTCACTCGAATTTGTTTAATTAATCCATTTGAAGATGAGTAACAATATATTTTATTAATTGTTTTCTTGAAAAGGTTTACAAAGAAATGTAGAACAGAGCTAAAGAAATTACAATCACTCTTAATTTTCTCTCTCCTAATGACTTGCTTAACAATTCAAAAAGAATCCTCCTTACAACAGACTTACTCGACCCTTTATATAGGGTATTGCATAGTGGATGACAGCTAAGCTATCCTTTATTTTCGGGAATCCTTTGCGAAGCATCGCAAGTATGTAAGTGTTAGACTTCGCGACACTCCTAAATCTCGCCAAGTCTTCATACTTTTCTTATGTTTTGGCTGTCGTCATCTGGTGCGTCATTTAAATTATTTCCTTGCGACACCTTCGCAATGTAGTTGTTTATTACTCTCGCGAAGTATTGCTGTCGCGATATTCTGGTCCTACATCAATCATGTGATCATAAAAACAGTAGAAGTATGAACGATAATCAAGAGAGAAAACTAATACATAACTCAAGCACAAGTTTTCGAAATCGGATTACATCCTTAACCAATAATATTAGATTAGCTACTCATAGCTATGGAGTTCATCCCAAAAATATTAATTGAATAAAGAGGATGAAACAAAAGCAAACCCTAGTAGCGTAAACAAAAGCGGCTCTCCCCAAGTTCCAAGAATAATACGTGATTTCCAAGTTGTAAAAGTCTTTCTTTTATAATCCTTTGCTTTCCAAAACTAGGTCAAGTCTTCAAAGAGTCCAATAGAGAAGTCCACCAAGCCATGTGTGAGAAATCCCATGTGAAAATTTGTCCCAAAAGTGGTCGCCGGAAAACTGGGTTTACCGCCGGAAGTTGGCCGGGAGTTAGTCGGAAAGCAGCTCAGGTGACCGGCAAAGTCCACCCGGTCACCGGTCAAATGTGAAGTCAACTCAGTTCAACTGAGTTAACTCGGGTCAAGCACCGAGTCATACCGAATCACCTATCTAACTCGGTTGATTGGACTGAGTGGTCTTGCACAAGCCAAGGCTTTGTTGCACAGTCATTGTGCTTCAGCATTGTATATCCAGCCTCCATGGATGCTTCCTGCAAATCAAGCCATCTTGCCCATTTCAGTTCCTTGCAGAACACCTGCTCAAACCATCACACACACATCATTAACACCAAGCCAATTGAATTAGCCTGTAAGTCCAACTCAAACTCCAACTGCAATGTCATCTCATTCTCATTCTCATCTCAGTGTCGCCAACGAACCATCTCAGCTCAAGAACAACAACACCATCTGATATAACTCAGCCAACCCATTGTTTCTCTGCAACTCAACAGCAAAATCAAGCTAGCCATTGTATTAACACTAACTCATTGCAGCTCAGCCCACTTTCCTTGTTGAACAACGAACACCAGGACCTCCACTGCAGCACTATTTATTCCACCTGCAACATCACATTACTTGTAGCTCAAACCACTGCGCCAACTTCAATCATCCATAACTACACAGATCCACAACTCTGCTGCTACAAACAACTACATTACCTCCACCAATTCATTACCAACCATCTCAGTACCTTGCTTTCTCTCTGTATACCACCTGAAGCCTAATACATTCATTTAATAATCCATGTGTTCTTCACACCTTCTGCAGCTTTACAGTCCATTGCGGCAGCATCACCATTTAGCATCATAACCTGACCATCTGAGCATCTATTGTTTCACTTGAGCAATGGCAAAAACTCCATTTCTCAAGAACCCATTACCTGCTCAAATTCATTGCAGTTCCAATTCAGCTTCAGTTCCACTTGCACAAGTCAGCTTGCATGTGTAAAACAAAACTCAAACCAACACAGTCAATACTTCAACAACATTAACATCTCCTTTTCAACCCCTCTCTGATCTTCTTGAGCACCTGGCTATCACCACTGCAGATTCAACAGCATCATCACTAGCACAACCAATCACAGATTTCAACACAAGAGTCGCCTCTAGCACTCAGCTCAAAACATCACCATCTGAACCTAGGGATTCATCTAAAGAACATCACAACCTAACTCCAACTCACTTGCACACTGCCAATCTAAAAGCAAAAGCAACATCTTCCCGTTCTCCTTCTCGGACAAATTCATGCCTAATTTACGGAACCTTTGCATACTTGAATTGCACCAATATCTCGGCCATTTATCTCCAACTGTATCATGGCAGCAGCATCGTCTTCCTATCTGGTTCGAGTAGTCTTGAAACTCCAGCAGATGTACATCATCTCGAACCCAGTAGAAGCCCCTTCCAACATCAACTCTGCCAGCTCCATCACTTCTTTGTACCAGAAAACTCCAATTTTAGTTCGAACATTCAATCCGTTGGCTGTAGCTTCACCAGCACTACAACTGCAATATCTACAGCAACCCCATTGCCATTTCAGTTCAGCTGCAATACAGACTTGTTCTTCTACCCTGTTTACACATCTCTACCATTAGCTACAGCTTCACAACTTCAGTGAACCCATTTTGGCAGAAACCCATCTTCATTTACTGACTCAAACCCTAATTTATCCTCAGTTCAGATTCAAATCCTTCCACCAACATCACCAGAATTGAACCCATATGCTCAGTCGACAACAACGGAGACAACCCCATTTCAATCTCCATCGATTCTTCAGTTCAGCAACAGATGAATACCATCACCATCTCAATCTTCCCTTTCCTCAAACCCTTTTTGCTGTCAATCATCGAATTACTTCAAACCCACTCTTCCAATCCTTCAAAATCGAATTACTCAATTGAATTTCACGGTTTCACCAAAATCCTCATAAGAACCCTCATCTCTCATCAGACTCCTCTTCTTTTTTGAAATTAACAGCACATTCCCATCTAAGCAGCAGCAACAAACATTTATCTTCTTCTTCTGAGTAAACCTCAAAATCTCTGCTCTGATTTCTCATCAATTTCCTCTCTTCACTTTCGACCTGAGCATTAACAACGCCTCTGTTTCTCTTCTTGAATTCAGGTAGTGTGTAATAAGAGAGAATAGTTTTTCTCCAATTTTTAGGGTTGTTGTAGAAATGTAAATGGATAACCCCACTCAGGTGAAGTAGATGGGGGGTACACGGTGATTGTAAGCACCCACTCTTCAGATAATGGCCACAAAAATGGCACCCTTTCTCTAATGCTCGCAAGACCGCAGATAGTGTTCGCCTGTGAAATGAACTTTCTGCCTCTTTTTGCTCCAATTGTCTCCTTTGCACCTAATAAACTCAAAAGAAAACATAAGATACATAATTTACAAGAAAACTCACAAAGAAAGCATAAACAATAGATAAATATCAAGGTGTGTACAACACCTATCACACAGCACGGGCACAACACGTTAGCTTAGTGTGCTGTGCTGTGCCAAACAAATAGGAACATCAGCATGGCACATCACGGCACATCACAACATGACACGCGAAGAAAGCACGCCAAATCATGCATAATATACAACTCAATACATCACATTTTATGCATATTTCACAAAAAAGTCTTTATTTTAGCTAGTTTTTGACATTTTATTTCGTTATGCTGATTAATTTCTATAATAATACATATACTAACTAAAATATCTAAAAAATATTTGCTTTGGAAAGCATAAAATAAATGGGCTAGCACAGCCTAGCACGGCACATCACAATTATTTTTTTGGCACAACACAACATGTCGTTTAGCACAAAGAAGACAAAGACGTCGGAGTGTACTGGCACAAATTGACCCAGCTCAAAGACGTAGCATGCTAAGCACGTGACTTCGTACGCTGGGCTGTGCCGGGCCGGCACGTTTACACCTCTACATATGCAGAGTAACGACAACTCTTTTCTGCACATACTCTATCATAAACTTCCAAGAGAGAACAAAAGATTTTTAGCTGGATCTTTCAGTTTTTTTTTTTTTTTTTTTTTTTTTTTGACTTGCAAAGGGTAAAATAGATTAAAAAAATCAACTCTTTACCAAACAGGTAAGGAGCTGAAATGAAAAAAGATACAAGAAAGAGCTCAATTATAGCAGAGCTCTTAAAAAACCAAATAAAGTAATGAAAAAAACTGAAAGCTAACCTAGTACATTATAGCTTCCCAGTTGTACAAAACTGTATTCAAATGGATTCCTCGGAAGATTTGTGTTCCTAAACACCAGTTGTATATAAAAATCTTAACTGAGTTAATAATCTCCTCCAACATTTTGTACTGCTTCCGTTTCTCTCAATCCAAACAGCCCACCATACTGCAAAGGGAATGATATCCCAAATGTAGTTTCTAATAGTTGGATTTGAGGTTTTTCTTCTCTTCCATTCCCAAATGGTATGTCTCACTGAACCTTGAAAAACCCAATGCAACCCATAACACTACAGAAAGAAAAGCCATACACTCCTAGTTGTTTCACAATGCAAAAAAAAAGAACCATTTTTTAGGGACCATGGTTTTTTTGGGGGACCATGGTCTTATTAGGCCAACCTCCCTATACTTATAAGGGGTGTCCTAAAGTTAGGTAAATACACATTTACCCTTTACTTTAATTTAAATTAAAACTAACCTAATAACTATATATAAATCTAATCATATACATCTAATCTAAACGAATCTATTAACCAAAATCAAAATCAAAATCAAAATCAAAAACAAAAACAGGAGGGGAATCGAATTTTTTTAGTTTTGAAAAAAAAATTATTCTCTTCTTCTTATCTCTTTCCTTGACGTTTCTTAAGTTTTTCGATTGAAAAACCCATCAATCTTTTTAATTCGTTTTTTGATTGGGAAAATTGAGTAGAAATCATCAAAATATGGTTTAAATGGAAGTTAAAGTGGCATGTTCGGTTAGGAATAGTTTTAAAAAAACTAGTTTTGTAACCGAACATTCTGAAACCAAGAACACGAAGAACACTTCGGTTATCACGAATTTAATTTTTCGTAACCGAAATCCGAGTTCGGTTGGTTCGCAAAAAATAGTTTTAACCGAACTCCTCATTGAAAACCAATATATTGTGTCCGGTTGTTCCCCAAAAAATTCTAAAACTAGTTAGTAACCGAACTCTACCCATAATACAAAAAAAAAAAAAAAAAAAAAAAAAATGTAACCGAACTGTGTTATTTTTCCCACTATGTTGAGTTATGATTTAACCGAACTTTGCCTACTCTGTTCGGTTGGTTCGCAAAAATTTCTTAAACTATCTAGTAACCGAACTCTACCCATATTACAAAAAGAAAAAAAAATCCAATGTAACCGAACTGTGCTATTTTGCCTACTATGTTGAGTTTCAATTTAACCGAACTTGTCCCATTATGTTCGTTTTGTTCGCAAAAAATCTTGACTAACCGAACTCTTCATTGCATACATGTGGAGTTCGGTTAGATATGTTGTTGGGTTAAAGTTTACGAACCAACCGAACATTACTCTGTAAATCCTATAAACAAAGTTCGGTAACATGTCTGTTTACCGAACGACTAAAAACCTCCATTAAAGAGCGAGTTCGGTAACCTGCGTGTTTGGAAAAAGTAACCGAACTACACTTTTAGATGAGTTCGGTAACCTGTTCTTCACATAAGGTAACCGAACAAGCCCAAATATCTACTCTAAAAATTTACAGTTTTTTGAAAATTTGGAGCATTCAACCAACATTATCTAAGTTTGAAGCATACCTGGGTACCCAAATACCCTTCCTACGGTTGTGGTTGGTAAAATCCATCGTTTTTCATGTTTTCCTTCTTCATCTTCTCTAACTTTACTCTCTCAATAATTCTACTTCTTTTAAAAAAAACCCATCTGATTTTTAATCTCACTAATTATCTTTAACTTAATCATCTAACTAATCATTACACTAACTATTATTAACACTAACTAATCATTACCCAAAATTAATCAGGAGTGTAATTTAGGTATTAATATAAATATCTAGATAAGGGGTGACCTAGATTTACTTCTAATGTCTTACCCAAAAAAAAAAACCATGGTCCCAAAAAAAAAACGGTTCCAAAAAAATGTGTTGATTTGGGCTGGATCTTTCAGTTGCCTTCCACAAAATAAACTCAGCAGAATAAAATTCATTAGTAATAAGTAACTAAGCCACGGACTAGTAGATATATTATGTTTGTTCAGATTTGTTTTCCAGTCGACCATAAAAATAAGAAAAACAATTACTGTGAAGTAAGTCGATAATGAGATTTGAAGTTGTAAGACACCATAAATTTAATCTTCATCTTCGTCATCCTCATCGTATTCCTCTTCTCCATCTGCTTCTTCAACCCAAGATGACTTGCAATTATCACAGACATACTCATCATCCTCCTCCGAACTGGCCTGAAACCAAAAATTAAATCTCAATACCAGATCAAGTTTAAAAGATGTTTAGGAAAGGAAAGAAATACTTGCAACAAAATCAGCAATTCATTTGGTTGGTTCAAGTTACATTCATGGATATATGACATATTCATCATGAGACTTGAAACCAATTATGTAAATTTGATTTCTGTACCGAGTGGCACTGGTAACTCAGCCATGAGTTCAATCTAATTTAAGTCATAAAACTAAGAATACTGTCTACAGTCTAAAGACTGCGACAGATAATGGTTCAAGTACTTGTGATGTAAGACTACAACGATAAGCAAACGATTAAATGAAATTTAAGAAATGCTTCATTTATCATGGGTTCTCCAGAAGACTTTTCAAAATAATTTAGCTTTCACATGTGGCACAAAAATACGAATATGTTGTGCATGAAGGGATAAAAGGCTTCCTATTTTGTGGGAAGGCATAACCTAGTAAAGACTTCTAAGCGCAAGACCTGATTATAAGATAGGCATAAGACGCAAGTGGAAATTTTGTACCTCTGAGTTACTTTCGGACATGTCGGATTCTAGTAGTTCTTCCGCGTATGGAAGTTTGTTTACATCACCTTCTCCTAGGGCTTCCAATGAAATAAAGCTGTTCAAGTGAGGAATTGCTTCAAGATGCATAAAAGCAGTAGCAAACTGATCTATATGTACATAACCACAACCATAACCATAACCATCTTCAGAACCATAACCATCGTCAGAAACATCTTGATCACAATCATAGATGAACAGAAGGTTGTGATTGTAGTCATCTGGATATTTACCAGATTCATCATACCACAGTAAAACTTCATTCTTCTTTGTAAACGCGAACGGGTCATACATGTTCATAATTAGAGCACGATTAGGTATACTAACTTCCATGTGCCAGCTCCATATCTGGTGCTTGTTCTCCCACCTTTAGATTAGTACTAGCTGTTTTTCTGAATGACCATATATCTATGCTTTTATTATAAGTGTTGGTGCAAAAATTAATCACCCCAACAATCTTCGAGATGTATGTATGATGATCGAATCTCGGTGCTTGTTCTCCCACCTTTAGATTAGTACGCCCGAATGACCATATATCTTGATCGCAAAAATTAATCACCCCAACAATTCTTCAAAGAATTGTTGATTGAAAATGGTGGGGGTACCTGCAAATACACTCCGATGCGAAAATCAACAAGAGTTCTATGCAAGTGGAGGAAAGGAATAGAAATTGTGTCCCCTTTTGGTTGAAACCTAGCCTCTATATATAGGCAGAAAACATATGTGGCTTTAGGGTTTCAATAGTTATCCAAATAACAACCCCATCTGTATAAACCCCAAATCATGACCAGATTCATGATAAAATTTGTTATCCTTTCCAATGCTTATCATAATCCTTATTTATCTTTAATAAGAATTATCTTGAATAATAATTCTAATTATTTAAGATAATTATCCTCTTTTATTTAGTATCTTACATTTATCTTAAATAACATTAATAATTATAAACAAATAATTATTCAAGACTTTGGGCTTCAACAATAAGCCTAGTGGGTTCCCATAATAAACCCACTGGTTTCCCTAATAAACCAAATCCAAGCTTCCATAATAAGCCATGTGGGTTTCCATAATAAAACCACCGGTTTCCACAATAAACCGGATTAGGCTTCCATAATAAGCCATATGGGTTTCTTCAATAAACCCACCGGTTTCCTTATTAAACCGTATTTGACCAATACTAAATAGCTTGTGAGGTACGCACGTACACTATTTTAATAGGGTACAAACATCGCCCCCTCTTAATTCTCAACTTGTTGATGGATTAAGAAAATCAAAAAGAAGAACTAACCTTCAAAACTCGTTCAAATTTGCCATATGCTGTTTATCCGATAACCTTTCGTGGCCTTGGCCAGCTTGTTGTGTGGATTAAGAAAATCAAAAGAAGAACTAACCTTCGCGGCTCGTTCAAATTCGTCATATGTTGTTTATCCGATAACCTTTCGTGGCCTTGGCCAGCTTGTTGTGTGGATTAAGAAAATCAAAAGAAGAACTAACCTTCGCGGCTCGTTCAAATTCGCAATAATGTTTTAAGAATTTGATTCCTCCCGAGACATTGAGAACTTCATTCCTTATCGAACTCTTAGCCTTTATTGCTCGTATACTTCTTCAATCACCAAACACATTCAAAGTACCAATAGTGTACTTAAAACTCCGTATTATAATCACCCAAACGTCAAACAGATCGGCATGATATGTCCTCTTGCTCTTCCTTTAGCTAACAAACGACCTACATGCTGGTGTGACATCGAAGATACGCTTCGCTCCCTGTCAAATAATCATTACCGCCATAATCGATAGGAATTTGACTCTCACTTGAATGCAGGATGCTCCCGCCATGCTGAGGCCTTTAATTTTCCGACTCAACGCTCTTGTGTATGCGAATAATGAATGTACGACAATCTCTGGAGTACAGGACATTCATACATTTTCTTTCATAATAAGCCATTGGTTTTTTCTACAATAAACCGAACTAGGCTTCTATAATCAGCCATGTGGGTTTCCACAATAAACCCACTGGTTTCTATAATTAACCAAATTGGGCTTCCATAATAAGCCATGTGTTGGTTTCTTTAATAAACCATCGGGCTTCCTTAATAAGGCCGGTTGGGCTTTCTCAATAAGCCAGACTTGGTTTCTTTAATAAACCATGGGGCTTCCTCGATAAGTCCGGTTGGGCTTCCTCAATAAGCCAGAGTTGGTTTCTTTAATAAACCACCGAGCTTCCTTAATAAGTTCGGTTGGGCTTCCTCAATAAGCCAGACTTGGTTTCTTTAATAAACCACCGGGATTCCTCAATAAGTCCGGTTGGGCTTCCTCAATAAGCCAGAGCTGGCTTCTTTAATAAACCACCGAGCTTCCTTAATAAGTTCGGTTGGGCTTCGTCAATAAGCCAGACTTGGTTTCTTTAATAAACCACCGGCTTCCTTAATAAGTTCGGTTGGGCTTCCTCAATAAGCCAGACTTGGTTTTTTAATAAAGCACCGGGCTTCCTCAATAAGTCCGGTTGGGCTTCCTCAATAATCCAGACTTGGTTTTTTAATAAAGCACCGGGCTTCCTTAATAAGTTCGGTTGGGCTTCCTCAATAAGCCAGAGTTGGTTTCTTTAATAAACCACCGAGCTTCCTTAATAAGTCCGGTTGGGCTTCCTCAATAAGCCATATAAGTTTCTTTAATACTTTTTCTTTGCTCCTTTCGCTCCATTTTAGCTTCAGCTTAATTATGTTGAAACATCTTGTTTTCGCCTTTCTCTTTATTAGAAAGACATCGCAACAACTTCCTTAATAACCAAAATACTTCGCCTTTGTAATCTCCCAAGACGTTCGTTCGTCCAACCCTAGCCGCCCCCATTGCTTGAATTGATACTGAAAAAGATGTCTTCTATTTTTCGACTTCTCAAAACAAGTTGCCTTTGATTGCATGCTTGGCGACACTTTAGCCGCCCCCAATATCTGTAGAGATATTCCCAAGTAGAAAAGATGCCCCCATGTGAAGCATGAACTAGATCTATTATATCTATTCCTCACTTGCTAGATGGTTCTGGGATTAAGATCAGGTAACTTTTCCGTTGCCATCTTATTTCTGGGTTCATCGTGATTTTTCCTTGTAGGACCTTCCTGGATTTTGTTTTTGGAACTACTCTCAAACTGCTGCTTTAGCCTTGCTGATCCTTCAGCCGTTGACTTTTTCGATGTTCGCGACAACTTTGCTTTCTTTTTCCTTTTTGCCTTTGCGTACCTATCGGCCCTATCATACAGCTCTCTGAGGTTTCCCACCGGTTCAACGGCTAATGAGTTATAAATTCCAAACTCATCATACTCCATTGCATTCTTATATGCTGCTATTATAAACCCTTCGTCCACCTTTCCAACTTCACTAACTTCCTGACGAAATCTCCTATTGAAATCAAAAAGGTTTTCGCCAACCTCTCTATGTAAGAGAAACAAATGACTACTCTCTTTTTTGATCCCGAGATTAATCTTGTATTGCTCGAAAAAAGAATCCGACAACATTCCAAAATCCTTGATTGAATTAGGCTCTAATTGAGAGAACCAAGTCAGAGCCTTACCGGTTAAAGTCATTGGAAAAGTACTGCAAAGTAGTTCGTCGCTGTATCCCCACAAACTCATCGAAGCTTGGAAACGCTGGACATGTTCCACCGGGTTTCCATTTCCACCATCAAAGAAATCCTTGAACTGTGGCTGGTTGAAATTCGGAGGAGGACGGTATCGCCTTATCTTTTCGACGAATGGAGAATCCATTGACTTTTTCATGGACAGAATATGTTGCTCTTCGTCTCTGGATTGTTTCTGTGTCAGCAATTCGTTGATCATGGCGCTAAGTCTTTTTTTTCTGAGCATTTCCTCCCTTTCGGAGTCACTTTCCGTCTCTCTTCGAATTCGTTCATTCCTGGCAGGGTCTGTCCTCCTTTTCGAATGATTCTTCTCACGCCTTGATCTCCTTGAGTGTCCATCATTAGTTCGATCTCCTCTCCGTCCATGCCTCATACGACTTGTCCCTGCTTGACTATCTCCTTCATCGTCAGGAGTACGACGATCGTAAAGGTCATTGGTAGGCTTGGAAAGAAGCTTCGCCTACGTGTAATACTGCAAGTGCACAGCGCCTGTTGGAGGCGTGGCAAGTACAGGTCGATCCACAGGGAAATGGAGTGTGCTAAGTTGAACTAAAACTTTGCTAGACTGATTTCAAGGAAGATAACACAACTGTGGTTTGGTTATCGATACGACTGAATGGAATTGTGACTGTGATTCTAAAATGTACAACAAGTTGTAAACAAGAGTGAAGAGCACTAGGGTGATCGAATTCACCCTCTAATCTTATGCTAAGGCAATTTACCTCTGGTTATGCTCTTGAGCCTTCCCTTGAAGGTCTCAAGTGGATATTCATTAACTAATTCACTATTTCCCCCCTAGTATGAGTTGTCTTCTTACAGTACAACTCATCACAGGTTCAAAAGCTCAACAATTAACTACTAATCCTAATCATATTATAGCACAACAAAAATACAACCTAAGATACATATGCTTGACATGAAGATTAGGGGTTTCATCAACACCCTAGCAATTTAACTTAGAACATAATTAGAACAATCAAAATACAATTTAAACTAAATTGGTGCACTGGCTAATCCAGGCATGAGCATTCACATACACAGTTCTTCCTATTTATACATGCAAAACCCTAACTCAATTCAAATTGGAAATCAAACAAAGACCCTCTCACCCAAACTTGTCAATCGGCTTGTCCCCTCTGCTAATTTGGCTCTGAAATGATGGTTCCCTCCTGTTGACAAAACCCTAACCCTAATTCTTTCTATCTCTCACTTAGCCTCTAGGGAAGAAGCTATGGAAGAGATAGAGAGAAACTAGGTGGTGAAGGTGGTGCGGCTGTTGGTGGCTGTGGTGTCGGTGTCAGGGGATGGAGATGGTGGTGGTGGCTCTGCCATGGTCGGGGAAGAATAGGATGGGTTTCTCTGGAATTATCGGGGGAGAGGAGATAAAGAGAAAATGAGGTTGGGTTTTGGTCGATGGGTGAAGATATAGGTGTCTGTGGTGTTGAGCAGGTGCAGCGAGAAATGATGTGCATGAAGGAGCGAGCGTTGGATGCTGCGGAAATACGATGCGTGGGCTGATGCGACCGTAGGATGCAAATGGGCGAGATCTCACGGCTCAGATGGAACGGGCTTGGATCCGGTTATGGGCCGGGTCTTGGATAGCTCAAGCCCATGTCTAGTAAGTTGGGTTGCTTCTGATGCGCGCGCGGGCTTTGGCTTTCTGCTCCATAGACGCTCGTCTCCAATTTTCTGCTCTTTTGGCACCTCAATTTCTCCGAACTTTATTTACTACCTAAAAACACAAAATTAATTAGTACAAATATTTATTCTTGAAAACAGGGAAAACACAGAATTTGGGATAATATCTGATTTCTGAGCACAAAAGATGAGTTAAATGCCAATAAATAGATGTAGAAATATGCAATATTTGGCACTCATCAAATACCCCCAAACCTGAATTTTACTTGTCCTCAAGTGAAACAGAAATTAGGAAATCCTAACTATACCACTGTCGCTGGTCTCTCGAATGCATTTAGCGTATGCACTAAGCCTTTAAACCCCTAAGTGTCCCTAATGGACGAGTTGTAGTCTCGTGAGGGTTTACCAGAGGTGTACCCACAAAACCTTCTCCAACTTCAGAGTGTAAAAGAGTCTCAAGCATCCAAGTAGCTATGAGGACATAGAGTTTCTGCATGCTAGTAACACGAAGTTAGAACTACCAAAGAACGCATTCTCATCCTTAAGAGTTGAGCGAGAAATAACCATACCATATGAAAGAATTCGGATTCGATAGTGATCACAAGTCTCAACTTCTGCCTCACCAATAGGGTTTTATGATAATTGCACTCAAAAAGACCGCTTTTTTAGTCTCTCATGTGTGCAGGCAGGAATAAAGAGAGAAATCCTGCACACGTTGAAGGTAAGAAGGATAACCTTCCGAAATAATTTCTGGAGACTCCACAGAAGTGTGGACAAAAAGAATCTTTTTCTGATGATCTCTAAGAAAGGAAATCAACCATTAGCAAGGATGGGAGTACTCACTTACCTTCTCACCCGATCGGAAATTAATATCACTCTCTCCTAGCATTCATAGAAACGTCTTCAATCTTCGGTCTTCAACTGTTGATGACGAACTTCTGAACTTCACAAAAACTTGACAATTATTTTTTTTTTTTTTAACATGAAATTAAAATAACAATAAAACAATAAAACTTGTATTGTCTTGATTTTATAAACTTCACTAATTCTCATCTTCTTTTCTTTTCTTTGTTGTATGTAAACCTTGGACTATCTCAACTTTTCTTCAAATATTCTGATGATGCTCCGCTTGCTGACGATGATGTGTTTCTATGAATTTGTTGATGTTGTTGAGAGGGAGAGAGTGATGCTAACTGCAAATCGATATTACAAGAAGGAGTTTTCATCTTTAAACGTCACCCTCATGATTGACGAAATTAGCACTCAAGAGATCAAAAATAGTGCTGAAAGTGGTGCGAAGTTGGGTAGCTCACCATTCCTACCCGGAATTGACGTACGGTGACACACACTCTAACAGATTTCTAGAAAGTCACAAAAACTGAAGGTCGGTGCCTCGCTTGATGTAAAATGGGTAGTCTCCACTATGGGTGATCACAATTCTACTACCGAATATCTAAACAGCACCTAATTCGCCCTCCGGTATGGTTAAATCCAACTTTAACGCTCTAATCAACTAAGAAACTCGATTGTGTTCTCCAGTACTTCCAAGTTCTATTATTTCGGTCAGACTCTCTATGTAAACATAGCTAGAAGCATGCTAGTGACTCTAAGATCTCTAAAAGTTGGAGGTTTTTATGCAAGTATTTTACAAAGAGTTTTGAATTTTATTTTTTTTGATTTTTTTTTTTTTTGAAATAAAAGACTAAAAACACTATATGCAAATGCACCCCCAAACCTAAATCAAACATTGTCCTCAATGTGTCAACAGATGATAAGAATTTAAATATTCACATACCATGAGAACTATGCTGATAAGAGAAAAGGGAAGAGATTACCGGTATGTTGGCAGAGCAAGGTTAGAGCTTCATTAGTCAAGGCTAGAATCAAACATTCTTAGCTGAGATCATATTGGATTAGCACAATATACACAAAAGAAGACTCAACCGATTCAAGATAGAAGTTTTAACAAGACCTACTGGATTATATACAAGAAAAATTTACCATACACCAACAATCTAAAGAGTTGGGGATCAACCCAAAAGATGATATGCAGAAACATCAACAGCCTTACACATATATAACATGAGAGTGCAAGTAAGACTGCATATGTGAACGATTTTCCCCCAAACCTAAACTTGTCAACAGATGTGTTTGTGAGCACAAAATCTTGCAATTTTAAAGGTACATCATGCACAAGGTCTAATTCAAAATGAGTTTTGCTAAGAACAGACAGACATACACATTCCAACTGTGGTTCCCTAAAGGTGTTATACTTTGATGCAAAATAGTCCAAGAGGACTTGGGAAGCACAAAGCTCTAGGCCTAGATTAGGAACTCTCAGAATAGTTGGTTTAGATATTTTGTGACAAACCACATCTAGGTTTGGTGGAGGAGTTTCAATCTGTGACTTAGGAAAGAAAGTAGGTACATCTAAGCTGTTTTCGTGTATAAGATCATTTGCACCATTACACACTTTCCTAAAGTCAGACAAAGGTAAATTATGCTCACTTGCATAGAACAATTCATCAATCTCCATGTCATAATCATCATTATCCAAAAGCTTTGTGTCATGCATAGGCAAATCAGAGGAGGCAACATATTGTGACATGGGAAGGGAATCAGACACAAAAATAATATCATGATCCATAAGAACATTAGTGTCAACAGAAGATTCATCCTTTCTTAAGTCACAAACAAGTTGTGTAGCATGCTCATTTTCAGCGAACAATTGTTCAAACCCCAATTCAGCATCACATGTATGTATGGATTGAATATTAGAAGAACCATCATTCATAAGGTTCACAGAAGATAAGCTTAATGTCTCTGAACCCAAAGGTTTCACCATATTTTCATCATACACATGCTCTTCTAACATATCATATTCATCATCATCATCATAACAAAAATGCATTTCCCTATTCAAAATTGTAGCATTTCTAGTGCACTCATTTACCTCTTGATTAGGTTCATATTCAGTGTCAATTGCATGAGTAGGAATAGAAACACTATTTTCAAAATTTACTTTATTGGGGACAACAAGCATCCTATCATGAGATTCCTTCCATTCTTCATTTTGTAAATGACTGAGATTCATCCTTAAGAACATGTTAAGCTGTTCAATTGAAGGAGAGTTTTCACTAGTGGGTACGCATGCTTCACATGGATATTCAGTACATGGTTGTGCACAAGGTTCACTAGCAAAGGGAAATTCAGACATGTTACTATATGGATGATCATGCCGTGTTTTCCATTGAAGTATATCATTGTTTTGCTCAATGATTTTGAGGTTCTCCATTATAGACTGCATACATGGATTCATTGGAGGATAGAATTGCTCATCCTCCCATGGTGGTTGATGACACATGTGTGCAAAATGATTGGGGTTTGCATATTGAGGCTGATGACCTAGAAAAGGTTCATAATGATCCCTAAAATCATTGACATCATGGTCTGTGGGGGGTTCATATTGTGAGGCATGCCCATAAGCAATTTCTCTGATGGATTTGTTTTCATCCCCAGTTGCAGACCAAAATCCTGACATGATCTAGCAACTCAATTTGAACTCAAAAAGAAACAACCATAGCCTAGCACACATCAAGCATGTATAACACATACATCCAATCATATCAACACAGAGAAAAAAATGATACAAGAAAATGGAACCCAATTTTTAGATTTAAGCACACAGGAGTGCTTGGTGTTGCTGCAAATGTGCAGCCCAGGTTATGTGCGAGACAGGTTGTGTGGGATTCAGTTTGTGCAGAGCACAGTTCGTATGCACATGCACAGCCCAGTGGTAATGCAAAGCCCAGTTTACGTGGTCTTCAGCCTATGAACAGCCCATTTTATGTGCAACTGCACAGCCCAGTGGCTATGCAAAGCCCAGTGGAACTGGGTTCCAGCCCAGTTTGGCAGGTTTACAGCCCTAGTCAGGCCAAGCACAGATTATGTTGCACAGATTGTGTGCAGATCAGGTTATGCACAGCACAGAGAAACACAAAACTCTCAAAAATGGCACAGCACTGGCAGGGCACAGTGCGGGTAATGTGCAGCTCAGCGCACAAGTAATCACACACAAATTCTAGCACACAGGGGAGCTGGATGTTGTTGTTTAGGAGAGACACATCACACCTTATGCACTGCCCAGATTGGCAGGTGCACAAGAAAATCAACAAAAATTATGTGAGGTGCACAGGGTAAAGGGATGTGCTCACTCAAGGTGAAGCATGTGCTGGGTTGTGTGTTTGAAAATCAACAAGCTAAATGCTAATCACAAATCCTGCTACTCAACAACTCAGTCACATATCACAAGATCACACACAGATTGCAGAAGATGATGCTAACACAGTAAATGTCAACTGGGTCTATTGACCTCAGTTGTTAGAGATAAAGTACACAGGAGTGCAGATATTAGCAGGGTATATAAACTTCACAGCATTCACAGGTTAATCAGCAAATAGAGTATAACAGTTCAGCACATTTCAGATATGAACTTCACAGACGTAGCAAATGAATCAGCAAATAATCAATGCTAGCACTCGTAACATGCTCAAAGTGTCAACACAATCAAGTGGTACCCAAGTTCTCAGAGATTTATGCACAAAAATTGCAGGGCAGATGGTCACAGGTAAGCTCAGGGTTGACAGAGTCAACTAGGTCAGTTGATATCAACAGAGTTTGCAGCAAATTTTGTTATCCAAGTGGTAGCTCGAACTCACAGCTGCACGGGCTGGAAGTCAATATTTCACAGTGAAAATGTATCCAGTTCAGCCAATGGTTCAATGCGCAGATTACACAACAGCACACATTTCAGCTTTTCAATGGGCTTTCAGGCAACTATGCAATGTGCAACTCATGGGAACAAGGGATTAAATGTTGCTCATATATGGCTCAACAGGGTCACACAGGGTCAGATGAAGTTAGCTATCTCAGTTGGTATCACTAGGGCTAATTGGTTTTCACAGGTTATGCTCAGGTTTTGCTCAAACTCACAGCTTCAGGGGATGGAGTTAAGTACAGGGCAGATGGGAGCTAAGGTTTCACAGTGAAAATCTGCACTATTTCACCTAGTGCACAGGTTACACAAAAGCATACATTTCAAATTTTCAAAAATTGCTCAAGTGACTCAGAGATGTTCAAGCAACTAGTTTAATAGACAATTAGAGATGGTTGCTTAGCAGGGTAGCTACTTTGTCATGCAAGGGCAATACAGGTGGTTATACTGTGATGCTCATGCAAATTTCAGTGATGCACAGATTAGTAGCAAGTTTGGCTAACCTCAAATTCACAGCTCAAGCACAAATTTGACAGGGCAGCGGTTGTAGCCACATGGCTATGTTGTTCTGCTCCTTGTCTTCCCTTCCTTTGGCTTTTGTAGCATGCACCTGTGAGCTCAAATGAGAATTTCAGTCCTCAGAAATTTGCATGCAAAGTCAGGAATTTTGGAGCAGATAATTGCTTATCACTGATGGTTAACAGCTAGAATTACAAGACATATGATATGACTGCACTGAGGTGTTAACTGAAGATTTGGACTGGCTGGGATTAAGAGTTACAACTAAGATGCATGTTACTATAAATTGTGAAAGTTGTAAACCAAAAAGCTAACAGATTTACAACCTGAGATATGACATGAGACAATGATGCAGTTATTCTAACTGAAGCCAGATGAAGTTTTTATGCACGTGAAAGAGAGTTTTAAAATTATAACTGCAACTTCAGATGAGAACTACAAGCTTGAGATGGTACCAGTTACACTAAGTTACTCTACATGGCAGTGATGCAGAGATGCAGGGCTAAACAGAAAGAGATGAAAGAATGCAAGTCAAGTAGCACCTATCACTACACAAGATTCAGCTAGCACAGATGATGGTTTTAGCAATTAATCACAGGGGTTTTGCAGTGCAGCTGAGTATTGATAGCTCAAGCCAGGTCAGATGCTAAATGAGATAGTGAGTTCAATGCACAGATGAGAATGCAGATATGCAAATATGCAGTTAATATAAATTAACTAAAATACAATGATATAATTAAAATATGCAAATGCAGAAAAAGAAAATTAACAGCTAAGTTACACTAATAAAGGACTAAAAACAACAATTAAAAGCATATATGTACATGGGAAAAATGAAATTCAGAGAAAGAAGCAAGTAAGTAACAAGGCAACACTACCAATTCCCCGGCAGCGGCGCCAAAAACTTGGTAGGCTGGGAAAGAAGCTTCGCCTACGTGTAATACTGCAAGTGCACAGCGCCTGTTGGAGGCGTGGCAAGTACCGGTCGATCCACAGGGAAATGGAGTGTGCTAAGTTGAACTAAAGCTTTGCTAGACTGATTTCAAGGAAGATAACACAACTGTGGTTTGGTTGTCGATACGACTGAATGGAATTGTGACTGTGATTCTAAAATGTACAACAAGTTGTAAACAAGAGTGGAGAGCACTAGGGTGATCGAATTCACCCTCTAATCTTATGCTAAGGCAATTTACCTCTAGTTATGCTCTTGAGCCTTCCCTTGAAGGTCTCAGGTGGATATTCATTAACTAATTCACTATTTCCCCCCCTAGTATGAGTTGTCTTCTTAAGGTACAACTCATCACAGGTTCAAAAGCTCAACAATTAACTACTAATCCTAATCATATTATAGCACAGCAAAAATACAACCTAAGATACATATGCTTGACATGAAGATTAGGGGTTTCATCAACACCCTAGCAATTTAACTTAGAACATAATTAGAACAATCAAAATACAATTTAAATTAAATTGGTGCACTGGCTAATCCAGGCATGAGCATTCACATACACAGTTCTTCCTATTTATACATGCAAAACCCTAACTCAATTCAAATTGGAAATCAAACAAAGACCCTCTCACCCAAACTTGCTGAATCAGTTGTCCCCTCTGCTAATTCGGCTCTGAAATGATGGTTCCCTCCTGTTGACAAAACCCTAACCCTAATTCTTTCTATATCTCACTTAGCCTCTAGGGAAGAAGCTATGGAAGAGATAGAGAGAAACTAGGTGGTGAAGGTGGTGCGGCTGTTGGTGGATGTGGTGTCGGTGTCAGGGGATGGAGATGGTGGTGGTGGCTCTGCCATGGTCGGGGAAGAAGAGGATGGGTTTCTCTGGAATTGTCGGGGGAGAGGAGAGAAAGAGAAAATGAGGTTGGGTTTTGGTCGATGGGTGAAGATATAGGTGTCTGTGGTGTTGAGCAGGTGCAGCGAGAAATGATGTGCATGAAGGAGCGAGCGTTGGATGCTGCGGAAATCCGATGCGTGGGTTGATGCGACCGTAGGATGCAAATGGGCGACATCTCACGGCTCAGATGGAACGGGCTTGGATCCGGTTATGGGCCGGGTCTTGGATAGCTCAAGACCATGTCTAGTAAGTTGGGTTGCTTCTGATGCGCGCGCGGGCTTTGGCTTTCTGCTCCATAGACGCTCGTCTCCAATTTTCTGCTCTTTTGGCGCCTCAATTTCTCCGAACTTTATTTACTACCTAAAAACACAAAGTTAATTAGTACAAATATTTATTCTTGAAAACAGGGAAAACACAAAATTTGGGATAATATCTGATTTCTGAGCACAAAAGATGAGTTAAATGCCAATAAATAGATGTAGAAATATGCAATATTTGGCACTCATCAGTCATTACCACGACGACCACGATAATGAACCCTTTCCTCCTCAATTCTTCTTCCGTCATCCCGGCCCCGCCAACGATCATCAATAACTACGTTTCTTCTTCGCGGATTATCTGGCTCTTGATGATTAGATCTTCCACTTCCAGAACGAGAGATAGTTGGTGCTTCCTGCTCCCTTCTCTTCTCTAACGCGACCTAAGTCTTTTGTTCTCTCTTTCCAGTTGTTACAATCGCTCATGAACTGTTAAATCGATAGGGACGTGTGGGCTGTGCTGAACAGCAGGTGCGCTAGGGTTGTTAACTTGAGTAACCGATTGGTGATTGGTTTCAACTGCATGTGAAACGTTGGTTTGAATTGTAAGTGGTACGTTAGTTCGTACAACCGGTGTGGTGTTAGCCTGACCTACAGGTGGATCATTGGCTCGAGCTCGCACGCCTCTGCTAGCAATATATTCTTCTCGGAGGCGCTGGCTGCTTGGATGTCGGCCTGAAGACTCCCCTTGATGTCGGACTCTCCAGCTAGTGGTCGGAGGTGGGGATCTATTTACCAACACGTAATTCACCCTTGGAATGGTCCCCTCAGAACGTGAACGAGAAGCCGCAGCTGTTGATGACCCCGACGCCGATCTCCCATCCCTTTCGTCGAAGCTTTGGACAATAGCGCTCCTCAAAGTTCGAGTATTAGCTTGCTGAGTCGATTGATTCCGAGCGGGTATTTGCATTCATCTCAAGTCGATCTGCAACTGCTGTATTCATCATAGTGAAGCTTGGGTGAGGCTTCTCTGCTACTTTCCGAAAAGTTACGATCCTTTTGGGACTTTTATAAAAGTTAGGATCCTTCCGAGACTTCCTGAAAAGATGAGATCTTTTTGAGATTTTCCTTAAAGTTGCGAGATTTCCGAGCCTTTCTGAAAAGTTATGCTGTTTCTACACCTTTCAGAAACCTTGAGTTACTTCTGCACCTTTCAGAAAACTTGAGCTACTTCTGCGACTTTCAGAATCGTTGAGATATTTTTGAGACTTTCCGAAAAGTTGCGATATTTCCGAGCCTTTCTGAAAAGTTGTGCTGTTTATGCACCTTTCAGAAACCTTGAGCTACTTCGCACCTTTCAGAAAACTTGGGCTACTTCTGCGACTTTTAGAAACGTTGAGATATTTCTGAGACTTTCGGAAAACTTGTGCTATTTCTGAGACTTTTCTGTGTACATTGATTTTGAAACCCTAGTTACGAAAATCACTTGGAAAAATCTTCAAAACTCGGAGAACACGATCCTTTCACGTTGCTCCCCTTAGTCGGCGCCAAAAGATGTTGGTGTAAAAATTAATCACCCCAACAATCTTCGAGATGTGTGTATGATGATCGAATCGCCGCCGTTGATCAGATTCTTCAAAGAATTGTTGATTGAAAATGGTGGGGGTACCTGCAAATACACTCCGATGCTAAAATCAACAAGAGTTCTATGCAAGTGGAGGAAAGGAATAGAAATTGTGTCCCTTTTTGGTTGAAACCTAGCCTCTATATATAGGCAGAAAACAGATGTGGCTTTAGGGTTTCAATAGTTATCCAAATAACAACCCCATCTGTATAAACCCCAAATCATGACCAGATTCATGATAAAATTTGTTATCCTTTCCAATGCTTATCATAATCCTTATTTATCTTTAATAAGAATTATCTTGAATAATAATTCTAATTATTTAAGATAATTATCCTCTTTTATTTAGGATCTTACATTTATCTTAAATAACATTAATAATTATAAACAAATAATTATTCAAGACTTTGGGCTTCAACAATAAGCCTAGTGGGTTACCATAATAAACCCACTGGTTTCCCTAATAAACCAAATCCAAGCTTCCATAATAAGCCATGTGGGTTTCCATAATAAAACCACAGGTTTCCACAATAAACCGGATTAGGCTTCCATAATAAGCCATATGGGTTTCTTCAATAAACCCACCGGTTTCCTTATTAAACCGTATTTGACCAATACTAAATAGCTTGTGCGGTACGCACGTACACTATTTTAATAGGGTACAAACAATAAGCTTCATGTGAACAACACACAAGTTCCCACCAAAAACCCTAAAAAAGCATCATCATCTAAGCCAACATCGGCACCAAATGGATTTTCATCGTTAGGGTCCACAAAAGGAGGTGTTTGGATAGTGCGGAACTGTTCATCTGCCAAATCGAATGCCTTGATATTCAAGTTTCCATCCAACCAGTGAAGAGCCCCGTTTGCATGGAAACATGATCCTGATAGACTAGTGAAAACATAATCTTACCTTTGTCTCTCCACCCACTGCCACCACCAAGAGTGTATACCTGGATTGTATCCTTCAACCATCTTTCTGGATGGACTTTCGTGTAGCTTAATAAGCTCTTGGAAAAAGATAATCCTAACAACCTTGTATTCATTTGTCGCAGGAAGGTAACCGAATCCACAAGACAAAGAAAGCAAATCATATGTATCCATAATATGTTTACTCTCATACGAAGGAAGAACCAAAATCACAATCGCAATTAGAACTTGGAAGAAGAAAATTTCTTAAAGAAGAACACAATTAATATGGGGGTGTTGCTTCTTTTTCCACCTCAATCATCATTAACCAACATCGCTGCTATGCCTAATTCATTATCATCAACGACGAATACCACCATCGTTCATCATCATTTCAAAGTATTGCTGGTGGTATTAAAATTGATTTTACCCCTAACTAACTCTCAGCAGTTTGTCTTGTTGTTGTAGCCAATTAGGAAGATGGAGAAGATGATGGCCTTGTCGTTGGAATCAATTCACTAGCAGTAAAATTTGGTTCCGATGTTCAGAGACGAACCGTTAAGGATGAAACCCAGATTTGGTTTGAGCAGGACTTAACCATGTGCGTGGATCATAGTCCCTTCATTATCTTAGAGATTAAACCTCGACTTGATGACGACACGTGGGCACATGGAGATTTATTCTAGTGTTGAAGGAAGGTTGAACTTGTCATTTTCTGCATCTTGAGAGATCTCATATGCCGAGATTTTGACTGGTCAATATTTGAGAAATTGACTATTTAACTTGGTTGGATGGAAACCGTTACTTTGGGGCATATCCTCGAAAATTGGAATTTCGGGTTATATCTCCAAGATTACACTGGATTTTGGGGCATATTCCAAATTCTCCCTTAACAAATTCTCTAGTGACGGGGTTACATATATAGATAGACCCACCAATGTCAGACTCATCGACACAAATTAAACCGTTGCACGAACCGATGATCTTTCCTTCCATGTCAAGAGGAGGGTGGATGATTCTTTTAAAAACCTTGGTAGACTCCTCATCATTCTCATAATATTCTCCATAGTGCAGTCTTTTATCATGACCATTAACCTCCCCATGTAAGTAAAGAAGACTCACCTTACCAATCTCAAGTGACCGACGCAGGTGCATATCAGCAAAGCTAGCTAGAACTTTTGAGGAGGGCTAGCCACGTTTTGCATACTTGTTCACACTGAAAGACTGACTCAGCAGGTAAGCGGGAAAATATGTCTAACTTGATCTCTGTTGGAAGACGGTTCTCCATTGAAATATGATCACAATATATGCACAGTGTTCTGTTTTCCCCACATAGAGAAGTAAACCGTTTATAAGAAGAGAGAAGCAATTAACCGACTATAAGGAAATTGAAAAAAAAAAAGACAAACAAACAAAAAGACCATATAACCATAAGATATCGGTTATTGATATCAAATGAAACAACAAAGATTAACAAATGACACATGATTTTTGATTTCTCAAAAACTAAGTTACCAAGGAAAACCTAATAGAAGGTTTCCGAATACTACTACACTATACACGAGAACAATAATGCCGATAAATATGTAGATGCTCGAAATCAGTAGAATCGAATTCCCAAACCCAACTTGTTGCATGTAAAAAGAAGACAGGAAACATTAAGATATAAAGAACTCTAACACGCATTCTTATTTCACAGAGAAAATCAAACAATTGTATGGTCAAGCTCATTAGAATCATCACTATGATCTCAACTTAACTTACGAAGATGATCAAAGGATTACAAGGAGAGAGGGCGAAAGATTACCTTGGTTAGGGCATGCCTGCGGAAACTCAAGAGTCGAAACCCTTGTTAGTTGTTAGACCGTGTTTGGTTTTCATTTTTACTTTTAAACATAAAAAATGGAACACCTTGTTTGTTGCAGTCATTTAATTTGTATCTATTTATGCTACTAGTAGTTATATTCCTGTGTGTTTACATGTGTTCTTGTAATCCTATCTGGTGAAGTTATAACCGTCTGAATATTCCCGTAGCTGTGTAACTGCCTGCCTATTTAGGCTATTGATCTTAATGAGAAAGGCATGTTGAATGTTGTTTTATCACACTGCTGTGTAAAGGAGTCTTGCGTTGGTTTCCTCGAATTAACCAATTGGGAGGTAGGGATTTCCTCGAATTAATCTCATTATCGTTCTCATATTACAATTCTTCATGTTGATTCAGTGTTCGTAACATTGTTTATCAGTTAATTACTCCCAACTCTTCCAACTAGTCCAGTCAAGTGACTCTAGTCCACATTTGTTACTCTTGAAATGAGCCATGATGGTGCAGGCTGGTTAGATATATTGTATCTGTTAAAAACGATGACTGGTCCAGTCTAGTTCCCTAGGCTAGGAAGAAAAATTAAGATATTGAAGAGATCTTCAACAACTCTGTCTCTGTTTTATTTCCTAGCTTAACAACACTGTTTAAATTTCCCTCTCTTAAAACTCAATTCCAGACATTCAGAATTCTTCATCATCTTCTTCCCCCTTTTCGTATTCATCGCCACACCGCTGGTGAAGATCTGGCTGATGTTGTTTCTCGTTCTGCTGTCTTCCTTGGAAATTATACTTAGTAAGACAAATTCTTGCCCTAATTTTCCTTCGTTAAATTTTACTGGATGGGAAAGGCTTCTTCCACTTACCGAACATGCTTTTTAGATTTTCTTCACTGTTATCATGAAATGATTCTATCGAGAAACGTTCAATTTTTATGGTAAAAAGTCCAGATTTACCTTCAAAATCTTTAATAAAACCCCAATTGTATTGGTTACGAATTTGGACTGTTTGATGAAATGGGTTTTAACTCTAAACGTTGTTAATTATGTTAATGGTCTTCATATTTACAAGCTAACCTATCAAACAAATTGAAGCCTTTGAGTTATATTGGACCTAGAAATTTGAATATTGCATTGTTACTTAAATAGATTCTTGCGTTCTTTAAAGCAAACAATGAAAGAAGCAATTAGGAGATGGGCCTTGGTTGTTATTTATTTGACACCCGGTGTAAATTGTTTCCAGGTTTTACTATCCAAGAGTTTAGTTTCAGATGAAGCACAGTCTGGCAATTCTTTTCCAATACAGGGTTAGTTATGTTAATGGGTGTGTTAAATTGAATCTTACGGTGGCTTATAAAAATTATATAGGGAATGAAAACGATGGAGCTGATAAAGGAAGACTTCTTGTTATAAAAGAATTTGATAGCTTAAAAAGGAAACCCTGATTCCATTTGTCATCTGTGCAATCAATAACCAAATTGTTTCAGTGGGTAATAACTGGTTAGCATTTCAGTAGTGCAGGCTACAGATGTAAGCCCCTTTTTCAGTTCAATCGATCGTTATTTTGTTAACTTAATGTGAAAATCTTGTACTGCTGAAAAAATCTGATACTATAATGCAGATGCATATAAAGAGAACTATGCTGTGAAATAATAATCTTAATTGCTTTTGTGTTCAGTAGTCGCTTGATCCTTTAGTCAGGTGAATAATTCATAATTCTCTGGTATATTTGGCTATGTTTTCAGTTGTAGGAAATACCAATAGGTCCTAGGAATAATATATTAGATAGAGTCTAGTCTAATTGACCTAGTCAATTGTCTGTTTGGTCCTTTTTGGAATTATAAATTATAGTTTGGTCCTAAATATTATAGTTTGGTCCTAGGATGATATCATGGATGATGTAATTGTCATCATGTAGTGGCAGAAATACCCTTTTGGGACCATTACATCATCCATGACGTCACCCTATGATATATATAGTCAATTATCAAGAGAGGAGATATTATTTTCAGATTCTCTTTCTCTCTTTTCTTTATTTTCAGATTTACTTTCTCTCTCTTCTTTATTTCTAGATCTAGTTTTTTTCTTTCCCCCATTTTTTTTCTCTGCTCATGATGAAGAAGATGAAGATGATGATGAACGACGGTGTTTTTGGGTTCTTTTTTCTCTGCTAATGTTGTTGTTGATGATGATGATGATGAAGGCGATAAAGAAGATGATGATGAAGTTTTTGCGTTTCTTTTTCATTTTTTGTTGATTTACTGCTGCTGTTGAAGATGATAAATACGATGAAGATGATGTTGTTGATGCCGTAGATGATGATGATGATGATGTTTTTTAGATGTAGTTTTTGTGTTCTTTTTTCGTATTTGTTGTTTGATGTTATTGTTGAAGATGATGAAGACAATGAACATGATGAATACGATGTTGTTGTTGTTTTGAAGACGATGATGTTTGTTGCTGCTGCTGTTGAAGACGTCGAAGAAGATGATGATGTTTTTATATTGAGTTCAATGAAGTCTGTTTTTTTTTTAGGTTTTTATATGGACTTCATTTCTGGAATGAAGTCTGTTTTTCTAGGTTTTTATATGGACTTCATTTCTGGAATGAAGTCTGTTTTTTTTTAGGTTTTTATATGGACTTCATTTCTGGAATGAAGTCTGTTTTTTTTAGGTTTTTATAGAACAAGTAATTGGGGGATATGAAAACTAATTGGGGATATAGCTACAAGACAAAATAGGAGTCCCAATAGCAATTCTGGGTCACCCCTTATGTAATTATTTTTTTAATAATAATTAGGTTTAGTGGTTAATAATAATTAGTAAAAATCTTAAGTATTTGGGGGATAGATTAGTGTTGTGTATTTATTTGTGTTTGGGTGAGAGTAGAAGGAGGGAAAAAAATATTTGAGAGGAATTTTTTTTTTGAAAATGGAAGATGATTGTGATGAGAGAATTACCGCTAATAAGAGGTTGAAAAATTGATTTTTTTTCTTTGAATCCACCATTGTTGCAGCTGAAAAAGCTTGGTGCCGGCATGGTATTCAACCAAAAACCCATGCGGGCAATTGTTGGAAATGTTCATAAATTGTTTGCCACTATCCGGAAGTGATGATGACCATGCCGGAATTGATGAAGACCATATGCCGGAACATGATACCGGCATGGTCTTCATCAATTCCGGCATGGTCATCATCACTTTCAGCATGATCTTCATCACTTCCGAATAAAAGAAAAATTGGTTTCCAAAGTGAGGAGAAGAGAATTTGATATAGAGTGGGGAGAGTTTAGAATTTGAAAGGGAATGGGAAATATTTGGGTTTCAAAGCTCCACTCCTAAATAAGATTAATAAGAAGTGGAGATGGAAATGGGGGATATGATTTTGTTTTTTGATTTTAAGTTTTTGATTTTTATTTTGTGGGAAGGGTATTTTAGTATTTTCGCCCCCAAAAATCACCCCTTAGCACACACCATGGGTTGGGGGAAGTAATTCATATCCCCCAATTAGTTTCTATATCCCCCAATTGCGTGTTCTTTTTATATGGACTTCATTTTCTGGAATGAAGTCTGTTTTTTTTAGGTTTTTATATGGACTTCATTTCTGGTATGAAGTCTGTTTTTTTAGGTTTTTATATGGACTTCATTTCTGTTTTTTTAGGTTTTTATATGGACTTCATTTCTGGAATGAACAGCTACAAGAAAATAAGTAAAAATTAACACGGAAGGGTACTTTTGTCAGTTTAATATTTTTAAATAATTATGGACCAAACAGCAAAGGCGTTTTCCTAAAGGACCAAATAGACATGAGCCCACCTAAAAAAGGACCAAACCATATTTTTCCCTTTTCAGTTCTTAGCATCGTTAACACACACAGTTCTTTCGTAGTTTCTTGGACTATAGTGCAAACACCTAGTGCATTTGCATATCCCTCGACATTAATTTCTATAAGATCAAAATTAATGGAAATATATCTGTTTCTTAATCAATTTGTATGCTATGACTGAACATCTTATTTGTGTATTTCATGAACAGAGTGAGTTCCCGATAGTAAACATGGTAGGTATCAGTAGTTGGAAAATGGAGCTAGAGTAGTAAAATGGCTACCATCTTTACTAGAACGGACTCTTCAAGGTCTCAATGGTCTTTATATTTATGACACTCTGAATTGATTTACTAATAGTGAAGGGGTTATATATACAGTTTCATAATTTACTCAAGCTAGTATGTCTGTAAGATGTTTCTTTTGAACTATACTGTAATAAGTTGACAGGTTGCAAAAGACTCTTCAAAAACATATTCTTGATATGGAAAAGGTATCTAGATTCTTCTAATGATTGAAACTTATGATATATCGTAAGGATCGAAACAACTTTTCATTCGACAATAGGATGTACTTTAAATTATTTCTGTTGAATTGTCCATAACAAGTTGACTTGAACTTTCATTATGTTGTCATTTATATTACATATTTTGCAAGGATATTGCTTCTATACTCTTGACTCCAAGCAGGATCAGAGAATCAACAAATTAACCTGCCAGTTCTGATTTTCTAGCTTTAAGATAATTGTGCTAGCTGCTAGGTAAGATTAGAATTTTCTTAAAGCATTGCTTCTTTTATATTGTAGGCGTTGCTCCTGGTACTGCTGCCTGATCCCCATACGAGCGCTATTTTGTGCTTCAGTGATGCAGAGATACAAACATAATTTAAAAGACTCGGTGCTCAATACATACAAGTAAGCAGTCATTTGTTAGTTTGTTTCAATCGGTTCTTCTTGAAAATGGTTGTTTGTCATTTTGGCTTCATTCCCGTTTTAGTTAGTACATTCTATTGGCTGCAGCTATTCTTTCTGCACAAGTGCACAGAAAATAAAGGGTTGGAATTGCAACCCGAGTTTTCGTTGGGCTCACAAGGCATGAACCAATAACTAATTTTGGATGTGTCCTGGCAGCAATGTAGATCATTGTACGTGGCTTAGTAGATAGGAAGCTAAGTGTATTACGTTCAGCTTACTATGATACGGAACTTCTTTTAGCAAGAGAAGCCTTTCATCTTGTAGTTGATTAACCTTGAAACTTGATTTTGTCGGTGTAGATTAACCTCAGTAATAATGTTATCGGGTTAAGGCTTTACATTGCTTTAGTTTTATCTTACCATTCTTAAGCCACAAAAGAGGTGAAGTGTTCATACTATCTGCTACTGCCTTGTTGTCTCCCTCTTTTGTAATCTTTGTCAGCTCATGTAGTCTGGATATTTTTCCTAAATTGAACCATATTGATTTAATTGATCTAATCTAATTTTTACCGAACGAAACCATCATAAAACTGCCACTACTGTTTGTTGAATACTGTCGGTTCTTGGATTTAATTTTCTTCCAATATAAATGTTTGGTTTCTTCTCACTCACGCTTTTCTTTATCAAAGTCTAAAACTAATGGTATTATATTTGTTCAATGGTTTACTTTTCTATTTTCGTGTAATATGTGAACTAATTTGGAATTTTGGATTGGGTTTTCAAACCTCCATTAATTCATCTCTCAAATTTTTTGCTTGTAAAAGTTTCTGAAATGGGTACTTTTGGCTAGAACATTTAAGAGCGTTGAAGTTTGTTGTATTGGTCTTCTTTTACGCTAGTGTGGAACTGATTTTCTTTGAAGCGTGTCTACGACGAAGTTAGTAATTCGGCGAATAATTCGCGAATTATTCCGTATCCGTATTTTATACGTACTGATCGCGAACGTATCCAACTCCTATACAGTACACCTAACCGCTATTACACGAGCTGATTTTTTGATTAATAGTTCATATATTTTGTATATAACGATCTAAACCATAAAATTCATACATTTCTATATAAAATGTTATTTTTTTCTCGGTATACTCTGTACATATACAAGAATTAGTCCTTACAACATAGCAATACTTATTAATTTGATTATATATATGAGCCGAATTTTCAGTCCCGTATTCAAATATTTAAAACGAATTATACACGTACGTATGCCGTTCCGAACTAACCCCGAACTAAAAATGGTTGACCGAATAGTGGACCGAATTGATGTTCCGTCGAAACGAATAATACACGTACGTATACCGTTAAATACGTTTCCGTACACCGAATTGCTAACTAGTCTACGTTGTGCTTTTTCTTCTTCTTTCGTTCTTGTTCTTGTATACTTGGGACCATACTTTTTTAGGCATTAACAGTGCAACAGATAAACCGTCACTGTAATGACATTGATCGGGGGTGGGGGGATATTCTGGCCTTAATTATTACTAGAGCTGCACAACGGGTAGGGTGGGTAGGATATGGCCTATTTCGCCACCCTACCCGCTGACTGGCGGGTAAGAAATTTTTTACCCGCCACCCTATCCGCCATTAAACGGGTAAGATCCTACCCGACCCATTTATTGGCGGGTCGGGTAGGATAGAGTGACGGGTATAACCGTTTTTTTTTTCCCTCCGGACTTTCAGTTTATACAAAAAAATGGTGGACTGTGTATACAAAAAATTCTTCCCAAGAAACAAAAAAAAATCGAGAGAATGTTGTCCCAAGTGCTCAGATTCTAGTGTAGCTAAATACTTCTTACACTTGGTCAAATGATAGTTCAAATTTGATGTTCCATACTCCTTACCACCAGCCTTGTACTTACCAACTTCACAATGGCTACACTTCCCCCACTTAATACCATCATCATCAACACTCTTCGTGAAATGCTCCCATACCCAAGATGTAGTCTTCCGCTTCCTACTTTCTCTAACCTCAAGTTGAGAAAATGGCGGAGGTGGAGGTGGTGTAATAATTTATTACATTTAGGTGTGGGGTAAAACTTTTATTGGTCTGGCCTTCGGTGTCAGCTTGGTCTCATGTTTCTTCTGTTGCTTGTAGCTCGGATGTTTGATGTTTGTTACGTCACCATAAAAGAGCCAACTTCCCTCCCTGATAAGCATATTGGCGGAATAGGTCAACCAGTGAGGCGCATGTTGACAGAATAGGTCAATTGTAATAGATTATTATTCTAGATCAGTGCTCTATTCAACAGGTAATGAGTTAAACGCTCGGCTCGAGTAATATGAAAAATATAAACGACTGTAGAGATAACATTGGATAATAGTAATGTCTGGGTCAAAGACGATTTGGGTTACTAAAAATAGCAATAGATATCCTTAATACCCTTTTTTTTTAATTGCATATTTACCTCTTACCAATGCCAAAACGGCAGGTTTGTTAGACCATCCATTCTTGACCATCCATGACAACATAGTCTAACCGAGTGTACGGTCATCTAACTACAAACAAAATACATTATTTGTGCTTTGTTTGTAACGTGTATAAAATACACGGGAGGTCCGCAAATCAATACATGGAAGTATACACAAGGTGATTAATGTCGGGAGGCATGCAAGGCAAGTCAATAGGCATGCGGGGAGTTATAGGCGAGAATTAATGCATGCGGTATTAGTGCGGGAGGTTTCATGCGAATTAATTTAGGAGGTTTCATGCACAATTAAATCCAGGAGGTTTCATGCAACATTAATTCCATGAGGAAATAAATACAAATTTATGTTTACCTCATAATGAGGGTAAGAGCTAGTTCAAAATTGTATAAATATAGAGAAATGTAATTTTGAGGGGAAGGAAAAAATGGAGAGGCTAGCTAACACGGAAAAAATCCATTGTGATTCTACATATCAATAAAAACATCACTCCCCAAGGGGATTCATCCGTGGACGTATGCACATCTTGCCGAACCACGTAAAAACCTGTGTCACTTTTATTTGTTCTTCAATTCGCCTCCAACCCTAAATTCACACCAAATAATCCATTCATCGTATTTCGTGCTCACAAGTAATTTTGGGTACAAAAATTGGCGCCGACTAAGGGGATTCGTGTAAAACAATCATGTTTTATCATTGTGATAGGTGCGTCAAAAGCTCAGAAATCATGCCACGAATTTTCATGCAAAAATCAGCAAAAAAAAAAAAAAAAAAGATCCGGTGATGAATCTCAAAATCAGCCAGAGAAAGACTTCTTTGGTCGTTGTTTTAATCAAAAAATGGTGATGGTCCACTAGAATCTATTTCCAGTTCGTATTGTTAGTGGTGGAATCACTTTCTAGTTCATGTTCTTTGTAAACATCAATGGATCCGATTACAAAAATAAAATAAAGCCCCCGCAACCTCCGTTCGAAATGGGAGGTTTAATAGATGAAGCTCGCGAAAGGTGTTTCCAAAAACTTCTAGGAAGTTCGCTCCTAAGCCAATAAACACCGTAATGACCCAGCACTGAAGTATTCGGCTGGCGGTCAATGCGATCAGCACGGACAATACATGCAAAGGAGGCTCAAGCTTAGTGAAATCCATAAAGCATCATGATGAAACGTTCAAACCATTTTTCAATTCCCTACAGCATGGAAGAAAAAATTTCTGTGTTCGAGAAACTTTTATATGCACTTGGGGCAGCAACGTGATCGAGTTCGAGGTTCGTGGATAACAACATGACCGAGTTCGAGGTTCGTGCATAACGACATGATCGAGTTCGTGGTTCGTGAATAGCGACATGATCGAGTTCGAGATGAGGATTGCATAGACCCTTCAATATTTATCCTTGCATCACTTCGCAAGCACCTAAAGCCTCACCTTGCACGTGAGCACATAAGTCTTGCTTTTATCGCAAGCATAAAATATCGTCTTGCACGCGAGTATGAAAGACTTGCACCTTGGCAAGCATAAAGTCTCTTCTAAACCACGAGCCCAATGCCCGATATTGGTCCAAAGACTCGTACTCAACACAAGCAACAGCCAGCCTGCCCGAGCAGCAAGCGCTAGCCTTGTTACGTTGCGAGCAAAAAGCCTTGCCCCAGACGCAAGAACACACTACATTCTACTCAAGACTCGACTATATATCGAGCATCACAAGTCCACCACGTGGCAAAAGAGTCTCGCCTAGCACGTGAGCAAATTTTATTGCAGGTTATCACAATTGGGGGCGTCTTTGTAATGTCTCTACTCATGCTTGGGGGCGACTGGCGAGTTACGTCATCGATGATCGACGTGAAGGAAAAACAAAATTCTTAACCCCCAACAAGTTGGAGGTTAAGAGGGGCGATGTTTGTACCGTGTATAAAATACACGGGAGGTCCGCAAATCAATACAGGGAGGCATGCAGGGCAGATTAATGCCAGGAGGCATGCAAGGCAAGTCAATAGGCATGCAGGGAGTTATATGCAGAATTAATGCATGCAGTATTAATTCTGGGAGGTTTCATGCAGAATTAATTTCAGGAGGTTTCATGCACAATTAAATCCAGGAGGTTTCATGCAACATTAATTTCATGAGGAAATAAATACAAATTTATGTTTACCTCATAATGAGGGTAAGAGCTAGTTCAGAATTGTATAAATATAGAGAAATGTAATTCTGAGGGGAAGGAAAAAATGGAGAGGCTAGCTAACACAGAAAAAATCCATTGTGATTCTACATATCAATAAAAACATCACTCCCCAAGGGGATTCATCCTTGGACGTAAGCACATCTTGCCGAACCACGTAAAAACCTGTGTCACTTTTATTTGTTCTACAATTCGCCTCCAACCCTAAATTCACACCAAATAATCCATTCATCGTATTTCGTGCTCAAAAGTAATTGTGGGTACAAACATTGCTTATCAATTATAGTCCTCTGGGGAGATATGTTGGTCCCTAAGTTGATATCCCTTCCTTTTGCATGCGACGCGACCTCACAAAAAAAAAAAAAAAAAATTCAAAAGTAATTTCCTCTGTGGAGGTTTAATATGACGTTTAGAAAGGTTTTTTTTTTTTTTTTTTGACAAGGCGTTAATAAAATATGCCTCTCCATAATGTAGCTCCTACATTATCTTTACCATACAGATAGGTGGCCCTGCCTTTAGTTCATAACCGATCAGCTGTCGAGAATGGGACCGAAATGAGATCAGATCTGATTCATCATAGATGTAAGATATCTCTCGGTTGGGGGTTGATTTCACACTGTTTCAGTAAAATATTCGTGGATAGAGATATATGCACGTGATTTAATTCAGAGTAAAAGACTGGCAAAGTTGTGATGTTTCTGACCCTTTTCCCACTACAGTTTTTTGTCACCCGAAAATATTATAGTTTCTTCGATACAAACAAATGATCGATCAAAAACCAGCAAATGCAGCAGAACCCGTGTCACTTTTCTGTTTTTGTTGTTGTTGATCGGTTCACTGTCGTTTTTGAATGTGACACACACCACGGTTACTAAGACACCTCTCTCTCTTTTGTGGTGCTACCCAAAAGGAGTTTCAAGTTGCAATAAATTAATTGTGCTAATCAAACTTTAGTAGGTTGAATTGAATGTCAAAATTCTTGATTAAGTAAATAAATTAAGTTGATACATCAAAGAATTTTTTTCTCTTCTCTTGCTATATAATAACTCCGTATCACATCCATCCTTATCATCAGTTGCTCTGTTTATAAGTTTTAATTTTATAGATACTTAATTAGGATCGTTGAACTTCATGATAATCACACAATAAAATATGCAAGAATATGTTTATACGGAATACCTGATAGCGCTAATCCGTGTTACGATACCGATCAGTTTTGTAGCAGCGGTAATACCTTGTGGAGGTCATGGTTTCTCCTTCTTCACCTCTTACGTTATGAATACTAAAATTATCGAACCCAATACTGATGGCTATTGTGTTCCTTTTATAAGTATAAGGAGGACCAAGTTCCTAGGGTTTATTTATAGCATTAGATCTCGACCGTCCATCAAGGAAGAGTTAATAGGAATTAATCCCCTAGAATGGTAACCGAAATATTTAGCAATATATTCTTAATTAACCAAAGTTATCACATGGGCCCACAGGATATTTCTATATGTATATAAATATTCTTACATTCTCCCACTGGTCCATGTGATAACTTATTTAACGATTAATTATAGAAAAACATAAGCGCGCATAATTGCTAAACAAATTTAATGGTTAAACGTAATACCTTAACCAAGCAAATCACGTATGCGAGTCATGGCGGTGGCACATTGTCTTGTTATCAACATGTTCCCTTCCATGTACCACAACACAAGCAACTTACTTAATCAGGCCTTAAATGGGGATATCATAATGGTCCAGTTATGTCTTCAAAAGAAAGACAATTTCTGTTAACATTCATCCATTCACATAAGTGTATACTAAATATGGATACGTAAATAAATTGAAGTACATTATTAAGAGCTCAATTAGTTTTCAAAAAATAAGCACATAAATTAGCTGAATTCAATAATCAATTACTCCCACAGACCTAAGATTTTAATCTTTTCTTAAGAGGTCTTAAAAGGTAATTTTCCATTAAGTGCATCTCCAAATGCAATTGTGCTTAAGCGGTAAATGAACAACTATTGTTTCTGAATTTCTTAATTCACGCATATATACTCAAGGTTCATGTGTTTTGTTCCTTTCGTTTCATATCGTGCTTTAATGTTGCGAAGCTAAGACAGTAAATTTCAGCAATGTAGAGACAAACCATAAGTCTCTAAGTATCGCAGTCATAAATATTCAAACTCAATTGTGGGACTAGTATTAATGGATTCTTCCTTTATAGAATCCATACATCCACAAAAACTGAAGTCTGAAAACCCAATCAACTCTTGTTGGGTTTGCTAACTAATTATAAGACATAAGTTAAAATAATATCTCAAAATTCTTGATAGCTTTCCTATAATTTGTTCTTCGATTCTTTAGGAATTTAGTTAACATATCAACAAATTGTTATAAGTTTCATATCAGAATTAAGACGTAATGAAGATTAAATTTATATCTTCTATCCAACATGAAATAAAATCGTTAAATATGTTATTATCTCAAAATTCCTTGAATATTCGATATATGCCTAATATGAGAGCTTTAGTAATCCATATGATATTACTATCACATGGTAAGCTTCATTGATATCCTTTATTTCAAAAAATATAGAGATATGCATAAAGTCAAGATCACTACTCGTAGGTAGTATGTCTTAACATACAAGACCAAGAGTATGAATTTCTCCCACTGATCTTGAGGTATATGCATCAATCTATAATAATTTCATCCAAAACCAAATAGCGTTAAGGTCTTGTTGAATTTTAGATATGCAATATTCGGGAAGCTTGCTTAATTTCATACTTTGATTTCTTAAGCTTTGTAGGCTAAAATTTATCATTAATAAAGGCTATTTCACATTTAATTAATGCAACTCGTAGGTCATACTGAGTTACTAATAATACTATGATAATTCTGAATAAGTCTTTCTTTGACACGAGAGAAAAACTTATTTATAATCAATGCATCGTTTCAGAGTAAAATCTTTAGCAATAAGTCTTGCTTTATACCGTTTAAAATTGCTATTACAGACGTATTAGGTCAGAAAGACCCACTTTCATACAACTGATTTGTGTCTTTCGAGCAATTAAACAATATCCGAGACTTGAATTTCAACCAATGATTTTTGCTCACATAGCATCAATCCATTAATCAAAATTATTACACATAATATTTGTGAACCGAAAAACGAGTCTTTGCCATTCCATATCAAAATGTAATAAATTCTTGTAAGAAAATCACTGAAACAACTTGAATAACTTTCTTTCAATCTCTGTTGAGACCCTCTTAATGCTGGTTCATGTTGTTATCAAAAAAATTCTTTATTGGCAGTAGTTATATTATGGAGTATTGGATCAGTAATTTGTGGTCTTTCATTATCTAACATTCTGATAATGAGAAGATTCACAATATCTGCAGAAATCTTAAATGAAGGGATCATTATCATGATTTCTTGAACAAATATATCCACGTACTCCCACTAATTATGCCATCATTAACGAATTTATATTTTCGGTTTCAATAAGTCTCATACTACGGTTAGAACATTAATGAATACCATTTGGATTATTTAGGAAAACCAACGAACCAGTAATAGTTTTCAAATCCAATTTTCATTCTTGGGAATGTAAGCTCTCACCTCCAACTGAGCAACCATAACTTAAATTACACAGTTGCAGAAAGAATAAACATCCACAAATGTATAGCCATTATGCATGGCTCATCATGCTTCTAACCATTTTCATAAAAGTATGATTTAGCCTTTTGATATACACTATTATGCCAAGGATAAGTTGGCCTTGTGTATTGAGCAACAATTCAAAACTTTTGAAGATATTATGCAAAAGATTTAGGATATTATCCTGTTTTGTCATACCTTTCACAATGTTCACCACCTTTGTCAGACTTTATGATTTTCAGTTTATCTATAATTGCCTCTCAATTTCAATAAAACATCAATAAAACATCAATGGTTTGAGATTCATAATTCAATCGATAGATTTACACAGTAACGCGAAAAATCATCAGGTGATAAACAATTTTATCTTCCAAAAACTGGACCATTAAAAGTCTACAAAATAATCATAATATACAATTAATAAGAACAAAACCTGAAATTTATAATAGAGATAAATGACAATTAAGCTTACAATAGTTACATACCTTCAATAAGATTCTCCTGTGGGTAAAACCTTATCAAGGAACAATGTGAGACATGAAAAATATCTGTGGATATTTTACATTCTCATAATTCAACATTATGTCTGTCAAATACTACAACTAGAATCACCCGTGGGCAACTCACGTCCTAAAATGTATTAACAAACTCCAATAATTCTAAATATGTTCAACCTAATATAATGTGAATTGTAGTCACCTGCGGGTGGCTATTATTTCACATGTATATGAAACATTTATATAACCTTAATGCTTGTTTAACGTGTGAAGAAAAACTACTTGTGAGCAGCATTGTTCTAATCGTTAAATCAAACTAAGAGGGCTCCAGAATATACAACACTTACCGAGATAAGAGCATAGCATCACTTTGTGGTGATAACTAAACTATCCAAACAAACATGTAAAATTGCAAATATCACACTAACTTTTCTTGTGATATTACAGTCCCCACTCAAAGATATGGACATACTTGATCTGATCATAAATTTGGTCGCTTATAAACAATAATGAGTAACCCTAAAACATCAATCACAAACATTTATTCAAAACACATGCCATACATAAATTTTGAAAAAATATCAACACCCTATAATCGAAAAATATCCAAACATAATGAACTTTTTCTTAAACCAAAATCGAGCATGAAGCAAGTCTATAAATATAATTCAATAATGAAATTTCATTGAAGAAAAATTCTTTGATACATCGCTCATTTAAATATGATACAAGCTTAAAGATCATGATAAATAACGGATATATGATGAATTAATATGAAAAGTGTTAAATAGTCAATGAATATCATTTTCAGAAATACGGAAAAATTTATCAAAAATAAAACCTCAATTTCATAGAGGACGCAATAAGTTTTGGACAACATAATAAAAATATTCATGAAAATATGAAAAATTCGTAAAAGGTTACTCAACTCGATAATGAGTTAATTTATGTAAATTTTCTTTTATGCACTTTTAAGAAATAACGTAAAATCATGTGCCGATTATTTAATTACCATAATGTATGATCAGATATTGTACACTTCAATGTTATCTTAAACATGTGAACTCAAATTACCCGTGGGTAATTGTTGTTCTAATACATTTAAGAAAAACAATATTATAAGCACTTGACATGATAACGATTATGATTTGGAAAAATTATTTGACATCACCGTGGTGATAGCCAAACAACTCAAAAATAATGCCATAATAACTACTAAACCTTGCCATTACGGCTTAGCGTATTCGTGCTTACAATAAAATTATTATTATTGCTAAGATAAAAAATTCTAGTATCACTGTGGTGATAAGTAAAGAATTATGACCTAAGAATCCTAAGCACAATAATTTTATACGTACAATTGAAATTATCATCAACATTGGGAGAAAAGTGAAACATAATGACACAAGACACCCTCAAGATTCAAATCAGTTCATATCCATAATGTATGATCAACAATCATATAAGTCAATGTTTTCTTAAATATGTGAACTCCAATTTCCTGTGGGTAAATGTTGTTCTAATATATTTACGAAAATCAATATTACAAGCATTTGAAAAATTGTGATCATGGCCAAAAGTGATTTGACATCACTGTGGTGATAGCCAATCAATAAAATAATGCCATTATCACATGATGTCCATAACTGCAAAACCTACACTTTACGGTTTGCAAATTCATGCTTATAATAACATTATGATTATATTGAGATATAACACTCTAGCATCACAATGGTGATAACTAAAGAGTCCCATAATAATTTCAAGTATAATCTCATAAAATCAAAAAGGAAAAACAATAATCTGAGGGAAACTATACCCTAACGCACAAGTACACAACCATATCATAATGCACACACAAATTTAACGGTGTCAAAAAATGGTTTTGATCATGAAATTTATAATGAAACTCGATAAAAAATCGTTTTATTGTTTTGATAAAGCGGAAGCGTAAGTTAATTTAAAATAAAATTGGTTCCATTTGTTTCAAACTTAATACTATCTCATTATCTTAACATTAACTAACACATATACATGACCAAAAGAAAATATTAATGTTTCCATTTTTTTAATGTCTTGATAACCATTCACGTGACTACGCAAATATTTTGTTTATCTTCATTTGCTTTGGAGCACTTATTGATTCACTCCATAAAAATATAATGCCTAATAAATATTTCTTCATTATATCGTATCTCCAATTTATCTCCCTTTCACATACAAGGTAAGTAAAATATGGACTTTAGTGGAACAATTATGTATGTTTATGACTACATGATGTCGACATTCTTCTATTTCATTTATCATCGTTATTACGTTCATTATTACCTCATATGCTCATTATATACCATTAACAAAATAATATTCCTACAATAATTTTTTTCAATTATGTGCATTCCAAAAATAAACTCATTAGGCCAAATTCATTAGGAAATAAATGTTAATTTATTTACATGAAATAAATATAGGACATTAGCATTAAATTAAAATATATTTTCCTTCAAAATTAAGTAGGTCATTCATGTTGCAATATATTTTCTTCTAAAATTAAGTAGGTCATTAATGTTGAAATATATTTTCTTCCAAAATTAAGAGAGAGTAATATGAAAATATAAAAGAAAATAATAAGCAATAATGACCACATGATCTTAAATTGTAAAGTATACCATAATTTTCAACTGATTTGATTTTGATGAGATAATGGAAAATCACACATGATTTTGATGAAATAGTAGAAAACCACACATGAACACGAAGTGTGAGCATGAAACGGGTCATCATAGTTAGATGCAAAAAATAATACAATTCCATAAGAACAATTATTTTCACAGAAGGAAATAAAATAATAATATTAAACCCAATTTTATTTTATTATTGCATAAGATTAGCGGATAATCATGAGTTCTAAACACAAGCTCTAGATGCCAACTATAAGTTTTAATTTTATAGATACTTAATTAGGATCGTTGAACTTCATGATAATCACACAATAAAATATGCAAGAATAGGTTTATACGGAATACCTGATAGCGCTAATCCGTGTTACGATACCGATCAGTTAGTAGCAGCGGTAATACCTTGTGGAGGTCATGGTTTCTCCTTCTTCACATCTTACGTTATGAATACTAAAATTATCGAACCCAATACTGATGGCTATTGTGTTCCTTTTATAAGTAGAAGGAGGACCAAGTTCCTAGGGTTTATTTATAGCATTAGATCTCGACCGTCCATCAAGGAAGAGTTAATAGGAATTAATCCCCTAGAATGGTAACCGAAATATTTAGCAATATATTCTTAATTAACCAAAGTTATTACATGGGCCCACAGGATATTTCTATATGTATATAAATATTCTTACATTGTTTTCCTTTGATAAAGAGATATTTGTATATGTCACATATAAACCTCTGCCCAGTTAAGCTACTGTGATTATCTAAGCTAAGCTAAACATGAAGTTTGGGAAAGAATTCAAGTCTCAAATGGTGACAGAATGGGAAGAAGCATACATGAATTATGATTATCTCAAAACCCTTCTGAAAGATATTCATGATTTTAATCATAAACATAAACCACATCCTACTGCTCCAACCCTGAAAAGAACTATGACATTGTACAGAACTTTTAGTGGTCTTACTAGAAGATACAGTAATTTAACAAGTCCTACTACTAAAGTATCTGGAGAAGCAGGTCATGGTGATATTGAAGATCAAGTCATACTAGTTACTGTTGTTGATCATGAACATAATCACCATCCTCAGCAGCTAGACAAAAATCTTGATCATTGTTATGAAACCAAGTTCTTGATGTCATCTGAAAAAGGAGCTGAATATGAACTTGTGTATTTTAGAAGACTGTATGATGAATTCAACAAAGTTAATAAGTTTTACAAAAGCAAAGTTGAGGAAGTTATGAGAGAAGCTGATTTGTTGAACAAACAAATGGATGCTTTGATTTCTTTGAGGATTAAGATTGAAAATCCTGATGGAACTAATCATCATTTCGTCAATTGGCCTGTTGAGATGTGTTGGATGTTTGGGTGATAAAGATAGATGTTTATGGATGATTTTGATAATGGAGTAGTGGGAACCTCTTTGGTTCTTCTCACTCTCTCTCTAATTTCATTGAGTTGTAGAGATAATACTAACTCTTCTACTTGGTCTACAAAAGACCTTACAACTTGTGGATGCCCTACACCCACATATTTAGTCAACACACACAACTAAATATAAAGTTAACACTCATAATACACTCTTAACATTACATTACTCAACAATCTCCTCATTAATGTGATGTTCTTCTACTCCTAGTAGTTCACGGAAATGGTGAAATTTTCCTTTGGAAAGTGCCTTGGTGAATATGTCCGCCAATTGGTCTTCCGTCTTGCAATACTTGAGTTCTATCTCACCATCTTCAACCGCTTGTCGAATGAAATGGTACTTGAGTTTGATGTGCCTTGCTCTACAATGCTCAACCGAATTTTTGGACATAGCAATTGCCGATTTATTGTCACAAAAGATTACGGTGCTTTCTTCTTGCTTATGTTGAATGTCTTCCATGATTCTTCTTAGACATACAACATGAGATGTAGCTATTGATAACGAAATGTACTCCGCTTCCGCCGTCGATTGAGCTACGGTTTCTTGCTTCTTCGATGCCCATGTGAATATACCCGAACCAAGAGAAAAAGCATAACCCGATGTACTCTTCATGTCATCCATACACCCTCCCAAGTCACTATCACAATAGCCAACTAATTTGACATCCAAATTTCTTGAATACATGATTCCAAAATTCATTGTTCCTTGTATGTACCTTAACAACCTCTTTGCCGCGCCAAGATGTAGATGACTAGGTGAACTCATGAACCTAGAAAGCATACTTGAAGAAAACATGATGTCGGGTCTTGTATGTGTAAGGTACAACAAGTTTCCAATAAGACCTGTATAGTAAGTCTCATCAACCTTTCTTCCTCCATCATCCTTCTTGAGTTTCTCATTCACTACAAGTGGTGTAGATGTGGGGTTACAACCAAGCATACCAAATTTCTTCAATACCTTTTCGGCATACTTGCTTTGAGAAATGAACACTCCATCTTCACTTTGATGAACTTATATACCAAGGAAGTACTTGAGCAAACCCATGTCACTCATCTCATATTTCATCATCATTTCTCTCTTGAATTGCTCAATCATATGAGCATCATTACCCGTAAAGATAAGATCATCAACATACAAGGCAACGATGAGAATAGACGTACCTTTTGTCTTCACATATAATGTAGGCTCACTCTTGCTTTTGTTGAAGTTTTGCCTCTTGAAGTATCCATCTATCTCACTATACCAAGCTCTTGGTGCTTGCTTGAGACCATACAAAGCTTTCTTCAACTTGTATACTTTTTCTTCTTCTGCTTCCACCACAAAACCTTGTGGTTGTTCTACATAGACCTCTTCATGGAGTTCTCCATTCAAAAATGCCGATTTGACATCAAGTTGATAAAGTAACCAACCTTTTTGGGTTAGTTATGTTAATGGGTGTGTTAAATTGAATCTTACGGTGGCTTATAAAAATTATATAGGGAATGAAAACGATGGAGCTGATAAAGGAAGACTTCTTGTTATAAAAGAATTTGATAGCTTAAAAAGGAAACCCTGATTCCATTTGTCATCTCGTGCAATCAATAACCAAATTGTTTCAGTGGGTAATAAGCTGGTTAGCATTTGATGAGTGCAGGGCTACGAGATGTAAGCCTCTTTTTCGATTCAATCGATCGTTATTTTGTTAACTTAATGTGAAAATCTTGTACTGCTGAAAAAAATCGATACTATAATGCAGATGCATATAAAGAGAACTATGCTGTGAAATAATAATCTTAATTGCTTTTGTGTTCGGTAGTCGCTTGATCCTTTAGTCGGGTGAATAATTCATAATTCTACGGTATATTTGGCTATGTTTTCGATTGTAGGAAATACCAATAGGTCCTAGGAATAATATATTAGATAGAGTCTAGTCTAATTGACCTAGTCAATTGTCCATTTGGTCCTTTTTGGAATTATAAATTATAGTTTGGTCCTAAATATTATAGTTTGGTCCTAGGATGATATCATGGATGATGTAATTGTCATCATGTAGTGGCAGAAATACCCTTTTGGGACCATTACATCATCCATGACGTCACCCTATGATATATATAGTCAATTATCAAGAGAGGAGATATTATTTTCAGATTCTCTTTCTCTCTTTTCTTTATTTTCAGATTTACTTTCTCTCTCTTCTTTATTTCTAGATCTAGTTTTTTTTCTTTCCCCCATTTTTTTTCTCTGCTCATGATGAAGAAGATGAAGATGATGATGAACGACAGTGTTTTTGGGTTCTTTTTTCTCTGCTAATGTTGTTGTTGATGATGATGATGATGAAGGCGATAAAGAAGATGATGATGAAGTTTTTGCGTTTCTTTTTCATTTTTTGTTGATTTACTGCTGCTGTTGAAGATGATAAATACGATGAAGATGATGTTGCTGATGCCGTAGATGATGATGATGATGTTTTTTAGATGTAGTTTTTGTGTTCTTTTTTCGTATTTGTTGTTTGATGTTATTGTTGAAGATGATGAAGACAATGAACATGATGAATACGATGTTGTTGTTGTTTTGAAGACGATGATGTTTGCTGCTGCTGCTGTTGAAGACGTCGAAGAAGATGATGATGTTTTTATATTGAGTTCAATGAAGTCTGTTTTTTTTTAGGTTTTTATATGGACTTCATTTCTGGAATGAAGTCTGTTTTTCTAGGCTTTTATATGGACTTCATTTCTGGAATGAAGTCTGTTTTTTTTAGGTTTTTATATGGACTTCATTTCTGGAATGAAGTCTGTTTTTTAGGGTTTTATATGGACTTCATTTCTGGAATGAAGTCTGTTTTTTTTAGGTTTTTATAGAACAAGTAATTGGGGGATATGAAAACTAATTGGGGATATAGCTACAAGACAAAATAGGAGTCCCAATAGCAATTCTGGGTCACCCCTTATGTAATTATTTTTTTAATAATAATTAGGTTTAGTGGTTAATAATAATTAGTAAAAATCTTAAGTATTTGGGGGATAGATTAGTGTTGTGTATTTATTTGTGTTTGGGTGAGAGTAGAAGGAGGGAAAAAAATATTTGAGAGGAATTTCTTTTTTTGAAAATGGAAGATGATTGTGATGAGAGAATTACCGCTAATAAGAGGTTGAAAAATTGATTTTTTTTCTTTGAATCCACCATTGTTGCAATTTGAAAAAGCTTGGTGCCGGCATGGTATTCAACCAAAAACCCATGCGGGCAATTGTTGGAAATGTTCATAAATTGTTTGCCACTATCAGGAAGTGATGATGACCATCATAGGAATTGATGAAGACCATATGCCGGAACATGATACCGGCATGGTCTTCATCAATTCCGGCATGGTCATCATCACTTTCAGCATGATCTTCATCACTTCCGAATAAAAGAAAAATTGGTTTCCAAAGTGAGGAGAAGAGAATTTGATATAGAGTGGGGAGAGTTTAGAATTTGAAAGGGAATGGGAAATATTTGGGTTTCAAAGCTCCACTCCTAAATAAGATTAATAAGAAGTGGAGATGGAAATGGGGGATATGATTTTGTTTTTTGATTTTAAGTTTTTGATTTTTATTTTGTGGGAAGGGTATTTTAGTATTTTCGCCCCCAAAAGTCACCCCTTAGCACACACCATGGGTTGGGGAAGTAATTCATATCCCCCAATTAGTTTTTATATCCCCCAATTGCGTGTTCTTTTTAAATGGACTTCATTTTCTGGAATGAAGTCTGTTTTTTTTTAGGTTTTTATATGGACTTCATTTCTGGAATGAAGTCTGTTTTTTAGGTTTTTATATGGACTTCATTCTGTTTTTTTTAGGTTTTTATATGGACTTCATTTCTGGAATGAATGACTACAAGAAAATAAGTAAAAATTAACACGGAAGGGTACTTTTGTCGATTTAATATTTTTAAATAATTATGGACCAAACAAAGAAAGGCGTTTTCCTAAAGGACCAAATAGACATGAGCCCACCTAAAAAGGACCAAACCATATTTTTCCCTTTTCAGTTCTTAGCATCGTTAACACACACAGTTCTTTCGTAGTTTCTTGGACTATAGTGCAAACACCTAGTGCATTTGCATATCCCTCGACATTAATTTCTATAAGATCAAAATTAATGGAAATATATCTGTTTCTTAATCAATTTGTATGCTATGACTGAACATCTTATTTGTGTATTTCATGAACAGAGTGAGTTCCCGATAGTAAACATGGTAGGTATCAGTAGTTGGAAAATGGAGCTAGAGTAGTAAAATGGCTACCATCTTTACTAGAACGGACTCTTCAAGGTCTCAATGGTCTTTATATTTATGACACTCTGAATTGATTTACTAATAGTGAAGGGGTTATATATACAGTTTCATAATTTACTCAAGCTAGTATGTCTGTAAGATGTTTCTTTTGAACTATACTGTAATAAGTTGACAGGTTGCAAAAGACTCTTCAAAAACATATTCTTGATATGGAAAAGGTATCTAGATTCTTCTAATGATTGAAACTTATGATATATCGTAAGGATCGAAACAACTTTTCATTCGACAATAGGATGTACTTTAAATTATTTCTGTTGAATTGTCCATAACAAGTTGACTTGAACTTTCATTATGTTGTCATTTATATTACATATTTTGCAAGGATATTGCTTCTATACTCTTGACTCCAAGCAGGATCAGAGAATCAACAAATTAACCTGCCAGTTCTGATTTTCTAGCTTTAAGATAATTGTGCTAGCTGCTAGGTAAGATTAGAATTTTCTTAAAGCATTGCTTCTTTTATATTGTAGGCGTTGCTCCTGGTACTGCTGCCTGATCCCCATACGAGCGCTATTTTGTGCTTCAGTGATGCAGAGATACAAACATAATTTAAAAGACTCGGTGCTCAATACATACAAGTAAGCAGTCATTTGTTAGTTTGTTTCAATCGGTTCTTCTTGAAAATGGTTGTTTGTCATTTTGGCTTCATTCCCGTTTTAGTTAGTACATTCTATTGGCTGCAGCTATTCTTTGTGCACAAGTGCACAGAAAATAAAGGGTTGGAATTGCAACCCGAGTTTTCGTTGGGCTCACAAGGCATGAACCAATAACTAATTTTGGATGTGTCCTGGCAGCAATGTAGATCATTGTACGTGGCTTAGTAGATAGGAAGCTAAGTGTATTACGTTCAGCTTACTATGATACGGAACTTCTTTTAGCAAGAGAAGCCTTTCATCTTGTAGTTGATTAACCTTGAAACTTGATTTTGTCGGTGTAGATTAACCTCAGTAATAATGTTATCGGGTTAAGGCTTTACATTGCTTTAGTTTTATCTTACCATTCTTAAGCCACAAAAGAGGTGAAGTGTTCATACTATCTGCTACTGCCTTGTTGTCTCCCTCTTTTGTAATCTTTGTCAGCTCATGTAGTCTGGATATTTTTCCTAAATTGAACCATATTGATTTAATTGATCTAATCTAATTTTTACCGAACGAAACCATCATAAAACTGCCACTACTGTTTGTTGAATACTGTCGGTTCTTGGATTTAATTTTCTTCCAATATAAATGTTTGGTTTCTTCTCACTCACGCTTTTCTTTATCAAAGTCTAAAACTAATGGTATTATATTTGTTCAATGGTTTACTTTTCTATTTTCGTGTAATATGTGAACTAATTTGGAATTTTGGATTGGGTTTTCAAACCTCCATTAATTCATCTCTCAAATTTTTTGCTTGTAAAAGTTTCTGAAATGGGTACTTTTGGCTAGAACATTTAAGAGCGTTGAAGTTTGTTGTATTGGTCTTCTTTTTACGCTAGTGTGGAACTGATTTTCTTTGAAGCGTGTCTACGACGAAGTTAGTAATTCGGCGAATAATTCGCGAATTATTCCGTATCCGTATTTTATACGTACTGATCGCGAACGTATCCAACTCCCTATACAGTACACCTAACCGCTATTACACGAGCTGATTTTTTGATTAATAGTTCATATATTTTGTATATAACGATCTAAACCATAAAATTCATACATTTCTATATAAAATGTTATTTTTTCTCGGTATACTCTGTACATATACAAGAATTAGTCCTTACAACATAGCAATACTTATTAATTTGATTATATATATGAGCCGAATTTTCAGTCCCGTATTCAAATATTTAAAACGAATTATACACGTACGTATGCCGTTCCGAACTAACCCCGAACTAAAAATGGTTGACCGAATAGTGGACCGAATTGATGTTCCGTCGAAACGAATAATACACGTACGTATACCGTTCCGTACGTTTCCCGTACACCGAATTGCTAACTAGTCTACGTTGTGCTTTTTCTTCTTCTTTCGTTCTTGTTCTTGTATACTTGGGACCATACTTTTTTAGGCATTAACAGTGCAACAGATAAACCGTCACTGTAATGACATTGATCGGGGGTGGGGGGAAATTCTGGCCTTAATTATTTCTAGGGCTGCACAACGGGTAGGGTGGGTAGGATATGGCCTATTTCGCCACCCTACCCGCTGACTGGCGGGTAAGAAATTTTTTACCCGCCATCCTATCCGCCATTAAACGGGTAAGATCCTACCCGACCCATTTATTGGCGGGTCGGGTAGGATAGGGTGACGGGTATAACCGTTTTTTTTTTTCCCTCCGGACTTTCAGTTTATACAAAAAATGGTGGACTGTGTATACAAAAAATTCTTCCCAAGAAACAAAAAAAAATCGAGAGAATGTTGTCCCAAGTGCTCAGATTCTAGTGTAGCTAAATACTTCTTACACTTGGTCAAATGATAGTTCAAATTTGATGTTCCATACTCCTTACCACCAGCCTTGTACTTACCAACTTCACAATGGCTACACTTCCCCCACTTAATACCATCATCATCAACACTCTTCGTGAAATGCTCCCATACCCAAGATATAGTCTTCCGCTTCCTACTTTCTCTAACCTCAAGTTGAGAAAATGGCGGAGGTGGAGGTGGTGTAATAATTTATTACATTTAGGTGTGGGGTAAAACTTTTATTGGTCTGGCCTTCGGTGTCAGCTTGGTCTCATGTTTCTTCTGTTGCTTGTAGCTCGGATGTTTGATGTTTGTTACGTCACCATAAAAGAGCCAACTTCCCTCCCTGATAAGCATATTGGCGGAATAGGTCAACCAGTGAGGCGCATGTTGACAGAATAGGTCAATTGTAATAGATTATTATTCTAGATCAGTGCTCTATTCAACAGGTAATGAGTTAAACGCTCGGCTCGAGTAATATGAAAAATATAAACGACTGTAGAGATAACATTGGATAATAGTAATGTCTGGGTCAAAGACGATTTGGGTTACTAAAAATAGCAATAGATATCCTTAATACCCTTTTTTTTTAATTGCATATTTACCTCTTACCAATGCCAAAACGGCAGGTTTGTTAGACCATCCATTCTTGACCATCCATGACAACATAGTCTAACCGAGTGTACGGTCATCTAACTACAAACAAAATACATTATTTGTGCTTTGTTTGTAACGTGTATAAAATACACGGGAGGTCCGCAAATCAATACATGGAAGTATACAGGGCAGATTAATGTCAGGAGGCATGCAAGGCAAGTCAATAGGCATGCAGGGAGTTATAGGCAGAATTAATGCATGCAGTATTAATTCTGGGAGGTTTCATGCAGAATTAATTTCAGGAGGTTTCATGCACAATTAAATCCAGGAGGTTTCATGCAACATTAATTCCATGAGGAAATAAATACAAATTTATGTTTACCTCATAATGAGGGTAAGAGCTAGTTCAGAATTGTATAAATATAGAGAAATGTAATTTTGAGGGGAAGGAAAAAATGGAGAGGCTAGCTAACACGGAAAAAATCCATTGTGATTCTACATATCAATAAAAACATCACTCCCCAAGGGGATTCATCCGTGGACGTATGCACATCTTGCCGAACCACGTAAAAACCTGTGTCACTTTTATTTGTTCTTCAATTCGCCTCCAACCCTAAATTCACACCAAATAATCCATTCATCGTATTTCGTGCTCACAAGTAATTTTGGGTACAAAAATTGGCGCCGACTAAGGGGATTCGTGTAAAACAATCATGTTTTATCATTGTGATAGGTGCGTCAAAAGCTCAGAAATCATGCCACGAATTTTCATGCAAAAATCAGCAAAAAAAAAAAAAAAAAAAGATCCGGTGATGAATCTCAAAATCAGCCAGAGAAAGACTTCTTTGGTCGTTGTTTTAATCAAAAAATGGTGATGGTCCACTAGAATCTATTTCCAGTTCGTATTGTTAGTGGTGGAATCACTTTCTAGTTCATGTTGCTGTAAACATCAATGGATCCGATTACAAAAATAAAATAAAGCCCCTGCAACCTCCGTTCGAAATGGGAGGTTTAATAGATGAAGCTCGCGAAAGGTGTTTCCAAAAAACTTCTAGGAAGTTCGCTCCTAAGCCAATAACACCGGTAATGACCAGCACCAGAAGTATTCAGCCTGAACTGGTCAATGCGATCAGCACGGACAATACATGCAAAGGAGGCTCAAGCTTAGTGAAATCCATAAAGCATCATGATGAAACGTTCAAACCATTTTTCAATTCCCTACAGCATGGAAGAAAAAATTTCTGTGTTCGAGAAACTTTTATATGCACTTGGGGCAGCAACGTGATCGAGTTCGAGGTTCGTGGATAACGACATGACCGAGTTCGAGGTTCGTGCATAACGACATGATCGAGTTCGTGGTTCGTGAATAGCGACATGATCGAGTTCGAGATGAGGATTGCATAGACCCTTCAATATTTATCCTTGCATCACTTCGCAAGCACCTAAAGCCTCACCTTGCACGTGAGCACATAAGTCTTGCTTTTATCGCAAGCATAAAATATCGTCTTGCACGCGAGTATGAAAGACTTGCACCTTGGCAAGCATAAAGTCTCTTCTAAACCACGAGCCCAATGCCCGATATTGGTCCAAAGACTCGTACTCAACACAAGCAACAGCCAGCCTGCCCGAGCAGCAAGCGCTAGCCTTGTTACGTTGCGAGCAAAAAGCCTTGCCCCAGACGCAAGAACACACTATATTCTACTCAAGACTCGACTATATATCGAGCATCACAAGTCCACCACGTGGCAAAAGAGTCTCGCCTAGCACGTGAGCAAATTTTATTGCAGGTTATCACAATTGGGGGCGTCTTTGTAATGTCTCTACTCACGCTTGGGGGCGACTGGCGAGTTACGTCATCGATGATCGACGTGAAGGAAAAACAAAATTCTTAACCCCCCAACAAGTTGGAGGTTAAGAGGGGGCGATGTTTGTACCGTGTATAAAATACACGGGAGGTCCGCAAATCAATACAGGGAGGCATGCAGGGCAGATTAATGCCAGGAGGCATGCAAGGCAAGTCAATAGGCATGAGGGAGTTATATGCAGAATTAATGCATGCAGTATTAATTCTGGGAGGTTTCATGCACAATTAAATCCAGGAGGTTTCATGCACAATTAAATCCAGGAGGTTTCATGCAACATTAATTTCATGAGGAAATAAATACAAATTTATGTTTACCTCATAATGAGGGTAAGAGCTAGTTCAGAATTGTATAAATATAGAGAAATGTAATTCTGAGGGGAAGGAAAAAATGGAGAGGCTAGCTAACACAGAAAAAATCCATTGTGATTCTACATATCAATAAAAACATCACTCCCCAAGGGGATTCATCCTTGGACGTAAGCACATCTTGCCGAACCACGTAAAAACCTGTGTCACTTTTATTTGTTCTACAATTCGCCTCCAACCCTAAATTCACACCAAATAATCCATTCATCGTATTTCGTGCTCAAAAGTAATTGTGGGTACAAACATTGCTTATCAATTATAGTCCTCTGGGGAGATATGTTGGTCCCTAAGTTGATATCCCTTCCTTTTGCATGCGACGTGACCTCACAAAAAAAAAAAAAAATTCAAAAGTAATTTCCTCTGTGGAGGTTTAATATGACGTTTAGAAAGGTTTTTTTTTTTTTTTTTGACAAGGCGTTAATAAAATATGCCTCGCCATAATGTAGCTCCTACATTATCTTTACCATACAGATAGGTGGCCCTGCCTTTAGTTCATAACCGATCAGCTGTCGAGAATGGGACCGAAATGAGATCAGATCTGATTCATCATAGATGTAAGATATCTCTCGGTTGGGGGTTGATTTCACACTGTTTCAGTAAAATATTCGTGGATAGAGATATATGCACGTGATTTAATTCAGAGTAAAAGACTGGCAAAGTTGTGATGTTTCTGACCCTTTTCCCACTACAGTTTTTTTTCACCCGAAAATATTATAGTTTCTTCGATACAAACAAATGATCGATCAAAAACCAGCAAATGCAGTGAAACCGTGTCACTTTTCTGTTTTTGTTGTTGTTGATCGGTTCACTTTGTCGTTTTTGAATGTGACACACACCACGGTTACTAAGACACCTCTCTCTCTTTTGTGGTGCTACCCAAAAGGAGTTTCAAGTTGCAATAAATTAATTGTGCTAATCAAACTTTAGTAGGTTGAATTGAATGTCAAAATTCTTGATTAAGTAAATAAATTAAGTTGATACATCAAAGAATTTTTTTCTCTTCTCTTGCTATATAATAACTCCGTATCACATCCATCCTTATCATCAGTTGCTCTGTTTATAAGTTTTAATTTTATAGATACTTAATTAGGATCGTTGAACTTCATGATAATCACACAATAAAATATGCAAGAATATGTTTATACGGAATACATGATAGCGCTAATCCGTGTTACGATACCGATCAGTTTTGTAGCAGCGGTAATACCTTGTGGAGGTCATGGTTTCTCCTTCTTCACCTCTTACGTTATGAATACTAAAATTATCGAACCCAATACTGATGGCTATTGTGTTCCTTTTATAAGTATAAGGAGGACCAAGTTCCTAGGGTTTATTTATAGCATTAGATCTCGACCGTCCATCAAGGAAGAGTTAATAGGAATTAATCCCCTAGAATGGTAACCGAAATATTTAGCAATATATTCTTAATTAACCAAAGTTATCACATGGGCCCACAGGATATTTCTATATGTATAGAAATATTCTTACATTCTCCCACTGGTCCATGTGATAACTTATTTAACGGTTAATTATAGAAAAACATAAGCGCGCATAATTGCTAAACAAATTTAATGGTTAAACGTAATACCTTAACCAAGCAAATCACGTATGCGAGTCATGGCGGTGGCACATTGTCTTGTTATCAACATGTTCCCTTCCATGTACCACAACACAAGCAACTTACTTAATCAGGCCTTAAATGGGGATATCATAATGGTCCGATTATGTCTTCAAAAGAAAGACAATTTTCGTTAACATTCATCCATTCACATAAGTGTATACTAAATATGGATACGTAAATAAATTGAAGTACATTATTAAGAGCTCAATTAGTTTTCAAAAAATAAGCACATAAATTAGCTGAATTCAATAATCAATTACTCCCTGGACCTAAGATTTTAATCTTTTCTTAAGAGGTCTTAAAAGGTAATTTTCCATTAAGTGCATCTCCAAATGCAATTGTGCTTAAGCGGTAAATGAACAACTATTATTTCGAATTTCTTAATTCACGCATATATACTCAAGGTTCATGTGTTTTGTTCCTTTCGTTTCATATCGTGCTTTAATGTTGCGAAGCTAAGACAAGTAAATTTCAAAGCAATGTAGAGACAAACCATAAGCCTCTAAGTATCGAGTCATAAATATTCAAACTCAATTGTGGGACTAGTATTAATGGATTCTTCCTTTATAGAATCCATACATCCACAAAAACTGAAGTCTGAAAACCCAATCAACTCTTGTTGGGTTTGCTAACTAATTATAAGACATAAGTTAAAATAATATCTCAAAATTCTTGATAGCTTTCCTATAATTTGTTCTTCGATTCTTTAGGAATTTAGTTAACATATCAACAAATTGTTATAAGTTTCATATCAGAATTAAGACGTAATGAAGATTAAATTTATATCTTCTATCCAACATGAAATAAAATCTGTTAAATATGTTATTATCTCAAAATTCCTTGAATATTCGATATATGCCTAATATGAGAGCTTTAGTAATCCATATGATATTACTATCACATGGTAAGCTTCATTGATATCTTTTATTTCAAAAAATATAGAGATATGCATAAAGTCAAGATCACTACTCGTAGGTAGTATGTCTTAACATACAAGACCAAGAGTATGAATTTCTCCCACTGATCTTGAGGTATATGCATCAATCTATAATAATTTCATCCAAAACCAAATAGCGTTAAGGTCTTGTTGAATTTTAGATATGCAATATTAGGAAGCTTGCTTAATTTCATACTTTGATTTCTTAAGCTTTGTAGGCTAAAATTTATCATTAATAAAGGCTATTTCACATTTAATTAATGGAACTCTTAGGTCATACTGAGTTACTAATAATACTATGATAATTCTGAATAAGTCTTTCTTTGACACGAGAGAAAAACTTATTTATAATCAATGCATCGTTTCAGAGTAAAATCTTTGGCAATAAGTCTTGCTTTATACCGTTTAAAATTGCTATTACAGACGTATTAGGTCAGAAAGACCCACTTTCATACAACTGATTTGTGTCTTTCGAGCAATTAAACAATATCCGAGACTTGAATTTCAACCAATGATTTTTGCTCACATAGCATCAATCCATTAATCAAAATTATTACACATAATATTTGTGAACCGAAAAACGAGTCTTTGCCATTCCATATCAAAATGTAATAAATTCTTGTAAGAAAATCTTGAAACAACTTGAATAACTTTCTTTCAATCTTTGTTGAGACCCTCTTAATCTTTGGTTCATGTTGTTATCAAAAATTTCTTTATTAGCGTAGTTATATTATGGAGTATTGGATCAGTAATTTGTGGTCTTTCATTATCTAACATTCTGATAATGAGAAGATTCACAATATCTGCAGAAATCTTAAATGAAGGGATCATTATCATGATTTCTTGAACAAATATATCCACGTACTCCCACTAATTATGCCATCATTAACGAATTTATATTTTTGGTTTCAATAAGTCTCATACTACGGTTAGAACATTAATGAATACCATTTGGATTATTTAGGAAAACCAACGAACCAGTAATAGTTTTCAAATCCAATTTTCATTCTTGGGAATGTAAGCTCTCACCTCCAACTGAGCAACCATAACTTAAATTACACAGGTTGCGAAAAGAACAAACATCCACAAATGTATAGCCATTATGCATGGCTCATCATGCTTCTAACCATTTTCATAAAAGTATGATTTAGCCTTTTGATATACACTATTATGCCAAGGATAAGTTGGCCTTGTGTATTGAGCAACAATTCAAAACTTTTGAAGAATTATGCAAAAGATTTAGGATATTATCCTGTTTTGTCATACCTTTCACAATGTTCACCACCTTTGTCAGACTTTATGATTTTCAGTTTATCTATAATTGCCTCTCAATTTCAATAAAACATCAATAAAACATCAACGGTTTGAGATTCATAATTCAATCGATAGATTTACACAGTAACGCGAAAAATCATCAGGTGATAAACAATTTTATCTTCCAAAAACTGGACCATTAAAAGTCTACAAAATAATCATAATATACAATTAATATGAACAAAACCTGAAATTTATAATAGAGATAAATGACAATTAAGCTTACAATAGTTACATACCTTCAATAAGATTCTCCTGTGGGTAAAACCTTATCAAGGAATAATGTGAGACATGAAAAATATTTGTGGATATTTTACATTCTCATAATTCAACATTATGTCTGTCAAATACTACAACTAGAATCACCTGTGGGCAACTCACGTCCTAAAATGTATTAACAAACTCCAATAATTCTAAATATGTTCAACCTAATATAATGTGAATTGTAGTCACCTGCGGGTGGCTATTATTTCACATGTATATGAAACATTTAGATAACCTTAATGCTTGTTTAACGTGTGAAGAAAAACTACTTGTGAGCGAGCATTGTTCTAATCGTTAAATCAAACTAAGAGGGCTCGAGAATATACAACACTTGCCGAGATAAGAGCATAGCATCCTTTGTGGTGATAACTAAACTATCCAGCAAACATGTAAAATTGCAAATATCACACTAACTTTTCTTGTGATATTACACAGTCCCACTCAAAGATATGGACATACTTGATCTGATCATAAATTTAGTCGCTTATAAACAATAATGAGTAACCCTAAAACATCAATCACAAACATTTATTCAAAACACATGCCATACATAAATTTTGAAAAAATATCAACACCCTATAATCGAAAAATATCCAAACATAATGAACTTTTTCTTAAACCAAAATCGATCATGAAGCAAGTCTATAAATATAATTCAATAATGAAATTTCATTGAAGAAAAATTCTTTGATACATCGCTCATTTAAATATGATACAAGCTTAAAGATCATGATAAATAACGGATATATGATGAATTAATATGAAAAGTGTTAAATAGTCAATGAATATCATTTTCAGAAATATGGAAAAATTTATCAAAAATAAAACCTCAATTTCATAGAGGACGCAATAAGTTTTGGACAACATAATAAAAATATTCATGAAAATATGAAAAATTCGTAAAAGGTTACTCAACTCGATAATGAGTTAATTTATGTAAATTTTCTTTTATGCACTTTTAAGAAATAACGTAAAATCATGTGCCGATTATTTAATTACCATAATGTATGATCAGATATTGTACACTTCAATGTTATCTTAAACATGTGAACTCAAATTACCTGTGGGTAATTGTTGTTCTAATACATTTAAGAAAAACAATATTATAAGCACTTGACATAATAACGATTATGACTGGAAAAATTATTTGACATCACTGTGGTGATAGCCAAACAACTCAAAAATAATGCCATAATAACTACTAAACCTTGCCATTATGGCTTAGCGTATTCGTGCTTACAATAAAATTATTATTATTGCTAAGATAAAAAATTCTAGTATCACTGTGGTGATAAGTAAAGAATTATGACCTAAGAATCCTAAGCACAATAATTTTATACGTACAATTTAAATTATCATCAACATTGGGAGAAAAGTGAAACATAATGACACAAGACACCCTCAAGATTCAAATCAGTTCATATCCATAATGTATGATCAACAATCATATAAGTCAATGTTTTCTTAAATATGTGAACTCCAATTTCCTGTGGGTAAATGTTGTTCTAATATATTTAGGAAAATCAATATTACAAGCATTTGAAAAATTGTGATCATGGCCAAAAGTGATTTGACATCACTGTGGTGATAGCCAATCAATAAAATAATGCCATTATCACATGATGTCCATAACTGCAAAACCTACACTTTACGGTTTGCAAATTCATGCTTATAATAACATTATGATTATATTGAGATATAACACTCTAGCATCACAATGGTGATAACTAAAGAGTCCCATAATAATTTCAAGTATAATCTCATAAAATCAAAAAGGAAAAATAATAATCTGAGGGAAACTATACCCTAACGCACAAGCACACAACCATATCATAATGCACACACAAATTTAACGGTGTCAAAAAATGGTTTTGATCATGAAATTTATAATGAAACTCGATAAAAAATCGTTTTATTGTTTTGATAAAGCGGAAGCGTAAGTTAATTTAAAATAAAATTGGTTCCATTTGTTTCAAACTTAATACTATCTCATTATCTTAACATTAACTAACACATATACATGACCAAAACAAAATATTAATGTTTCCATTTTTTTAATGTCTTGATAACTATTCACGTGACTACGCAAATATTTTGTTTATCTTCATTTGCTTTGGAGCACTTATTGATTCACTCCATAAAAATATAATGCCTAATAAATATTTCTTCATTATATCGTATCTCCAATTTATCTCCCTTTCACATACAAGGTAAGTAAAATATGGACTTTAGTGGAACAATTATGTATGTTTATGACTACATGATGTCGACATTCTTCTATTTCATTTATCATCGTTATTACGTTCATTATTACCTCATATGCTCAATATATACCATTAAAAAAATAATATTCCTACAATATTTTTTTTTTCAATTATCATGCCAAAAATAAACTCATTAGGCCAAATTCATTAGGAAATAAATGTTAATTTATTTACATGAAATAAATATAGGACATTAGTATTAAATTAAAATATATTTTCCTTCAAAATTAAGTAGGTCATTCATGTTGCAATATATTTTCTTCTAAAATTAAGTAGGTCATTAATGTTGAAATATATTTTCTTCCAAAATTAAGAGAGAGTAATATGAAAATATAAAAGAAAATAATAAGCAATAATGACCACATGATCTTAAATTGTAAAGTATACCATAATTTTCAACTGATTTGATTTTGATGAGATAATGGAAAATCACACATGATTTTGATGAAATAGTAGAAAACCACACATGAACACGAAGTGTGAGCATGAAACGGGTCATCATAGTTAGATGCAAAAAATAATACAATTCCATAAGAACAATTATTTTCACGAAGGAAATAAAATAATAATATTAAACCCAATTTTATTTTATTATTGCATAAGATTAGCGGATAATCATGAGTTCTAAACACAAGCTCTAGATGCCAACTATAAGTTTTAATTTTATAGATACTTAATTAGGATCGTTGAACTTCATGATAATCACACAATAAAATATGCAAGAATAGGTTTATACGGAATACCTGATAGCGCTAATCCGTGTTACGATACCGATCAGTTAGTAGCAGCGGTAATACCTTGTGGAGGTCATGGTTTCTCCTTCTTCACATCTTACGTTATGAATACTAAAATTATCGAACCCAATACTGATGGCTATTGTGTTCCTTTTATAAGTAGAAGGAGGACCAAGTTCCTAGGGTTTATTTATAGCATTAGATCTCGACCATCCATCAAGGAAGAGTTAATAGGAATTAATCCCCTAGAATGGTAACCGAAATATTTAGCAATATATTCTTAATTAACCAAAGTTATTACATGGGCCCACGGGATATTTCTATATGTATATAAATATTCTTACATTGTTTTCCTTTGATAAAGAGATATTTGTATATGTCACATATAAACCTACGCCCAGTTAAGCTCTTTGTGATTATCTAAGCTAAGCTAAACATGAAGTTTGGGAAAGAATTCAAGTCTCAAATGGTGACAGAATGGGAAGAAGCATACATGAATTATGATTATCTCAAAACCCTTCTGAAAGATATTCATGATTTTAATCATAAACATAAACCACATCCTACTGCTCCAACCCTGAAAAGAACTATGACATTGTACAGAACTTTTAGTGGTCTTACTAGAAGATCTGATAATTTAACAAGTCCTACTACTAAAGTATACGGAGAAGCGAGGTCATGGTGATATTGAAGATCAAGTCATACTAGTTACTGTTGTTGATCATGAACATAATCACCATCCTCAGCAGCTAGACAAAAATCTTGATCATCGTTATGAAACCAAGTTCTTGATGTCATCTGAAAAAGGAGCTGAATATGAACTTGTGTATTTCAGAAGACTGTATGATGAATTCAACAAAGTTAATAAGTTTTACAAAAGCAAAGTTGAGGAAGTTATGAGAGAAGCTGATTTGTTGAACAAACAAATGGATGCTTTGATTTCTTTGAGGATTAAGATTGAAAATCCTGATGGAACTAATCATCATTTCGTCAATTGGCCTGTTGAGATGTGTTGGATGTTTGGGTGATAAAGATAGATGTTTATGGATGATTTTGATAATGGAGTAGTGGGAACCTCTTTGGTTCTTCTCACTCTCTCTCTAATTTCATTGAGTTGTAGAGATAATACTAACTCTTCTACTTGGTCTACAAAAGACCTTACAACTTGTGGATGCCCTACACCCACATATTTAGTAAACACACACAACTAAATATAAAGTTAACACTCATAATACACTCTTAACATTACATTACTCAACAATCTCCTCCTTAATGTGATGTTCTTCTACTCCTAGTAGTTCACGGAAATGGTGAAATTTTCCTTTGGAAAGTGCCTTGGTGAATATGTCCGCCAATTGGTCTTCCGTCTTGCAATACTTGAGTTCTATCTCACCATCTTCAACCGCTTGTCGAATGAAATGGTACTTGAGTTTGATGTGCCTTGCTCTACAATGCTCAACCGAATTTTTGGACATAGCAATTGCCGATTTATTGTCACAAAAGATTACGGTGCTTTCTTCTTGCTTCTGTTGAATGTCTTCCATGATTCTTCTTAGACATACAACATGAGATGTAGCTATTGATAACGAAATGTACTCCGCTTCCGCCGTCGATTGAGCTACGGTTTCTTGCTTCTTCGATGCCCATGTGAATATACCCGAACCAAGAGAAAAAGCATAACCCGATGTACTCTTCATGTCATCCATACACCCTCCCAAGTCACTATCACAATAGCCAACTAATTTGACATCCAAATTTCTTGAATACATGATTCCAAAATTCATTGTTCCTTGTATGTACCTTAACAACCTCTTTGCCGCGCCAAGATGTAGATGACTAGGTGAACTCATGAACCTAGAAAGCATACTTGAAGAAAACATGATGTCGGGTCTTGTATGTGTAAGGTACAACAAGTTTCCAATAAGACCTGTATAGTAAGTCTCATCAACCTTTCTTCCTCCATCATCCTTCTTGAGTTTCTCATTCACTACAAGTGGTGTAGATGTGGGGTTACAACCAAGCATACCAAATTTCTTCAACACCTTTTCGGCATACTTGCTTTGAGAAATGAACACTCCATCTTCACTTTGATGAACTTCTATACCAAGGAAGTACTTGAGCAAACCCATGTCACTCATCTCATATTTCATCATCATTTCTCTCTTGAATTGCTCAATCATATGAGCATCATTACCCGTAAAGATAAGATCATCAACATACAAGGCAATGATGAGAATAGACGTACCTTTTGTCTTCACATATAATGTAGGCTCACTCTTGCTTTTGTTGAAGTTTTGCCTCTTGAAGTATCCATCTATCTCACTATACCAAGCTCTTGGTGCTTGCTTGAGACCATACAAAGCTTTCTTCAACTTGTATACTTTTTCTTCTTCTGCTTCCACCACAAAACCTTGTGGTTGTTCTACATAGACCTCTTCATGGAGTTCTCCATTTAAAAATGCCGATTTGACATCAAGTTGATAAAGTAACCAACCTTTTTGGGAAGCCATAGCAATCACGGCTCTAATGGTGTCAAGACGAGCAACTGGTGCAAACGTTTCATTGTAGTCGATACCGGGTTGTTGTGAGTAGCCCTTTGCCACCAACCTTGCTTTGTATATTTGAACAGTTTCATCCGCATTTTACTTCACCTTGTAGATCCACTTCACACCAATAACTTCTTTGTCACTTGGCCTTGATACCTTCTCCCATGTATCGTTCCCGTCAATGACAAAATCTTCTTCTTCCATAGCTTTTATCCAAACCGGTTCTTTTGATGCTTCTTCAAAATTTTCCGGTTCAACCACACAATAGTTACATCTTTCATAGACTTCACTCAACCTTCGCAACTTCTTTGGTGCTGATGGTGGTGATGTTGATGCACTAGTACTTGGAGACATACTTGGAGATGCTCATTTTCTTGTATTTGGAGGTGTTTGAGGTAGTTCTTCCTCATCTTCTTCACCTTCTTCAACTTCATTTGTTGCTGAATTTTCTTGCTCTTCATCAACAATAATGGTTCTCTTCTCAAATTTACCTTCTTCCCAATTCCATGAAGCTCCTTCATCAAATAACACATCACGGCTTGTGATCATTGTGTTGTTCTTCAAGCTATACAACCTATAACCTTTTGATTGGAGGCTATAGCCAATGAATATACACTTCTCACTTGATTCATCAAGCTTTGTCCTCTTCACCTTTGGAATTTGAGAATAACACACACTACCAAATACTTTGAGATGTCTTACCGATGGCTTTCTCCCACTCCATGCTTCAAAAGGAGTTTTATCCCATACGGCTTTTGTTGGACACCTATTCATCAAGTATACGGCGGTGTTGACGTCTTCGGCCCAAAACACTTTAGGCATACCCTTGTCATGAAACATGGACTTCACCATCTCCATCACGGTTTGGTTCTTTCTCTCGGAAACACCATTTTGTTGAGGAGTATAACCCACGGTTAGTTGCCTTTCCAAGCCTTCATCTTCACAAAATTTATCAAACTCTTTGTTGTTGTACTCTTTTCCTCTATCACTTCTCAAAACTTTGATGTAGTGACCACTTTGCTTTTCAACAAGGCTCTTGAACTTCTTGAAGATGCTAAAAACTTCGGACTTTTATCTCATGAAGTACACCCAAGTCATACGACTTAAATCATCAATGAATAAGATAAAGTATCTATTACCTCCATGAGTTGGTGTCTTCATTGGTGCACACACATCGGTATGTACCAAACCAAGAAGTTCTTTTGCTCTCCATGCTACACCTTTTGGGAATGGTTGGCGATGTTGCTTCCCTAGTGCACAACCTTCACATACTCCATCTTTGTGGTTGATATGTTGTGGAAGTCCTTGCACCATGTTCTTGTTGGAAAGCACCTTGAGACCATTGAAATTCAAATGCCCAAGTCTTTTATGCCATAACCATGTTTCATCAATGGTTTCCATCCTCAATGTAATATTCTTCTCTTTTTCAAAGATAATTGGAAAGCTTCTATTTTTCTCCATCTTGATACTCTTCATGACTTGTCTCTTGTTGTTGTGTTTCTTGTCATAAATGGTGCAATATCCATCTTCAAAATGAATCGCATACCCAAGCTCCACAATTTTCCCAACACTAAGCAAATTTTGTGCCAAATCCGGAACATATAACACATCTCTAATGTATTTTGCTCCATTGATAGTTTTCACGCAAATTGTACCTCTTCCGTTATCTTGAACCATGTTTCCATCCCCCATCTTCACTAGAGAGTTTATGGATGTATCCATGTCAACAAACAAGCTCTTCACACTGGACATATGAGTTGTACAACCACTATCTACAAACCAAACTTCACTCTTGGAAGTCACCATGGCACTTTGACAAGCATAAAACAAATTTTGTTTTTCTTCTTTTTCTTCCGCTCTACCGGCTTGTTCTTCATCTTCTTTGTATCTACAATCTTTCTCCAAATGTCCATACTTCTTGCAATTGCGACATTGGGGCTTTCCTTTGTTCCAACAATTCTCCTCCAAATGACCATTCTTCTTGCAAAAATTGCACCTTGGTACTTGACAAGTATCACTTTTTCTGTAGTTGTTGGAGTTAGCTCCTCCTTTCTTCCATTTCCCCTTTCCTTTGAAGTTTGATGTTGATTCACTCTTGTACTCATTTTTATTTGTTGCTGAATTTTTGAGTTCAAGTTCAATTTTGATTGAAAAGCACTCTCAATTGACTTTTCGGAGTGTCTTGACAACCTTTGCTCATACACCTTCAAGGAAGCCCATAATTCTTGTGACTTCAATGTAGAAAAATCCTTTGTTTCCTCCAAAACCGCCACAATGGGTTCAAATTTCTCCGGCAAACATATCAATATCTTCTTACAAATTATTCTTTCTTCCATCTTCTCACCACACATCATCATATTATTAACAACTTCAACAACTCTAGATGAAAACTCATTTAAACATTCATTCTCATTCATTTTAAGATTCTCAAAATCTCTTCTATATGAATGTAATTTTAATTCTCTTACCTTCTTATTACCTCCATACTCTTGTTGAAGGATATTCCAAGCTTCTTTAGCTATAGGAAAATGGATTACTCTTGGTAGAATAGTGTCTCCAACTCCTTGTTGAATGTACATGGATGCTTTTGCATTCTTCTTTCTACTCTCCTTAAGTAAATCCTTTTGGGGTTGTTCTAGAGTTGATATATCTTCAACTTCATCATACCCATTTTGTACAATCTCCCACACATCTTGTGACATGAACAAGGTCTTCATTTTGATGAAGTTGGCGATGTTGCTTCCCTAGTGCACAACCTTCACATACTCCATCTTTGTGGTTGATATGTTGTGGAAGTCCTTGCACCATGTTCTTGTTGGAAAGCACCTTGAGACCATTGAAATTCAAATGCCCAAGTCTTTTATGCCATAACCATGTTTCATCAATGGTTTCCATCCTCAATGTAACATTCTTCTCTTTTTCAAAGATAATTGGAAAGCTTCTATTTTTCTCCATCTTGATACTCTTCATGACTTGTCTCTTGTTGTTGTGTTTCTTGTCATAAATGGTGCAATATCCATCTTCAAAATGAACCGCATACCCAAGCTCCACAATTTTCCCAACACTAAGCAAATTTTGTGCCAAATCCGGAACATATAACACATCTCTAATGTATTTTGCTCCATTGATAGTTTTCACGCAAATTGTACCTCTTCCGTTATCTTGAACCATGTTTCCATCCCCTATCTTCACTAGAGAGTTTATGGATGTATCCATGTCAACAAACAAGCTCTTCACACTGGACATATGAGTTGTACAACCACTATCTACAAACCAAACTTCACTCTTGGAAGTCACCATGGCACTTTGACAAGCATAAAACAAATTTGTTTTTCTTCTTTTTCTTCCGCTCTACCGGCTTGTTCTTCATCTTCTTTGTATCTACAATCTTTCTCCAAATGTCCATACTTCTTGCAATTGCGACATTGGGGCTTTCCTTTGTTCCAACAATTCTCCTCCAAATGACCATTCTTCTTGCAAAAATTGCACCTTGGTACTTGACAAGTATCACTTTTTGTGTAGTTGTTGGAGTTAGCTCCTCCTTTCTTCCATTTCCCCTTTCCTTTGAAGTTTGATGTTGATTCACTCTTGTACTCATTTTTATTTGTTGCTGAATTTTTTGAGTTCAAGTTCAATTTTGATTGAAAAGCACTCTCAATTGACTTTTCGGAGTGTCTTGACAACCTTTGCTCATACACCTTCAAGGAAGCCCATAATTCTTGTGACTTCAATGTAGAAAAATCCTTTGTTTCCTCCAAAACCGCCACAATGGGTTCAAATTTCTCCGGCAAACATATCAATATCTTCTCACAAATTATTCTTTCTTCCATCTTCTCACCACACATCATCATATTATTAACAACTTCAACAACTCTAGATGAAAACTCATTTAAACATTCATTCTCATTCATTTTAAGATTCTCAAAATCTCTTCTATATGAATGTAATTTTAATTCTCTTACCTTCTTATTACCTCCATACTCTTGTTGAAGGATATTCCAAGCTTCTTTAGCTATAGGAAAATGGATTACTCTTGGTAGAATAGTGTCTCCAACTCCTTGTTGAATGTACATGGATGCTTTTGCATTCTTCTTTCTACTCTCCTTAAGTAAATCCTTTTGGGGTTGTTCTAGAGTTGATATATCTTCAACTTCATCATACCCGTTTTGTACAATCTCCCACACATCTTGTGACATGAACAAGGTCTTCATTTTGATGGCCCAAAAATCATAATTTTCTCCATGAAAAAGTGGTATTGAAGGTTGTTGAATGTAGAAACTTGAGGTACTACTACTTGTCATTGATTTGGTTGATGATTGATTGAAGAAATTGGGTTTTTCTTTTCTAGATCTAGATTTTGAAAACTTTAAATGTTGCTAATTTTTTTGATTTAATGGGTAGAAATGGATTTTTTTTGACTCGCCAAGATCAAATCTAATAGATTTAAGCTCTGATACCAATTGTTGGATGTTTGGGTGATAAAGATAGATGTTTATGGATGATTTTGATAATGGAGTAGTGGGAACCTCTTTGGTTCTTCTGACTCTCTCTCTAATTTCATTGAGTTGTAGAGATAATACTAACTCTTCTACTTGGTCTACAAAAGACCTTACAACTTGTGGATGTCCTACACCCACATATTTAGTCAACACACACAACTAAATATAAAGTTAACACTCCTAATACACTCTTAACATTACATTACTCAACAAGATGACTAAACTTGCTTCCGATGTTGCTGCTTCTGCAGCAGCTGTTTCGCAAACTTCGCCTCGAGTTACTTCTCCACAAACTAATTCGCTTCTTTCTCCTTCAAGATCTAACAGCAGATCGTCAAATGTATCTAGAGTACATATAGGCAAACTTTAACCTCCTATCGTGACAAATCAGTGACAAATCTACTGCCAATGTGTGCGGGTCTATGAAACGAGTCAAAGACATATCTACTGCTAATGTGTATGCCTTCATGTTGCCAGATGATGTTGTGGATAATATATGGTTATATTGTTTTTTACTAGTTTTTAACTTACATAGTGAGATATCAAATTATCAAATCAAAACTATGTGCTGATGTTGATGCAGCAATGCCGCATATGGATGCCATTAAAGAGATTGCTTCTTTCTCCTTCAAGATCAAAGCCTTGAAGAACAACTTTAACCTCCTATCGTGAGTGACAAATCTACTGAATCCGGAGATGATGTTGTTCTTAATGGTACCTTACATAGTGAGATATCAAATTATCAAATCAAAACTATGTGCTGATGTTGATGCAGCAATGCCGCATATGGATGCCATTAAAGAGATTGAGCAAAGCCTTGAAGAACAATCTGAGGAATCCGGAGATGATGTTGTTCTTAATGGTACCCGAGTTATTAGTTCAACTAGTACTACTGTGAGCGAAACGAAAGCAAAGAAGATGGACGTCAGTAGACCAGCTTCAATAGACGTCCTTGATCGTGTAACCATTAACAATACTCTTGAAACACCACGGTCAACCATAAAAGGAATACTTAACGTTAGCAAGAACAACGATATTGTTTTTGGAAGAGAGAACTTGCAAAAAGTTGAGCTACAACTGCAACGAGCTTTCGTCGAGTTTTATCAGAAACTTCGTCTCTTAAAGAGTTACAGGTAACAAATATAGTTATGTACACTTTGATTACTTTCCTGGATCATTATGCTTACAGTTTGTTTGAACCATTTATTCTTTTCGAAATGCTATATGAAACAGTTTTCTGAACGTCTTGGAATTTTCTAAGATCATGAAGAAGTATGACAAGGTGAGATCTCCTCCTCTTTACATCGGTTCAGAATTACGCAAGGTTACCACAAATCACTAGTGAACAAAATTATTGATCTTTTTACTCTGACATAGATCACTTCAAGAAATGCATCAAAATCTTACCTACACATGGTGGATAACTCCTATATTGGCAGCTATGATGGGGTATGTTTGTTCATTATTGCTCTGATGTTTGTCTAACCAAACCAACCAATCACTATAAAAAGATGAAGTTAATTGTGTCATTTGGTTCTCGCCTTATAGGTTACTAGGCTTATGGAGAGAGTTGAAGCCACCTTCATCAAGCACTTCACAAATGCAAACCGTTGCAAAGGCATAAGAATTTTGAGACCAGCAGCAAAGAGAGAAAGGCATAGGACTACATTTTCCTTGGGTAAAATCATTGATCTTTTTACTCTGACATAGATCACTACAGTCAGTTAGCTCCTGAATCGCCAGTTTCTTTTAAAGTGAGAGAATCCATTTCGTATTGAAATGTTTTCAAGCTGTAATTCACTAATTGTAACTGTTCGAATGCTTCTTTAGGTTTCTTTGCTGGATGCGCGCTAGCCCTCTTGGCGTCTCTTATATTGATTGTACGTGCTCGTAACATATTGGGGACGGACGGAAGTACGATATATATGGAAACCTTGTTTCCCCTTTATAGGTAAAGTCAAAATTTCCATTCTGAATTTTTTAGAATCTTTGATTTTAACTGCATTAATCAATGACATCAATGTAGGTCTTGTTTTATTATCATCTATTCAATTCTTGTCATATATTCTCAGCAGCAGTTAAATTGATCTAAATTGTACTTTGCAGCCTATTTGGATTCATTGTCCTTCATATGCTCATGTATGCAATTAATATCTATGCCTGGAGACGTTATCGGGTAAATTATCCATTTATATTTGGGTTCAAACAAGGGACTGAATTGGGCTACAGGGAAGTCTTCCTCATAAGCTCAGCCCTAGCAACACTTGCGTTGGCAAGCGTACTCGCAAACTTAGATATGGAAATGAACAAGCATACCCAAAGACTACAAGACCCTAACCGAGTTAGCCCCTCTTATTTTAGTCATTGTAAGATACTTTCTCTTTCTTTCCTAGCTAAATCAATCCCATATTAATTATATCACGAACTAACTAAACTAACAAGTAAATATCTCTCTATGCAGTTTGTATTTCTCGTAACAGTTTGCCCTTTCAATATTGTATATCGTTCAAGCCGATATTTCTTGCTTGTGTGTTTCTTCCATTGTATATGCGCTCCTTTTTACAAGGTAAATAATCAGACTATATTCCATTAAGAAATAACTAGTAAGGCCACATGTGCGATGCACATGCTTGAATTGGATTATTTTAACAACACCAAATTTGATAATAATGGAGAAAAAAAATCTTAAAATAAAAATTTAATATCTTTGTTTGTACTCATTACATAGATAATTTAAAGAGCTTTCCAAATATATCAATTTTGCAAAAATCCGATGTGTATTTTTAAAGATATTTAAGTTTTATTTTTTTTTATCTATTTTTAAAACAATGGCATTCCTGTAAATATACAAATATTAACTTAGTTAATGGGGGTATTATTGTCATGTGAAAAAGCTTCACCAAAAGAAGGCTTCACCAAAAAGGGGTCTTTTCTTTATTACAGTAAGATGATGCGGACAGTAGGAACAATCTATTAATCTTTAATGTGTCTCTTCTAAAACGCAGGTTCTACTACCTGATTTTTTCCTGGCAGATCAGTTAACTAGCCAGGTTAGATCTTGATTGTTGATGCTTAGAAATTGTTGGAAAATTTAGGGTAAAAACAGAGGATGAAAAAACACAAAAGAAATTGTTGTACTCAAAAGCTTTCAAGGCTCATACGATTTCTTTTAGACAATTATTTCTACCCTCCCAATAAATTGGCGATTACAACAGGTATGTGAAATAATGCCTTCAGGATACAATGAAAGCCCTACAACGGAAATTGAATTCAAGGTTTGTACCCCTTGATCCAATCAAGAACACATGTGAACAAGAAACTTCTGATGATGCTTTAGAAAAGAGAGAAAACAGGAAAGGTTTTTCGATGATGTTTCAACGAGTTATGGGAGATGCCATTTATAGGGATTTTCGCATCTGTTGGGAATCCATCTTTTCACTCGAGTCTCTTCATCATCAGACATCAATGGCATCAAGGTCGACCACAGCCTGGGGGGCTATGCCCCCCAGGACCCCCCCTTGGATAGCATAGTTGAAAATATTCCAACAGAAATCACAGCGTAAAATTAAAGAATCACTGGAAACTATTAATTTTAGCAACTATATTCTTCTTCTTCTTCTTCGTTTCCAGGTCCAAGCCATTAGAAGTATTGAATACTACATCTGCTACTATGGCGGGAGAGGTTTTAAATCCAGGGATAGCTCGTGCAAGAAGACCGGTGTTTTTAAAGTTTTCAATTTCATCATAGCCTCAATACCATATTCGTTCCGTTTATTTCAGGTTGGTTTGCTTTCCTGTGTCTCGGGTCCTGATGAAAGATGATAGCAATGCATATAGCTTAGGAACCACAGGCCTTTGAACAAATTAGGAAGTAGACGGTACTCGGTAATATAGCTTTATGTGCACATTAATTTTCCCATATTCTCATAGTAGATAGCTTGTTCTGTTTTACAGTGCCTGCGCCGTTTATTTGAGGAGAAAGACCGAATGCAAGGATATAATGCATTGAAATATTTCTCAACAATTGTTGCTGTAGCTATTAGAGCAGCTTATAAGCTGAATGACACAACCGCATGGATCGTACTGGCATTGCTCAGTTCAATAATTTCCGCTGTTGTTAGCACTTACTGGGATATTGTTATAGATTGGGGACTCTTTCAGAGTAACTCCAGGAATCGCTTTCTGCGAGATAAACTTCTTGTCCCACAACAAAATGTATACTTTGGAGCCATTGTAAGTAATTGATTAAGCTATTAAGCTGAATGTCTCAATTGCTAATGCAGTTCGTGAAACATTAACAATATCATGGCTTTAAATGCAGGTACTGAATATCTTGCTTAGATTTGCCTGGTTGCAAAGTATTTTTGATTTTAAACTTCCTTTCCTACATATGGAAGCCATGGTCACGATCTTTGCTTGTCTAGAGATCATTCGTCGTGGAATGTGGAATTTCTTCAGGTATGACATCAAAGATTGAATTCATTAAAACTAGGTATCACCCCGGCCTACGGCCGGGGCTCAACTTTTTTCCGACTTTCTTTTGCTGTTTGGTTGGCTGGTCAAATTCTCATCATTATTTTAGTCAGTCTATAATGGTCGAGGATGTGTTTAGTTAGTCGTAGCTTCGACCATTAAGGATGCTCCCAATATTTAATGAGCTAGTTTGTTTGGTTAGTTGGGTCTTAGTAGGGTGTTTAATTAGTCGTTCCATAGGAACCGTGGCCTATAGTCGAGGCTCAACCTTTTTCGATTTTTGTTGTTGTTTGGTCGGCTGGTTAGTATTCTCCCACAAAATTTTAGTCATTAAAAAAGCTAAGTAGATTAGAACTGTCAAACATCGAGCCTATAAGTTAGTTGGGGCCCGCGACCTTAGTGTTTTGTTGGTCGGGTCAAATAAGTCGGGGCTAAGCCTCGGCCGTGGCCTCTTAATCATGTCTTAGTATTATGTTGGTCGTGTCAAATTAGTCGTAATTAGACTTTTTCTCTTTCCGAAATGAAAGGATATATTGAAAAAAAAAAGGCACTTACTTAGAGCATCTCCAACCGAGGGTGCAAAAAATCCTATGTGTATTTTATATTTAGTCCTTTTATTTATGGGATCTACACATAGAGTAAATGTAGGACCTCATATCTAAAAAACCATCTTCAACAATAGAGAATTTTAACCTAGAATTAAAAGAAAAATAGTGAAAAAGATGACGTGGAGGTGCAAACGGAGGTGTAAATAACACTTTCTTGAACACCTTCATATTTAGTAATTGGTCCCTCCTATCTTGTAGGACCCTACTATTGGAGATAGGTTTATGCCAAACGGGGGTCTAAAAAATAAAAAATCCACCCTCTGTTGGAGATGCTCTTAAGGTCCATGAAATTCACAGGAATCCAGTCGTGCATTAGAAAAATCTAAGGTATAAGCATTGGCTTATGTTAGGACTTAGCCGTGAGGTTTAATGATTAATTAGCTTGAGCTTTGGCGGGGCCATGGTGCTCAACTGGAATTCTCACGCTCCAACATTATATACCATTAACAAAAGGTAATAAGTTCCAGCGTTTTGGCTAAAGTATAACGCGGGCTACAATGACATGACACCTCAATGAACAGAACCTTATAAACACGTTCTTTTGCAAAACATGATACACGTATAAGCTGTAGACAGTACACCTTCTTATCATCTCAATCTCCATGACACGTGTTAGTCCAGGCTTTTTTTTCTCTCTAAGTTATGATTCCACCACCTGGTCCAACTCTGACCTCCCAATCTCATTTTCATCTTTCTTTCAGACGGTGTAAAAAGCTTGAGTAGATCAATCTCAATTTTGCACTTTGATAGATCGAGGGTTATGGTACATAAGATTCTGCTTGGGGTACAGTGTGTGATACAACCGTCGATCGGTTTCCTAAGTTTCATTGTTGTTGGTGTTACCGCCTTCAATTTTGCTACAATATAATGCAACAGAGTTTTGTAGTATTGACCCAAAAAAAAAATGATGCAACAGAACAGAGGACCGGTTACAGTTTTCTTTCTTTGTCTTCCTAGATTGGATTTTTCTTTCTTTGTCTTCCTAGATTGGATTTGCTTAGATTGATACCTCTTAGGTTGTTGATAAATAAGTTGATTGATAATTCCGTCTGGCTAGGTTGATGCCTCTTATATAGGGATTGAATATGAAGAATCATGAAAGGAATCGGATAAAGAAACTGAAGCGAATAAGGAAAAGTTTTAGCGAATCACGTTTGTTTAGGTAATGTAAAGAAACGAAGAAGGCAGGCATGCCGTTATTTTTTGAAGTCTATTGAGGTCGGGCTAGTCATGTTCAAGTCTGTTAAGGTCGGGCCACGGCATAATCACTGCCGTCCCTCTATCCGGAGAGATGTAATGAGCGGTTGGATCTGTCTAAAAGACAAACTCACCTATTGGTTCATCCTAACCGTCCACAGCTTTTTTTTAATGGCCAGATCTGTCCCTTAGACAGACACCACTTCTTTTTATACTATTGACTAGGTATCACGCCGGCCGCAGCTCAACCTCTTGTCGATTTTCTAAAAGTTGTTCTAAGCTTATATAACTTAAAATATAATATAGCTAAATAATATCTAAAGTTTATATTAGTTAAAGATTTAATACCTAAACACTAATATAATTGAACATTAACTGAAAATAATCGGGAGCAAAGCCTTTTTAGAGTTTTGTTTATTGTTTGGTCGATCGATCAGTATCTTCCCATGCAATTTTAGTTTGTGGTCATAGTAGAACGGTTCCAATATTTAGTTGGTCGTGTCATATTATATAGTGTGCTAGTTAGTCAGGTAACAGTAGCGTGTTTAATTAGTTGGACCATCATATCTAGATAGGGGGTCGGGGCCTACGGCCCCGGCGGTGGAGAAAATTTAAAGGCAGATGTAGTGCCCAATATTTAGTTGGTCGTGTCATATTAGAGTGTGTTAGTTAGTCGGTTCACATTAGAATGTTTAATTAGTTGGATCATAATATTCGGAAAGCGAAGTAGAAGAAAATTTAAAAAAGGTATAGTGCCAAAATATTTAGTTGGTCGTGTCATATTATAATGTGTTAGTTAGTCGGTTCACAGTAGAATGTTTAATTATTTGGATCATAGCAGCCGGAAAGCCGGGTCCTTCGGCCCCGGCGATGGAGAAAATTTAAAAGAAGGTATATTGCCCAAATATTTAGTTGGTCGTGTCATATTATAGTGTGCTAGTTAGTCGGGTCATAGTAGAGTGCTTATTTCGGTGGATCATAGTAGCCGGAAAGCCGCCCCGGCGGTGGAGAAAATTTAAAATAAGCTATAGCGCCCAAATATTTAGTTGATCGTGTCATATTATAGTGTGTTAGTTAGTCGAGTCACAGTAGAATGTTTAAATAGTTGGATCATAGTAGCCGGAAAGCCGGGTCCTTCGGCCCCGGCGATGGAGAAAATTTAAAAGAAGGTATGGTGCCCAAATATTTAGTTGGTCGTGTCATGTTATACTGTGTTAGTTAGTCGAGTCACAGTAGAATGTTTAATTAGTTGGATCATAGTAGCCAGAAAGCCGGGTCCTTCGGCCCCGGCAGTGGAGAAAATTTAAAATAAAGTATAGTCCCCAAATATTTAGTTGGTCATGTCATATTATAGTGTGTTAGTTAGTCGGGTCACAGTTGAGTGTTTACTTAGGTGGATCATAGTAGCCAGAAAGCCGGGTCCTTCGGCCCCGGCGGTGGAGAAAATTTAAAAGAATGTATGGTGCCCAAATATTTAGTTGGTCGTGTCATATTATACTGTGTTAGTTAGTCGAGTCACAGTAGAATGTTTAATTAGTTGGATCATAGTAGCCAGAAAGCCGGGTCCTTCGGCCCCGGCGGTGGAGAAAATTTAAAAGAAGGTATATTGCCCAAATATTAATTAGTTGGACCATCATATCTAGATAGGGGGCCGGGGCCTACGGCCCCGGCGGTGGAGAAAATTAAAGGCAGATGTAGTGCCCAATCTTTAGTTGGTCGGGTCATATTAGAGTGTGTTAGTTAGTCGAGTCATAGTAGAATGTTTAATTCGGTGGATCATAGTAGCCAGAAAGCCGGGTCCTTCGGCCCCGGCGGTGGAGAAAATTTAAAATAAAGTATAGTGCCATATTTAGTTGGTCGTGTCATATTATAATGTGTTAGTTAATTCGGTTCACGGTAGAATGTAATTAGTTGAATGATAGTAATGGAAGCTTAGGGTCCTTGGCCCAAGACGGTGGAGAAAATTTAAAAGTATATTGCCCAAATATTTAGTTGGTCGTGTCATATTAAAGTGTGTTAGTTAGTCGGGTCACAGTAGAGTGTTTATTTCGGTGGATCATAGTAGCCGGAAAGCTGGGTCCTTCAGCCCTGGCGGTGGAGAAAATTTAAAATAAATTATAGTCCCCAAATATTTAGCTGGTCGTGTCATATTATAGTGTGTTAGTCAGTCGAGTCACAGTAGAGTGTTTAAATAGTTGGATCATAGTAGCCGGAAAGCCGGGTCCTTCCGCCCTGGCGGTGGAGAAAATTTAAAAGAAGGTATGGTGCCAAAATATTTAGTTGGTCGTGTCATGTTATACTGTGTTAGTTAGTCGAGTCACAGTAGAATGTTTAATTAGTTGGATCATAGTAGCCGAAAATCCGGGACCTACGGCCCCGGCGGTGGTGAAAATTTAAAAGCATATATAGTGCTCAAATATTTAGTTTGTCGTGTCATATTATATTGTGTTAGTTAGTCGGCTCTTAATAGAGTGTTTAATTAGTTGGATCATAGTAGTCGGGACCTGCGTCCCCGGCGGTGGTGAAAATTTAAAAGCAGATAGGGTGCCCAAATATTTAGTTGGTTCTATCATATTATAGTGTGTTAGTTAGTCGTCTCACAGTATAGTGTTTAATTAGTTTGATCATAGTAGCCGGAAAGCCGGGACCTACGGCCCCGACAGTCGAGAAAATTTAAAAGCAGATACACTCTCAAATATTTAGTTGGTCGTATCATATTATAGTGTGCTAGTTAGTCGGCTCACAGTAGAGTGTTTAATTAGTTGCGGCCGGCGCTCAACCTCTTGTCGATTTTTATTGGTTGTTTGGTCGAACGATTAGTATCTTACCATGAAATTTTAGTTTGTCGATGGTAGTTGGGAGCATCTTTAGTTAGCTGGGTCATAACAGAACGGTCCAAATGTTTAGTTGGGCGTGTCATACTATAATGTGTTAGTTAGTCGGGACACAGTAGCATGTTTAATTAGTTGGACCATAGTAGCCGGATAGGGTCGGGGCCTATGGCCCCGGCGGTGGAGAAAATTTAAAGGCAGATGTAGTGCCCACATTAAGATTAGTGTGGTAGTTGGTCATGTCTATAATAGTCGGGAGCATATTTAGTTAGTCGGGTCATAGCAGAACGGTCCAATATTTAGTTGATAGTGTCATATTATAGTGTGTTAGTTAGTCAGGTCACAGTAGGGTGTTTAATTGGTTGGATCATAGTAATCGGATAGCCGGGGCCTACGGCCCCGGCGGTGGAGAAAATTTAAAGAAAAATGTAGTGCCCACATTAAAATTAGTGTTAGTTGATCCTGTCTATAATAGTCGGGAGCATATTTAGTTAGTCGGGTCATAGCAGAACGGTCCCAATATTTAGTAAGTCGAGTCAGAGCAGAACGATCACAATATTTAGTTGGTCGTGTCATACTATTGTGTGTTAGTAAGTCTGATCACAGTAGCGTGTTTAATTATTTGGATCATAGTAGTCGGATAAGGCGGGGGCCTATGGCCCCGGCGGTGGGGAAAATTTAAAGGAAGATGTAGTGCCCACATTTAAATTAGTGCATCAGTTGCTCATGTCTATAATAGTCGGGAGCATATTTAGTTAGTTGTGTCATAGCAAACAGTCCTAATATTTAATTGGTCGAGTCATATTATAGTGTGTTAGTTAGTCGAGTCATAGTAGCGTGTTTAATTAGTTGGCATAGTAGCCGGATAGGACTGGGTCTACGACGGTGGTGGAGAAAATTTAAAGCGAGATATAGTACCCACATATTTAGTTGGTCGTATCATATTATAGTATCTTAGTTATCCGGGTCGCAGTAGCGTTTTTAATTAGTTAGATAATAGTAGAACAGTCAAGACCACTTGTACCAGTGGTTTTGTGTATAGTCACGTGAGAGTGAGGTCTGGTGTTCAATCCCCAACATGGTTTAAAATTAATAACCATCTAGGGTTAGCCCAGTTGGCCAGGAGCCTGACTCTCAAGGAGGAGGTCAGGAGTTCGAGTCTCCGCTCAAACATTGGAGTATTCGTGTAATTATACTAACTTTACTATGGGGTTCAGGGGGCCGAGTTTGCTCAGTGGAGAGTAAGCCGGTGGCTACGCTGCCAGGGGGCAGGACGGGCCTATGCCTAGTTTCAAAAAAAAAAAAAATATTAATTATGGTTGATTTTATAATTGGTAGATTTAATTAGCTGTAATGACTAACTAAATAACTAATTATTTTTCCACATTGCAAGAAATATACATTAAACTATTTTAATTTTTTTTGAAGCATATGTACATTAAATTATGGTTGGTTCGTCAAGTATTGCATTCGGCGCACAATGACTAATAAATTTTAGAGTTGTTCCAGGTCTTTTTCTGCATAGATATTGGTGGCATTCACTGCAAGTGAGATGGTAACATCCCTTGCTCTCAACCAGCCCAACTTTTATTTCCTTGCACATGGACGTCTTTCCATGTTGTTTGTAAAAATTATTGTACATCGTTAACTTCTTAAACCCGATATAAATCACCTTATCACTGATTAGGATGGATACACTATTAGAATAAAAATACAACGAATAAATCACCTTATCACTGATTAGGATGGATACACTGTTAGAATAAAAATACAACGAATATACGATCGACAAAGAAAATCGAGCTACCATTTGTTTTGCTGTCTTAAAATACCCAATCAAAATACGCAGAATCTCCAAGTTGCTTCCTCTTTTTATTTTATTTTTAATCGTTTGTACATCTGATTATGTTAGCTGGGGCTTTATTACCCCCAAATTTCTTTGGGGCAAGGAAAATTAAATTACCATTGGAAATCTGATTATGTTAGGACTTAGTCGGGCAAACTAAGGTTTTCCTTGGTCTTAACACGAATAGTATTCGAAATAAGTTAGTTACAAATGAAAGAAATCAAAATTCTTAATGTACTGCAAAAACAGGAATGAACCAGCATTTGAATTAGGGCAACTCGTAAAAGGGAAAAAAAAACTACTGAGCAAGTGCAGTTTTTGCCACTCTCATCTAGTATAATCAAGAGATGTGTTACCGACTGAAATCGGGCATTATACAAACTTTGATCTTTAGGCACTACTGGGATACACATATTTTTTGACTTTGTCTTCATTAAAACTGCAACTGGGCACTTCATTTGAGCCAGATATGCCTTGTTTTAGAACATGTATCACAAATTAGCCACAAATATATGAATGCCAACTAACCTTTAGGTCCTCAAAATCCATCGTCATATACCATGATTAATCACAGAAATGTATCCATAGCCATAAGGGGATAAACTGGTGACACATGAAACGTAAAACTCAGATCCACTTGCTTTGTAAAAGTTAAGAGAAACAAATAAAATTAAGAACATGAAGAAAATAATTCAAGTAGACACAAACCATAGACTAACCTCATCGCCTCAGCTTCTCAAGTTGCACTTTACAGCGTGAGGTAAGGCTTTACCTCATGTTTCCCATATATTAGATCCACGAATTTACTCATACAATTGCAATGATGATATGGAGGACGAAATGTGTGCCCAACAATCAACCATCCAGGTGGAAAAATAACAAATTTAAGCATTCCGTACCTTGAAAATCATTACTACTCCAAGTCTTTCTTTTTTAAATATGAAAGGATCCTATCAGCTTTCCACTTGATTTTTTTCCAACATTCAAATGCTCAGATTCTGCCAGACCATTCGTGAGCGTTTTCTACAAAGAAGAATCCCACATAAGAAACCCTGTAGTCCCATATTATATCAGAATACTGTTCAAGCTGCACATCACAAAGCTTGACAGGGACTCGACATTCCACAAACTTGGAATCTGACGCAACAACACGTACATGCCTCTCCTTCAGTTTTTCTACTCCTCTAAGCAAATAATCACACCAGCCTTGATTCCTCTTCTTAACGTCATATATGAGAAAAACAATTCAAGTCGTGGACTACTTAAATATGGCTCGCCACAAAAATAATACAATAGACCAACATATTTCCAAGTGTTGCTAGAAGCATCTGATATGAATTTATTAGAAGTGTCTACCTTCAAATTTCAGTATTTGAGTGCCACAATATCCGATCAACTGATGATGAAAAGAGCAATTGTTACCTTTATGAGGCATTGCATTCCCACCATGCTTGCAGATAATACAAATATTTCGATCCACATATCTTATCCTTAAGTTTCCCTCCATCCTAAAGAACTGAAATAAGACTCACAGATGAAATCATATCCAAAATATGAATCTCGCACAGGACAAATAAAAATCAACTAAAATTAGACCAGAATAGAAATCAACCAATGAAACTCTATCTAGTATTCTATTTACCTCTTTCGGATACATGAAACTCCACTCCATCAACCAATGAAACTCTATCTAGTATTCTATTCATCCAAGACTGATCTATAATCAAGGATGACCCCAGAATGTGCAATCAAGTCCCTGGAAGATTGAGATATGTGATCACATGGGTCAGCTGGGAACTACAGATGCCCAGCCAAAACAGCATGAAGGATCATCGATCCTGTCTTTCATGGAAAAGGCACTTTCTCCCTAAGAAGAATCTGTATAATGACACCTGCACAACAGCTACATAATATGTAGTGCCAGAAATTTAGTGAAGGTAAAATCAATCCATTTAATGGTTAAGAATATATGAACACAGTTGTCATTGATTTCCCTGGTTTTGTCTTTATGGCTCGAATAGTTGCTCCAAATCGATTTCCCTGGAAAGATCTCGAATACAAAGCAAACCCAAACCCATATCTCTTGATCATATAACTCATCCATTAAAAAAGACGACAGCAAGATCGCGTTTCTTCCCTGTTCTCACCGCCAAACAATAACCTAGATTTATTGCAACTCGATTCCAGCTCCGAATAGATTTCCCTACACAGAATTCCAATCCAAAACAAACCCATAACAGATTTATCAGGCTATGAAATATTCAGGCTACACACCCTTTGTTGCACAGAACTACATTAACCTGAACCAAGTCGATTCATTTTTGGAGTAAGTAAGCCATGAAGATTGCAATCAGATGGCTGATGCATGAAGCAAGTCGTATCAATTCATATTCAGAAAAAACAAATAAAGACTTGGGAGATATGATGCTTGCAGGAATTTGCTAGAGAGAAACATTACCAGATTACCAGTGAACATGCACCATCACCTGCGAAGCTATCCTCCTGGTCACAACTCAGATAAGAGTCGCACATGAAATACAGTGTGTATGACTTCCTCCCAGTCTCTGTCGGGCAGCAAACTCGAGATTTACTTTCGATTTTCTCTGCAGAGACACTCTCTTATTTGCAAGCAGCTGATTAGTCTTGCTATCACCAACTACCAGCCACCACTTCTGATCTACCTTCAAGATCCCGTTCAACTGTGACTTGCAGCGAAACTTCGTCCCCAGCCATCACAACTACAGCAATCCAGTGGCGACCGTTTTGTATCAAGTCCATTCAAAAAGCTGAGATGCATAAGATGAGTATCACAGTATTGGAACAAACTATCCAAAGAATTTAAAGTACCTCATCAAGAAGTTCCGTTGGTCTCTAACCTGCCTCAACCAGTGGCTAAAATATTACCTTGGTTATCGACATTGTTCTCATAGTGCTCCATGAACCTTCTTTCAGAAACTCCAGGTTTAAACGTACTAAGGAATATGTAGACAGAGAGAATGCCTTTACACCTCAATTCAGATGTCTCCACCACCTAAGTTAGACAGAGAAAGTTAGCGTACAACGAAATATCTTGCTTCTCCGAAACATCTTTAAAAAAACGTGGAAGTGATTATGAGATCTCAACGTTCCCCTAATTTTAAATCCATGAGTAATACCAAAGTGTTACTTTTCTTAGAAACACCTCTGGTCCCTTATTTTCTTAATTGGTCAATCAATGCAGAGAATGGAAAATATATCAACTCCATGAACAAAAACTATCTGAAAAGATTAAAAATTTGATTGTAAATACCTGCAACTGATTGATAGAAACAGAAAGATCAATCTTCTGCAACCAATTGTGAATATTTAAGACAATAAGATTCTCTTTTTGATTTCCCACATCCTCAGCTAGAACATCCCATCACCAATTTTTGATAAATCACTTCTTACTCATTTATCCTATTCATGAGTCAGCAATAGGTTAGGCAGACAACAGAGGCACGAAGGGAAAACCCAAGATAACAAATCATTGATTAACAAACACATTAAATCTCTATAGTGTATTTCTTATCAAGGTAACACAACAACCATCAATCAAACTAACTCAAGTGTTTAAATTAAACACTACACTGAAAAGAAACCAGAAATTTACCCCAAAATATATCAAACCCTAGGTTTTAATTTCTTGAATCATGACAAAAATCAATTACTGTTACCAAAATATTTTCTCACCTAGCAAAACCATAACAGCAAACACCAATCGACAACAGGCCTTTTATGCATTCAAAGTAACACAATTCCACCTTGAGATTGGTGTTGCTAGTACCAATTGAATTTCTTAACTCGAATTAAGAAGATAAAAATCATACCTGGTGTTAACTTCGATCTATTGAGAATTTAAATTGGATTAGAGTGGTTGTTATCTGAGAACCCAAACCGATTTGATAAGACTATAACTAAAACAGATGAAAAACATCAACCGAAAATTATAGGGTTAATAAAATTATAGGGTTTGTATATTTACCTCTTTTCTGCTAATCCTCTTCATCGTCTTTCTGATTCGACTTCTGCCTCTTAAATCACAAAATCAAAAAACCAAAAAACTCCTGAAAAGATTAGCAAGCCGCAGCAGCAGAGATGAATCGCGAAAAATAAAGAAAAATTATACATACCCAAACTTTCTGAGATACGGCTACTCAAACCCATTGAATTTCTTCTCCCGCATGTTCTCCCTTGCTGGAATCAATTGATTTTCCAGGGTTTATCTTTCTCAGAGGAAAGAAAATCGGTAATACTGGGACATTACTTATCCCATGAAATCAATTGCGTGAATTTTCTGCTGCAATACTTGGAGATTGAGAAGAAAAAAAATCAAACAAAACAAACTCGGATGTTTATTCGTGTATAAAAGAAACCCTAGGAAAAATCAATTACAGTTACCCAAAAAATCTCTTCTTACCTAGCAAAAGAGGAAGCATAGGATATAATAGAGGAACACCCCTTGATCAAATCGGAAACATGATCATCTAACCCAAGATCTGTGAAATAAGAAAAACGCAGAAGATTGCGAGTAAACCAAAATAAAGCAAAAAAGGAAATATATAAAGGACGGATTTTTTAATAAGGTTCTATTATTAGGTCGGGCCAAGGCATCATCCACGCCGCCCAAAAAATTATATATCCCCAACGGACGCACGGATATATCCCTGGCGGACGATATATCATGGCCACAGGATCGCTGAATCCGACGAACACCTTTGTCCTCGACACAAGGACCACATCTCCTTAATAAAGAGACTAGGTATCACCCCGGCCTGCGGCCGGGGCTCAACCTTTTTCGAGTTTTTTTTAATTGTTTGGTCGGCCAGTCAATATCTTCTCATAAAATTTTAGTCATCACGTAATATTTTCGAAAGTGTTTAGTTAGTAGTAGTCGTCCCGAGTCGTAGATCAATCACCCAATATTATGCTTGGAGTTGAGCCTATAGATTAGTCAGGGCCTGCGGCCGGCGCTCAACCTCTTGTACATTTTGGAAAAGTTTTTCTAAGCTTTTATAGCTTAAAATATAATATAGCTAAACAATATCTAAAGTTTCTAAAGTTTATATTAATTAAAGATTTAATACCTAAACAATAATAGAATTGAACATTAACTAAAAATTATCGGGAGCAAAACATTTTTAGAGTATTGTTTATTATTTGGTCGGTTGACCAGTATCTTCACATGCAATTTTAGTATGTGGTCATAGCAGAACGGTCCCAATATTTAGTTGGTCGTGTCATATTATAGTGTGTTAGTTAGTCGGGTCATAATAACGTGTTTAGTTAGTTGGATCATAGTAGCCGGATAGGACCGGGGCCTACGGCCCCGGCGGTGGAGAAAATTTAAAGGCAGATGTAGTGCCCATATTAAAATTAGTGTGTTCATTGGTCATGTCTATAATAGTCGGGAGCATATTTAGTTAGTCGGGACATAGCAGAATGGTCCCAATATTTAGTTGGTCGTGTCATATTATAGTGTGTTAGTTAGTCGGGTCACAATAGCGTATTTAATTAGTTGGATCATAGTAGCCTGATAGAGCCGGGGCCTACAGCCGCGGCGATGGAGAAAATTTAAAGGAAAATGTAGTGTTAACATTAAAATTAGTGTGTTAGTTGGTCATGTCTATAATAGTCGGGAGCATATTTAGTTAGTCGGGTCATAACAGAATGGTCCTAATATTTAGTTGGTCGTGTCATATTATAGTGTGTTAGTTAGTCGGGTCACAATAACGTGTTTAATTAGTTGCATAGTAGCCGGATAGGGCCGGGGCCTATGGCCCCGGCGGTGGAGAAAATAAAAAGGCAGATATAGTGCCCACATTAAATTAATGTGTTAGTTGGCCCGGTCTATAATAGTAGGGAGCATATTTACTTAGTCGGGTCATAGCAGACGGTCCCATAGTTGATCGTGTCATATTATAGTGTGTTAGTTAGTCGGGTGAAAATAGCGTGTTTAATTAGTTGGATCAGCCGGATATGACCGAGAAAAAACACCTTCTATATGTTCTTGTAAACAGACTTTGCATTGAGGCGTGGTGATAATAAATATCTGTATGAGGTACTGTCTGATAGAAGATGAATTTTATGTCCACTTTTAACCCAAAGGCATTCTTCATAGAATCATAATCACTCTGTAGCTAAGAAGTTCTTGCACAACTTCAGCTCCATAGGAGGAAAAAGATCTGTAAGAGGTTATGTACTAAAATCAGTGTACAACTCTTGGTTTGATGCAAGAATTTAAGTGTTATACATGCACGGACCCACGATTACCTTACGTTCGGAAGCAGTACGTACCACATCCATTAACAAACATCTTGGTAACTCGAGACAGCTGGGATTAAATTAAAGATCTCAGGTTACTTGCATGAGAGAATAAGAATAAAATCACAAAAGCAGTTGTATTTATAGCTAGCAATGGAAAACTGATTGTTCGTGGTTAGGAAACAGACTTATATAAGGAATCACTATAATGGACGGATGTAAGTATCTCACCGAAATGTCTGATATAGGAGTAGTTTCTTACTATCGGCATTAGGAAACCTAATTATTCAAGGGAGCTTGGCGAAATCGGGAAGCTTATCGCATCCGACGCACAAAAATATCCCTCGCCCAATTTTCGATCCGCGCCGTAGGATGACGAAATTGAGGGTCGGATTTATTAGTCTACACAAACAACACTTCTTTTTATAATATAGATTCATATTGAATGAGTTGCATAACTATAGCCTTTAGACTGTTAAATGATAAGTTCATCAATTGGTCAACCAGTTATTACCAAGTTTCCTCGTTATCGGTGTTTGGATCTGAGAGATACTGATTTGAACTTGATAATTAAAATTACACAAAGAATAGCCTAAAAATATTGCATTTTTCCAAGCATAGAAATAAATACGAAAAACTTGCATGAATAGCTACCAATTCAGATACCGGTATGATGACAAAGGTACTAAAAGTATATAAATTGATGTTTCAGGTTGGAGAATGAGGGAAAGTACCGGGCATTTAAATCAGTGCCACTACCTTTCAACTATGATGAAGATGATGATGATAAAGATGAGTGAAGAGTGTTCGTCTAACAATGGGCCAGTAGATATTGTTCGCTGAGGAAATGACGTTGGTTTTTCAATATCATCAGTTAAGTTAACCTTAGTCAGTAGTCATTGCCTTATCTTTTATACGTAGTTAATGGATGTAGTTTTGAGTGTAAAGTTCTTGTAACATTAGAGAGAGGCGGATAGTAGCCAGCCCTTTGCTCCAATCGTATAGAAAATTCAGTCACTCACGGCACTTCCACATCCTTCTCGGGACGAGTAGGAGCTGTATGTAGTAAAGCGAAAATGCTCCCCCGCCCCCTTCCCCACTCCCTTCCACCGCACGAATAATAATGGGACTCCCTGTTTTTCTACGGGATTTTTTTTTTTATTCAAAAGATAAACTTTCATTTCTTCTATTCATAAGCAAATTTACAAAGTTAGCTTCTGTCTTGTAGAAGCTTCCTCCTAATTAGATTAGGAGGATTATTATACTACTCTTTGGACATCCTAGATTTTCTAGCAAACTTGGCGGTGATCACTGGATCATTTACAAACACGATTGATATATTTTACAACCCATTGAGGATGAGAAGATAATAAGTTTCTGATGTGATTAATAAGATTTATATCTTCTCTTCGACAATGTTTAGATACTTCAGTAACCACAGCAGCCACACCCTGGTTGTCAGTTTGTACAAGAACTTTATTACATTGCATTTGTTCATCCCACTTCAAATTTTCCAGAACTACAAGAGCTTCAACTTGATCTATGTCTCTAGCTGATATAACAAGAGCTTTAGCAGCTACAAATCTTCCTGCATGATTGCGAACAATAGCTACAAATCTTGCTGCATCTACGGTGAATGATGGATCAAAATAGATACAATTTAAGGTGTAGTTGCAGGAAATCCCACAACTAACACCCTTTATGATATCATGACAATAATTTCTAGATTTAAACTTATTTGATATGAAAATGAAGATAAAAGTGCTAAAATTGTAAAGATGGACACAAGGATTTTTTACATGGTTCGATCAATGTGATCTACATCCATGGTTCTTCACTATGATTGTTTGAATTACATGAGTATTACATTTAGAATCTCCGTTAATGGATATTTGGTAGAGCTCTAGATCTAGTTTTTGGGGAGGAAGATGATAAAGAAAAAAATCTCTCCTTACATAAATGTGTCTCCCTCTTTCACAAAAATGTGTCTCCCAAGCATGCCATTGGCACATGCCTCTATTCTTTGTTGTAAAATTGTTATAGTAGTCTTTGATCTTTGTTGATGAAGGAACTACGCGAAAGAATACTTTTCTTGAAAAGTACGTACTTGCCTCTATTCTTTTGTGAAGTTCCGAAGCATTGAGAAGTAATTAGAAGTATCATCCTGAAGTATACGAAGTATGAAGTATGAAGTATCCTTGAAGAAGTATAAGAAGTATCCGTCCTCGATTGCGTATAAGAAGTATGCGAACAAATAAGAAGCATGCGAATGAAACTACTACTCCATGTTCTCTGCCTCATGCTATGCTGTAATGCAAATAAGAATTTAGATTAGTATTCAACATTTCTTTTATCAAAAATTTTCATTTAATTGCAAGTTCAAATCGTTTTTCTTTGTTTTGATTTCCTTTGTATAACTTGTTTCGTCTCATTTGATAAATATCTTTCATGGAAATGATCCTAATGAGGTCTTATGCAGGTGTTGATGGCGGTTTTTAAACAAAGGGTAAAATCGTAAAACACCAAATAACCTAATGTCACCGGTGACACATTTATTAGAACATTTAATGCATGTGTCAGTAATTAATAGGGGGTATTTTTTCAAATTAGGGTTACAACGAACAAAACCCTAATTCCCCTTCGTGCCAATGGCAAATCATGCCAGCCACACCTAGCCCAAGCTAGACGCACCTCTGTGCCAATGGCAAATCATGCCAGCCACACCAAACGCGCCAAAGCATGCCAACCATGCTAGCCGCACCTCTGTTCCAATGGCAAATCATGCTAGCAACACCAAACGCGCCAAAGCATGCCAACCATGCTAGCCGCACCTCCGTGCCAATGGCAAATCATGCCAGCCACACCTAGCCCAAGCTAGCCGCACCTCTGTGCCAATGGAAAATCATGCTAGCCACACCAAACGCGCCAAAGCATGCCAACCATGCTAGCCGCACCTCCGTGCCATTGGCAAATCATGCCAGCCACACCTAGCCCAAGCTAGCCGCGCCATGCCAAACGCACTCTGCCTTGGCCCTAGCTATGCTAGACACACCAAACGCGCCAAAGCATGCCAACCATGCTAGCCGCACCTCCGTGCCAATGGCAAATCATGCCAGCCACACCTAGCCCAAGCTAGCCGCGCCATGCCAAACGCACTAGCTTCTGCCTCGGCCTAGCTACGCCTGGTCACGCCACGTCAAGCCAAACACCCTTACCTTGGCCCTAGCCGAGCCATGCCAACACGCTCGTTGGTAGCTTTTCTCACCAGGGCGTGGCCCTAATGGCCGAGCATGCCATTGGCACATGCCAACACACTCGCTGGTAGCTTTTCTCACCGGGCGTGGCCCTAATGGCCGAGCATGCCATTGGCACATGCCAACACGCTCGCCGGTAGCTTTTCTCACTGGGTGTGGCCCTAATAGCCGAGCATGCCATTGGCACATGCCAACACGCTCATTTGGTAGCTTTTCTCACCGGGTGTGGCCCTAATGGCCGAGCATGCCATTGGCACATGCCAACACGCTCATTTGGTAGCTTTTCTCACCGGGCGTGGCCTAATGGACGAGCATGCCATTGGCACATGCCAACACGCTCGGTTTGGTATCTTTTCTCACCAGGACGTGGCCCTAATGGCCGAGCATGCCATTGGCACATGCCAACACGCTCATTGGTAGCTTTTCTCACCGGGACGTGGCCCCTAATGGCCGAGCATGCCATTGGCACATGCCAACACGCTCGCTGGTAGCTTTTCTTACCAAGTCGTGGTCCTAATGGCCACGCATGCCATTGGCACATGCCAACACGCTCGTTGGTAGCTTTCTTACCAAGTCGTGGTCCTAATGGCCACGCATGCCATTGGCACACGCCAACACGCATCGCTGGTAGCTTTTCTTACCGGGCCGTGCAACCTAGGCCAACTTGGCCGTACGCGCCATTGACACATGCCAAAACCCACATTTGGTTGCCTAACTTGCAAACCGTGCAACCTACCGCCAAGGCATTCCGCACATGCCATTGGCACATGCCACACACGCCACTAGCAGCTCTAGCATTGCCACTTACACTCAACGTACAACCTACCACCAAGGAATTCCACACATGCCATTGGCACATGCCACACACGCCACTAGCAGCTCTGGCATTGCCACTTGCGCTCGAGGTGCAACCCGCAACAAAGGCATTCTGCACATGCCATTGGCACATGCCAGACGCGCCCCTAGCAGCGCCATTTGCACTCAAGGTGCAACCAACACTCGAGACATCAACACAAATTGGGGGATGCTTTCCAGGGTCTTGGTTTGGCGGTCACAGCATGCAGCGTACACTACTCTCACATTAAGAAAGCGTGAATAGGAATAAAGCGGTCAAATAAATGAGGAAATAATGGTGAAAACGTTTTCACCCATAAACACCATGCGGTTACCACCTCCTCCCATTATTTCACCCTTTACTCTCTTCCTTCATGAGGCCAGGGTACGTTTCAATCTCGACTTGTATAAATAGGTCTTACCTATTTCCACCAGACGACGGGTCTCGGTCAGGAGAAAAATACAACACTCTCAGAAAAGGAAACTTTGCAAGCTCTCCAAAAAGCTTTCATCTCTTGCAAGCTTCCTAAGATTTCACTTTCTGATACAAGTCGAGACACTACTCTCCCAGAATTATTCTGGTCTCAAGACCTTTCTTTACTTCCCTCCCTAAATCAACTCTTCTCCTCCACTTTGTGACCGAAGCAAGTCTGGAACGGCCATTTCTTGGTTTAGGCCGGACTTGTACAGATTGATCTCTCGAATTTAGAAAGTGCTCACGTGCAGCACATTTGTTTAGGGTTTAAACCAGTTTCTCACTCACCTACCAAATTTACCAAAATCGGCGGAAACGATTTTTACCCATAAACAATTGGCGACCACAGCGGGAGGTTCGATCTTTCGGTTACAATGTCAATTTTCAACCAGTGATCTCATTCTTCGACCTAGATGTCAAGATGGTAGAGGAAGGCGATCCACTCCGACTCGGCTACCCGACGACTCGATTATCAGTCATGACGCGACAAGGGATGACTGGGGACTTTCCACAACGGTGTTCCCAGAGGATAGAAGTAGACGATCCGCCCAAGGATCAATGACTCGGTTATCAGACAGCTCAGTAACGACTGGGGACTTTCCACGACGGTGTTCCCAGAGGATAGAAATAGACGATCCGCCCAAGGATCAATGGCTCGGTTATCAGACAGCTCAGTAACGACTGGGGACTTTCCACGACGGTGTTTCCCATAAAACTCGGTTGTGCACCCGGAAGGTTTCCTTTTCATCAAGAGACCTAAAAAACCAAGTAAGTCCTACCTAGACAAGATACATGGTTCGCTCTTTCAAGTGTTCACGGGAATGATAAAACCAATAGCCATGTTATGTTTCACCCCATGTCATCTACCAAACACACGGTTCCATGGTTTTCCTGGGATGCTTGCAACACTTTCAATCATAACCAAGACAACATCATTTCCAAATACAATTCATTCCAAGAGAATAATCCAAAACCATCAAGGTAACATTTATCTGTCAACCCCAAAAATCCAGAAAATCAAAACCATAAACCAGGCGTTTCCATTTGCCTTTAAAAAAAAAAAAACCTAAAAATAAGAAGTTCAAAATACAGAAATGTATTCAAGGAAAGTTTTCCAACAGCGGCTTGCTCCTCTTAGCAAAGGCCTCCCTCGTGCTCTGGAGAGCCGCCCTTTTCAACTTCATTTGCTGCATAATTTTTTTTTGAATTTCGCTTCCTGCTTCTTCACCATGTCTGCGGAAAGACTTTCGAATGTTTCGACCAGAAACTTCTCGACCTCGGAGAAACCTTCAACGAACCAAAGAACGTTGAATTCAAAGTTTACACACATGTCACGATAGAACCTCCAGCTCGAGATTACATCCCCAGAAACGGTATGACCAGTCACGTTGCACATGTCGTCAATCGAAGACAAAGCTTCCTCCACCCGCTTACCAGACGTGCTTGCCGGACGCGCTTACCAGACGCGCATACCAGACGCGCATACCAGACGCGCATGCCAGACGCGCATGCCAGGCACACATGCCACACGCGTATGCCAGCCACAATACCACACCCTGCGCTAACGACTTGCATCCTTCCAGTGCTAACATCTTGCGCCCTTCCAAAGACCATCTCCTCCGCTCCACAACCGACCCAAAGCGGCGCCATCCTCACCCTTCGAAATAGTGCCATGGCTCGAGCACTCCGTGATCAAAATTGTGCCATATCAAGCGCGATACACTTACGATCACCGAGAACCCGAGACGCTTCCGCCACCCAACGTTTCTTCAAGCACGATAGCTCCAACCGTCACTGAGACGCTACTCCACCATCGGGGCAAGGTATTGGAAGAGCCGGAAGAAGTCTACCTTCTTTACTACTTTGTTGATTTGATGAAAATACAAAAGGCACTTCACGGGGACGTGCGTTTATATATGAAGAGGCTCGCGTTGCTCTTGAACGCCCAATAGAAGGGAATCAGCAATCCAATTTCATCACACGTAAAGATCGGGAACGACTTCTCCAAAATCGAGGCAAAGTTATGTGAGATTCTATATTTCTCCAAGGCGTAGCGTCAAGGCATATTTGCATCCCTCAACCGCACTGCATCAGGAAAGCAGCCTTTTCCAGCCAGGGAAGCCGTTCCCAAACCTCAACCTCTCATGGAAAGCAGATCGATAGATGGAACTGGGGACTCTAACCAATGTATTGTAACCGTCAAGGCTCTGAGAGTTTCAAGGCGCCGTTTTGACGTTCTCTCCGGAAGTGGCTCCACTTCAACGTTCTCCAGCAGCGGCTCCGCTTCAACGTTCGCTTCAGCAACCGCTCCGCTTTAACGTTTGCTCCAGCAGCCGCTCCGCTTCGGCGTTATCTCCATAAGCTGCAGTATTTGGCTCCTTAAGTTTCAACGTCCTCTCCAAGAGCCGAAGCCGCTTCAACACCACTCCTTATTGAAAAGGGTCGTGCCACCACGCTCCACACATCAAGGATCATGATCGCAGTCATCCAACCTTCGTAGTCGTGGCCACCTTTTGATCCACCCGCCATCCTCAAAACAGCATGAATACATAATAACCGCGACCGAGTACTTTACCAAGTGGGTTGAAGTTGTCCCGCTAAAAGGAACCACTGGAGCCACGATCGCGGCGTTCTTCAAGGAACACATCATCTGCCGTTTTGGCGTACCTAAACACGTCATCACCGACAACGGCACGCCTTTTGCTAACAAGCAAATACAGGAACTACTTGAGAGCCGAAACAGTACACGAAAATCCCAGGACCTGGCACGAGCAATTTCCAATGGCTCTCTGGGCGTACAGAGCATCTCCTAGAAGCTCCACCGGCATGTCTTCCTACTCCCTCGTCTACGGTACAAACGCGATCCTCCCAGCGGAAATCAAGATCCCGTCTGCCAGAATCGCCGAATCAAGTGGACCTTAGAGGAATGAAGCCGAAACACTCAATGCCAGAATCGCAAAACTAGATATTATAGACTCTAGAAGATCCCGGGCGGAGGAACATGCACAAGCATACAGAAACAGGATTTCCAGGGCGTACAACAGCCATGTAAAATCCAGGGTTTTTAAGGAAGGAGATCTGGTGCTAAAAACCGCCAAACACATCCAGCAAGATGCATCGGCACCAAAGTTTTCTCCCAAATGGGAAGGGTCGTACATGATCACTAAAGCGTATGACAGTGGTTACTACAAGATAATCAAAGAAGATGGGGTAAAGCTAGAGGCAGTCATCAACGGAAAGTGGCTTAAGCCATACTACGCCTAATCACTTCCCTGCAACATGCTACATCAAAAATAGAGGAGCCTTCAAACTTCGTGATACAAGTTAGAAAAGCCCATCTAATAAATTATAATCCCTACAAAATATCATCTTCAATCGACCATGATATCTTTCAGTCCTACTCTTCAAGTCTCGAGTTAACTCTTCAATCCTCGGAGACTCCAAGGCCAAAGCTTTCTCCTCTTCCAAAGATGGCTTTTGTGGCGGAATCACACCAAAGCAAGAATACCAGCTTTGTCGACCTTCACAATATTGAGACGATGCCGTAACGGCTAATATTAAACTCCAAGGATTCACAGGTGGACACCATGTTCTCCCACCTTTGAATGGGCCGACTCTGCAGAAGAAAGCACGGATGGACATATTCTCCATCTCAAAGAATCATTGGCAAAAGACAGTTCACCACGGAAACCAAGGCGGACGAACAACACTTCACTACGCTCCTGGTAGCGATATGACCGTATGTCTTCCATATCCTCATATAAAGGACCACGAATTCTTTCCGCACCAGGAAACCGCCAACATTCCGATAATTGGAGGAGAGACACCTCATACGAGTCCCAAACGACGAACCGCATAGGGGTATTCATGACAAGAGATCCCTAAATCAGCGTTCTCCAAGTCTGCGGCAGTCAACAAGGTTGGAATTGAAGGGAGGGGAACGACTAGGTCATCCTCGTCGATAACGTGAACTTTTGCTCCAACGGGATATCTCTCGCACAAAAGGAAAATTTTACATTCATCAAACAAGCGAGTCGACCTCGCGCCTTCACCGGAGAACCCGGATGGTTAGAAGATGGTTCGTCTTTGTGCGACATGACAAAGAGAGAAACTCAACAAGAAGAACCCTTTCTCAAACGAGGGAGATGATGCAATTACGTTGGGTATGAATACGGAACCTTAAAAAAGGAAAGGAAGCAATGAGGGACATAACGCTTCCAGATTTTAGCATGGATAATGCCCTGATTGAAGTCGCGCGCGTGAAGGAAGGCAAAACAAGGAAACTTTGCTATCTGTAGAAATACCTACTCCCTCCTTATTTACACCGGTCCCGCCAGCTAGCACAATCATCTTCCCCACCTTGCGCTGGTCCCACCAGCAAGCACGCTCAGTTTCCCAACTCACGCCCAACTTCCCAACGTCTCCCAAGTTGCACCGGTCCCACCAATTGCGCCAACTTCCCAATGACCGCCCAAGTCGCGCAAGCTAGCACACTCAGCTTCCCCACCTTGCGCCGGTCCCGCCAACTAGCACGCTCAGTTTCCCAACTCACGCCCAACTTCCCAACGTCGCCCAAGTTGCACCGGTCCCACCAATTGTGCCAACTTCCCAATGACCGCCCAAGTCGCGCCAGCTAGCACACTCAGCTTCCCCACCTTGCGCCGGTCCCGCCAGCTAGCACGCTCACTTTCCCAACTCGCGCCAACTTCTCAATGCCGCGCCTGACTTCCTATCTCTCAATGATGTTGACTCCCCAATCGTGCCGACCTCCCGATTTGTGCAAAATCGCAAAGGCAAGGATTCCAAATCATATTTATAAAAAGGTCGACAAGCCTACTCAATTCTCTTTACGATTTGTCTTTGATAGTTTGTCACCATCTTATGCTTACCTCGCAACAAAGCTCATGTTCCGAGCTAAGCGAGGGACTTAATGTTGATGGTTGTTTTTAAACAAAGGGTAAAATCGTAAAACCCCAAATAACCTAATGTCATAGGTGACACATTTATTAGAACATTTAATGCATGTAGTCAGTAATTAATAGGGGGTATTTTTTCAAATTAGGGTTACAGCGAACAAAACCCTAATTGCCCTCCGTGCCAATAGCAAATCATGCCAGCCACACCTATCTCAAGCTAGTCGCACCTCTGTGTCAATGGCAAATCATGCCAGCCACACCAAACTCGCCAAAGCATGCCAACCATGCTAGTCGCACCTCTGTGCAAATGGCAAATCATGCTAGCCACACCAAACACGCCAAAGCATGCCAACCATGCTAGCCGCACCTCCGTGCCAATGGAAAATCATGCCAGCCACACCTAGCCCAAGCTAGCCGCACCTCTGTGCCAATGGCAAATCATGCCAGCCACACCAAACGCGCCAAAGCATGCCAACCATGCTAGCCGCGCCTTTGTGCCAATGGCAAATCATTCCAGCCACACCAAACGCGCCAAACCATGCCAACCATGCTAGCCGCACCTCCGTGCCAATGGCAAATCATGCCAGCCACACCTAGCCCAAGCTAACCGCGCCATGCCAAACGCACTCTGCTTGGCCCTAGCTATGCTAGTCACACCAAACATGCCAAAGCATGCCAACCATGCTAGCCGCACCTCCGTGCCAATGGCAAATCATGCCATCCACACCTAGCCCAAGCTAGCCGCGCCATGCCAAACACACTCTGCCTCGGCCCTAGCTACGCTGGTCACGCCACGCCAAGCTAAACACCCTTACTTTGGCCCTAGCCGCGCCATGCCAATACGCTCGCTGGTAGCTTTTCTCACCAGGCCGTGGCCCTAATGGCCGAGCATGCCATTGGCACATGCCAACACGCTTCATTTGGTAGCTTTTCTCACTGGGCGTGGCCCTAATGGCCGAGCATGCCATTGGCACATGCCAACACGCTCGATGGTAGCTTTTCTCACCAGGGCGTGGCCCTAATGGCCGAGCATGCCATTGGCACATTCCAACACGCTCGCTGGTAGCTTTTCTCACTAGGGCGTGGCCCTAATGGCCGAGCATGCCATTGGCACATACCAACACGCTCGCTGGTAGCTTTTCTCACCAGGGCGTGGCCCTAATGGCCGAGCATGCCATTGGCACATGCCAACACGCTCGCTGGTAGCTTTTCTCACCAGGGCGTGGCCCTAATGGCCGAGCATGCCATTGGCACATGCCAACACGCTGCCGGTAGCTTTTCTCACCGGGCGTGGCCCTATTGGCCGAGCATGCCATTGGTACATGCCAACACCCTCATTTGGTATCTTTTCTCACCAGGGCGTGGCCCTAATGGCCGAGCATGCCATTGGCACATGCCAACAAGCTCATTGGTAGATTTTCTCACCGGGCGTGGCCTAATGGCCGAGCATGCCATTGGCACATGCCAACACGCTTGCTGGTAGCTTTTCTTACCAAGCCGTGGTCCTAATGGCCACGCATGCCATTGGCACACGCCAACACGCATCGCTGGTAGCTTTTCTTACCAGGCCGTGCAACCTAGGCCAACTTGGCCGTACGCGTCATTGGCACATGCCAAAACCCACGCTGGTAGCCTAACTTGCAAACCGTGCAACCTACCGCCAAGGAATTCCGCACATGCCACACACGCCACTAGCAGTTCTAGCATTGCCACTTACACTCAACGTACAACCTACCACCAAGGCATTCCACACATGCCACACACGCCACTAGCAGCTCTGGCATTGCCACTTGCGCTCGAGGTGCAACCCGCAACAATGACATTCCGCACATGCCATTGACACATGCCACACGCGCCCCTAGCAGCGCCACTTGCACTCAAGGTGCAACCAACACTTGAGACATCAACATAAACTGGGGGATGCTTTCCAGGGTCTTGGTTTGGCGGTCACAAGATGCGGCGTACACTACGCTCACATTAAGAAAGCGTGAATAGGAATAAAGCGGTCAAATAAATGAGGAAATAATGGTGAAAACGTTTTCACCCATAAACACCATGCGGTTACCACCTCCTCCCATTATTTCACCCTTTACTCTCTTCCTTCATGAGGCAGTGAGTACGTTTCAATCTCGACTTGTATAAATAGGTCTTACCTATTTCCACCGGCATTGACGGGTCTCGGTCGGGAGAAAAATACAACACTCTCGAGAAAAGGCAACTTTGCAAGCTCTCCAAAAAGCTTTCATCTCTTGCAAGCTTCCTAAGCTTTCACTTTCTCGATACAAGTCGAGACACTACTCTCCAGCACTATTCTGGTCTCAACACCTTTCTTTGCTTCCCTCCCCAAATCAACCCTTCTCCTCCACTTTGTGATCGAAGCAAGTCTGTAACGGCCATTTCTTGGTTTAGGCCGGACTTGTACAGATTGATCTCTCGAATCTAGAAAGTGCTCACGTGCATCAAATTTGTTTAGGGTTTAAACCAGTTTCTCACTCACCTACCGAATTTACCAAAATCGGCGGAAACGATTTTTACCCATAAACAGCAGGCTGTTGATGGAAGGTCTTACTAGCATGTTGATGGAAGGTCTTATTTTGCCTCCTACTACTCTCCATGTTAAATATCATTCTCATTTGAACAAAGCAAATATTCAAGAGAAATATATAAATTGATCTGCGAGAGTTTTCTTGAATCTTTGTAATTGTGAAATCTTTGTAATCGTGCGATTGTATCGCTTTTTGTAAATCAAATCAAAAACTTTTTATTTGATATAAGTAAAATATGCAAGTAAAAGGGTACTTAGCTTTCATGTGATTCGATGTTGTTATCGTCGCACGCGAAGTATATGGTTTACTTGCGAAACTGGCATCCTTGAAATGTATAAACGTCGCACAAAGAAATGTAATTATCGCGTGAAAAAGAAGTGTAAGAAATGAGACTTGAAGCCTTGACCTGCTTCTTGCATACTCTCGCACCATACCAACTATGCTAACCCTCTCTTGCGAAATAATCAAAGGCCAATCGTGCGAGAGGCAGTGCAT